>JAOTON010001785.1:0-50115 GCA_034440635.1 Lepas anatifera
ACTGCTGTAGCTTAAGATATTTCGAGCCTGTGGTTTAGACCATGAGTTTTATGCCAAAATTTAGGGTTCAAAGTTTAAAAGCTAATTTAGAGCCCTAAATTTAAAGTTTTTCTTTCCAACTTTTTGTGTGAACTACAAATTT
Organism: Lepas anatifera; assembly: GCA_034440635.1. NCBI lineage: Eukaryota > Metazoa > Arthropoda > Thecostraca > Lepadidae > Lepas > Lepas anatifera. The sequence continues at coordinate 143 of JAOTON010001785.1, forward strand.
TCCCTGATGTATAAGGGGTGCAAGTTTGAAGACTCTAGATGAATTAGCAAAAATAGAAAATAAAAGTTAAAAACTCACACAATGTAAAATTCTGGGCAAAATTCTTGAAAATTTTGAAAATTGACAATCTGTGGTGCTTATTTATTTGGAAGTGCCTTCTATCCACAAAAGTTTTAGGTCTCTGATACCAGCGCTCAGAACAGACAACAACAACAACCTCGGCCTGCGGCCTCGGCAGGTGCCGCTCTGGCGCAGGAGAAGCCGGTGACAATGTACGTTAGCCAAACAGTTCGGATTGACAGGCGAGTTTTTTTTCAGCAGTTTGATACTTATAACAACGCAATGTTGGAGTTTTAGGTTTTGTGTTCTCATTATGGCTCCATTCAATCCCCTGTCTAGGCCCATGTTTTCCTAAATTAGCATGTCTCTGCATACTGCACCACGCCTGCTCCTTCTGTCTCATATCATCAAAGAAATAAACACACGCATAATGTTTGTTTTGTTAAGCAAAGACTGGGCATGACGAGAAGAAAGGAGATACGATATAAAATTATGATGGGTTTTCCGACGGTATTTCACCTATACCTGCAGATTTTCACCCAATTCAGCCTATTTGTTACCGAGTTATGCCCCAGCTCGAGACCTCAGCCCCACCACCGAACTGATGTCCTGGATCCGCCTATGCTCGAGCTCCTTACCCCACCCCTTAAATATGTCCTGGATCTGCCTATGCTCGAACTCCGTAACCCCACCTCTATACTGCCCTGGATCCGCCTATGCTTGAACTCCTTAGCCCCCACCCCTACTGATGTCCTGGATCCGCCTATGCTCGAGCTCCTGAGCCCCACCCACGTACTGATGTCCTGAATCCGCTTATGCTCGAGCTCCTTAGCCCCACCCCCGTACTGATGTCCTGGATCCGCTTATGTTTTAACTCTTTAGCCCCTACCTGTTTTAACTCTTTAGCCCCCTTGATGTCCTGGATCCGCCTATGCTCGAGCTCCTTAGCCCCACCCCCGTACTGATGTCTTGGATCCGCCTATACTGAGCCCCTTAGCCCCAGCCCCGTACTGATGTCCTGGATCCGCCTCTGCTCGAGCTCCTTAGCCCCACACCCATACTGATGTCCTGGATCCGCCTATGCTCGAGCTCCTTAGCCCCATCCCCGTACTGATGTCCTGGATCCGCCTATGCTGGAGCTCCTTAGCCCCACTCCCCGTACTGATGTCCTGGATCCCGCCTATGCTCGAGCTCCTTAGCCTCCACCCCCGTACTGATGTCCTGGATCCGCCTATGCTCGAGCTCCTTAGCCCCACCCCCGTACTGATGTCCTGGATCCGCCTATGCTCGAACTCCTTAGCCCCACCCCCGTGCTGATGTCCTGGATCCGCCTATGCTCGAGCTCCTTAGCCCCACCCCCGTACTGATGTCCTGGATCCGCCTATACTCGAGCCCCTTAGCCCCACCCCCGTACTGATGTCCTGGATCCGCCTCTGCTCGAGCTCCTTAGCCCCACACCCATACTGATGTCCTGGATCCGCCCTATGCTCGAGCTCCTTAGCCCCACCCCGTACTGATGTCCTGGATCCGCCTATGCTCGAGCTCCTTAGCCCCACCCCCGTACTGATGTCCTGGATCCGCCTTTGCTCGAGGCTCCCTGAGCCCCACCCCTGTACTGATGTCCTGGATCCGCCTATGCTCGAGCTCCTTAGCCCCACCCCCTGTACTGATGTCCTGGATCCGCCTATGCTCGAGCTCCTTAGCCCCACCTCCGTACTGATGTCCTGGATCCGCCTATGCTCGAGATCCTTAGGCCCACACCCCGTACTAATGTCCTGGATCCGCCTATGCTCGAACTCCTTAGACCCTACCCCCTACTGATGTCCTGGATCCGCCTATGCTCTAGCTCCTTAGCCCCACCCTCGTACCGATGTCCTGGATCCCCTATGCTCGAGCTCCTTAGCCCCACCCCGTACTGATGTCCTGGGTCCGCCTATGCTCGAACTTCTTAGCCCCACCTCCGTACTGATGTCCTGGATCCGCATATGCTCGAACTCCTTAGCCCCCTACCCCCTACTGATGTCCTGGATCCGCCTATGCTCGAGCTCCTTACCCCACCTTCTTCCTGATGTCTTGGATCCGCCTATGCTCGAACTCCGTAGCCCCTACCCTCCCCTCCACTGATATCCTGGATCCGCCTATGCTCGAGCTCCTTACCCCACCCCCCTTACTGATGTCCTGGATCCGCCTGTGCTCGAACTTCGTAGCCCCACCTCTGTACTGCCCTGGATCCGCCTATGCTCGAACTACTTAGCCCCCACCCCCTACTGATGTCCTGGATCCGACTATGCTCGAGCTCCCGAGCCCCACCCCCGTACTGATCAGCTGAATCCGCTTATGCTCGAGCTTCTTAGCCCCACCGCCGTACTGATGTCCTAGATCCGCCTCTGCTCGAGCTCCTTAGCCCCATCCCCGTACTAATATCCTGGATCCGCCTATGCTCGAACTCCGTAGCCCCTACCCCCCTACTGATGTCCTGGATCCGCCTATGCTGGAACTCCCGAGTCTCACCCCGTACTGATGTCCTGATTCCGCTAATGCTCAGCTGCTTAGCCCCATCCCCGTACTAATGTCCTGGATCCGCCTATGCTCTAACTCCCTAGCCCGACCCTCGTACTGATGTCCTGGATCCGCCTATGCTCTAACTCCCTAGCCCGACCCTCGTACCGATGTCCTGGATCCGCCTATGCTCTAACTCCTTAGCCCCACCCTCGTACTGATGTCCTGGGTCCGCCTATGCTCGAACTCTTTAGCCCTTACCCCCATGCTGATGTCCTGGATCCGCTTATGCTCGATCTCCTTACCCCCACACCAGTAACGCCCCACCTCCGTGCCCCCCCGCCCCCGAAACGACATAGGCGGATCCAAGGGGAAAGGGGACAGGTGCCCCCATAGAATCTTAGCGCCCCCTGAAATTGTCCCGGAAACCCCTGGAAAGTTCGATGGCACCCCCTGAAATGTCGTTTTCCCCGAGATGCAGGTATCGGGGTCTACTGATAGGTTTTAGCGCCTACTTGATAGGTTTTTCCGGCCAAAAGTGGCGTCCCTGGTGTAGATAGCGCCCACCAGGAAGTTTTCCCTTCCACCTCGCCCCCGATAGGCAATCCTGGATCCGCGTATGGGAAGCGACATTTCAGGGAGCGTCATCGACCTTGAGAGGCGTGTCTTTACAATTTCAGAGGGCGCCGATGGTCGATTGGGGGTTGGGGAGGGGATGGGGGAGAAGGGTGGGGGGGCACCTAGCCTACTTATTCCCTGGATCCACCCATGGTCCAAAAACAGAAACATAATACTCTTATTGTAAACTCAGACTTTTACGGTACTCTAATTACTTGTGATGCATTATGGGTAGTGTTGGGTACTTTTTACCAGACCATAAATAAACAGAAACGGCCGCGCCGATCGCCGGCGTTGCCGCGACGTGGACGCAGGGGTGACGCGTGGTGATTTGCTACAACGATGCGTGGAGAAACGGCATGTTAGTAAAGGTAACTTGGTGTTTCATTGATATATATGCAGATGGAATGTCGACATATGTCTCTTACCTAGCTGCATGCAAAATTTCATTTCCCTCCAATGACTCTAACCACCCTAAACCCCGGTGTGAAGCAAAAATGAACTGATAAAATTACCACTTTGAAATGCATTTTACGGCTTATAGCGCGGAAGCCGTAAGAGATAAGTGGGGGTATGAGTGAGAAAAATGACGGCAACGAAGTTTTCTATCCAGCCGTGTTAAGTTCAATACCGTAGCTATCATGGTCTGGAAACCAGGGGGCTGAGAATAAAAATTTTAAAAACTTATATTTTATTTTTGCCTATAAAATAAAAAAGTTTCAGTCTGAAAGTTTTTATCTCTAAATATATAATAAAGGAGGCTATTCTCTCTTATTATCTGAAATGGGAACTAATTTTTATCAATTAGATCGGAAGATATAAGGGTTTGAATGATATTTTGGGAAATGCAGACCTTCACGGAATGGGCCAAAAAGGACCTTTAAATTTCCGTTTTTGTTTTGTTTCTGTGTTTGTGCAGTACTGCACAAACCGGCCTTTAAGTTGATATTTGACTCAGAACCTGAACTGCTGTAGCTTCAGATATTTTGAGCCTGTAGTTTAGACCATGAGTTTTATGCCAAATTTAGGGTGCAAAGTTTAAAAGCTAATTTAGAGCCCTAAATTTAAAGCTTTTTCTTTCCAACTTTTTGTGTGAACTACAAATTTCCCTGATGTAAAAGGGTGCAAGTTTGAAGAGTCTAGATGAATTAGCAAAAAATAGAAAAATAAAAGTTAAAAATCACATAATGCAAAATTCTGGGCAAAATTTTGAAAATTTTGAAAATTGACAACCGTGGTGCTTATTCATTTGGAAGTGCCTTCTATCCACAAAAGTTTTAGGTCTCTGATACCAGCGCTCAGAACAGACAACAACAACAACAACAGACCTCGGCCTGCGGCCTCGGCAGGTGCCGCTCCGGCGCAGGAGAAGCCGGTGACAATGTACGTTAGGCAAATAGTTCGATTGACAGGCGAGTGTTCTCAGCAGTATGATACATATACTAACGCGATGTTGGGACTTGAGGTCTTGTGTTCTCATTATGACTCCATTCGATCCCATGTGTAAGCCCATGTTTTCCTAAACTAACATGTTTCTGCACACTGGACCACGTTTGCCCTCTGTTCATAGCATCACATAAATAAACACACGTATAAATTTTGGTTTGTTAAGTAAAGACTGGGTATGGCCAGAAGAAAGGAGATACAATATCAAATATGATGGGTTTGTCGACCGTATTTCACCTATACCTGCAGATTTTCACCCAATTCAGCCAATTTGTTAACGAGTTAGCTTCGGTTACCCTAAGTCCCAATCCGCATGCGCAGAAACATCTGCAGTGAATGAGAGTCAAGATACCGTTATAGTTGACTGAAGCATGTTAATATGCCATTTGTTTGTCTCCTGGTCTAAATGATCCCTTATAGCCTATTATTCCTTAGAATTCCTACTGCACATGCGCATAATTGTGCAGCGTCATAATGCCATCAATTAGGATTAGCAGATGATATTCTGCTTTTACTCGCAAAAATTTGAGCGAAATCGGTCTATTGGCTCCCGAGATAGCCTCCATGACCATAAGTTCTATTGTGCATGCGCCCTGACCTTTGTTGTTACCAAGGGTGACAAAACATTCATGCTAACTTTAAGCACGTTGGCTTTCCCTCTGTTCAGGTCCTTCTCTGAAATATTCTTGCCTTTCAGGCTTATTTTTATAGTTTTTCTGCGCATGCGCAAAGCAGTGCAGCTTCAATGACAATTTTTACTTACATTTCGTGCTATTTTTTTGTTCACAAAATTTCAAGAAAATCGACCCGTAGGTTGTCGATATAGCCTCTGTTACCATTAGTTCCAGTGCGCATGCGCAGTGACCTTTTGTTGACCTGAATACCACATTCGAATTCTGCATGGTCGATTGCCTCTCATTGATATTGTTCGGTAATTTGGTACGGAGTGCAACGAAATCTTCAATCTTTCATATGCTTGTATACATACATGGTGGCCATTCAAATGGTGGTAGATACAATGGGCGGAGCTAGGGGCTGAACTCCCCCCCAATGTCAGAATATCTATGGTTAATACAAACACAGAAGCTGTTCCGAGGCAATGGCGGGGAAGGCTCCAGTCCCGTACTAGCCCCCCATCCTCACTGCTCCCTCGTCCGAAATGTCTCCCATGAGCTATCTCAGCACGCCTCTGGACCCTGCTACCGTTCCCTAGATGCCTGAGGGCATGACGAGTGAGGCCACCTATTCCGGATTACACCCCTTCCCCGGGACGGTGCCTCCTCTATCGGTAATCCTAGATCCGCCTATGCTCGAGCTCCTTAGCCCCACCCCTGAACTGATATCCTGGATCCGCCTATGCTCGATCTCCTTAGGCCCATCCCCGTACTGATGTCCTGGATCCGCCTATGCTCGAGCTCCTTAGCCCCACCCTTTTACTGATGTCCTGGATCCGCCTATGCTCAAACTCCGTAGCCCCACCTCCGTACTGTCCTGGATCCGCCTATGCTCGAGCTCCCTAGCCCCACCCCCGTACTGATGCCTTGGATCCGCCTATGCTCGAGCTCCTTAGGCCCATCCCCGTACTGATGTCCTGGATCCGCATATGCTCGAGCTCCTTAGCCCCACCCCCGTACTGATGTCCTGGATCCGCCTATGTTCGAGCTCCTTAGCCCCACCCCGAACTGATGTCCTGGATCCGCCTATGCTCGAACTCCGTAGCCCCACCTCCGTACTGTCCTGGATCTGCCTATGCTCGAGTTCCTTAGCCCCATTCCCGTACTGATGTCCTGGATCCGCCTATGCTTGAGGTCCCGAGTTCCAACCCCTTGCTGATGTCCTGGATCCGCCTATGATCGAGCTCCTTAGGCCCATCTCCGTAATTGTGTCCTGGGTTCGCCTATGCTCGAGCTCCTTAGCCCCACCCCTGTACTGATGTCCTGGATCCGCGTATGCTCGAGCTCCTTAGCCCACCTCCGCGCTGATGTCCTGGATCCGCCTATGCTCGAGCTCCTTAGCTCCACCCCCGGACTGATGTCCTGGATCCGCGTATGATCGAGCTCCTTAGGCCCATCTCCGTACTGATGTCCTGGATCCGCCTATGCTCGAGATCCTTAGCCCCACCCACGTACTGATGTCCTGGATCCGCCTATGTTCGAGCTCCTTAGCCCCACCCTCGAACTGATGTCCTGGATCCGCCTATGCTCGAACTCCTTAGGCCCATCCCCGTACTGATGTCCTGGATCCGCCTATGCTCGAGCTCCTTAGCCCCACCCCGTACTGATGTCCTGGATCCGCCTATGCTCCTTAGTGTGTATTCCTGTTTATAGGGCGCCTTCAGAGCCGGTGACAATGTACGTTAGCCGAACAGTTCGATTGACAGGCGAGTGTTTTCAGCAGTTTGATACTTATAACAACGCAATGTTGGAGTTTTAGGTTTTGTGTTCTCATTGTGGCTCCATTCAATCCCCTGTGTAAGCCCATGTTTTTCTACATTAGCATGTCTCTGCACACTGCGTCACGTTTGCCCTCTGTTGATGTCATCGCATAAATAAACGACTGATGCAGGAAAAGTAATCACCCAAAGACTCATTCTTTTCATGCATTTATTAACTTCATCACATGACGAGAGAGAGAGAGAGAGAGAGAGAGAGAGAGAGAGAGAGGGAGAGAGAGAGAGTGAAAGAGAGCTATCTAAGCAGTCTCAGTAAAGTAATCAAGTCACGGGCGGCGCCACCACGCCGCTGACCGCGGCCGCGACTGTGCCATCCGCGGCCGCGGCCGCGGCCGCGCCAAACGCGCCAGAGCGCTCTTTCCCGGGCCGCCTCCTCTTGCGCCGCCTCCTCCTGCGCCGCCCGCCTCCGCATCTCCGCCCGCCTCCGCTCCTCCGCCTCCTGCCTCTCCGCCTCCTCCTGCGCCGCCCGCCTCCGCTCCTCGGCCTCCTTCCTCTCGGCCTCCTCCTGCGCCGCCCGCCTCCGCTCCTCCGCCTCCTGCCTCTCCGCCTCCTCTTGCGCCGCCCGCCTCCGCTCCTCCGCCTCTCTGCCTCCTCCTGCGCCGCCCGCCTCCGCTCCTCCGCCTGCGCCTCCCGCCTCCGCTCCTCCGCCTCCTCCTGCGCCGCCCGCCTCCGCTCCTCCGCCTCCTCCTGCGCCGCCCGCCTCCGCTCCTCCGCCTCCTCCTGCGCCGCCCGCCTCCGCTCCTCCGCCTCCTGCCTCCTGCCTCGCTGCTCGCTCCTCCTCCGCCTCCCGCCTCTCCTCCTCCGCCTCCCGCCTGTCCTCCCCCGCCTCACGCCGCCCTCCGGGCCGCCCGCTCAGCCAGACTACATCATACCCTCTCAGGGTACTCGTCACCGTTTGCCGGTTGGTGTCGACTGAAAAGAAAACAAATTAGGAAATTTAAAACAACTATCATCGCAAGCGTTTGTACACTTCTCTTATGACGTGCGCCCTCTAAAATGGGGTAAACATTTCGGAGACCGTTTTCGATTTTTGACTTTACTGGTACGAGAACAAATAATTCGCTTAACCTTTGTCTAACTGGGAATATTTCCGCCCCTCGTAATTTTCCAACGGTGCCAAAAACGGCGGTGCTAGGCGCTGCCGTGCTTATCACAAGTTGTCCTTGATCACTGGGGCATCCTTATTACTATCTTAATTTTGGGTTGTCTCAGTTTCAGGTAAAGTGACCTAACCTCCAAAAATATTTTAACATGCACATTGACGGGTGCGGGTACCCGCCCCCGGGTTTTCTGGAGACAGAGTACCGCCGCTGTACTTAAGATAAATTGTCTCTGATAATTTTTAACTCTTGTCAAAGCTTTAAGGTTACGTCACCTCAGGTCAGCTCATCAGTACAGGTCAAGCGACCCGACCCCAACAAGTTTAACATAGCATAAGTCAGAACAGGTTAAACTTATCCGATTGAAACTCATTTTACTCAATGGGCCCACCACATTCTCTAAATTACGTTCAAGTATTTGTTATATCGATAACCTAAGGTCAGGTACGAGCTATGATCTCTCCATTGGAAGTCAATGGGAAAAATTGTTATAAGTGAATAACTTGTAATGAATGTCGATAGTACGTTTATTTTAACTACATTAGATTTGACTTGTCCTTGCAGTTCTAATGATGTGAATTTTGACCTAATTTCACCTCCATCTAACCTCAGCTCAGGTCAAATACCATATTTGACCTGATTTGACCTAGCAAGATCATATTATATGTCACTCGATGCGGCTTGCTGCGAGGATTCCAATGGTCAAATTGTTTTGCTCTATATTTACGTGTACAGATGGAATGACCGAACACCTTCATTTACATGTTATCCCCATGATGGCATGTCTTGACCTCTAGTGACCTTAAATGTGACCTGACAAAAAATGGTTCAAATATTTTCGATTGAGAAGTGGATGGGCTACACAACGCCGTTTAACGTGTTTTGCTATCTAGCGTGGTTGTCGAGATCTTAGGGGACAGGTGCCCGCCCCCGTCAAAGCGAAGGTGACTCAGACCCCCGTTAATGTGCGTGTTGAGTGGCACCAGTGAGAACAAGTTCAATCTATTCATCCCATTTTCATGTCACATGATAGACCAGCCCAGTACCAAAGGTTGACGTAACGGGCTTTTGTATGGACGATCTAGCGTTCATTATGGGTCATTACCTCTCCATTTTAAATGCACGGCAAAAACAAGAGTGGACCGAAAACGGCTCAAGTTCTGTAAAGACGGTCGGGAATAGATTATCATCCCCAAAACTTAACACGCGCATTGACGGGGGCGGGTACCCGCCCCCTCGGGTTTTTCGGAGACAGCAGAAAAACGGCGGCGCGCAGCGCCGCCGTACTTGGTATACCTTTTCCCTCATCATTTTTGCAACTTCTGTGAAAATTTTAAGGATAGGTCATCTCAAGTCAGGTCACCAGTACAGGTCAAGTGACCCGACCTCAAAAAAAGTTTAAGATAGCATAAGTCGGAGCAGGGTGAGCTTATCCAATTGAAACTCATATCACATAATGGGCTCACCGAGTTCTCCAAAATGTGTTCCGGTATTTTTTATATCGATGACCTAAGGTCAGGTACGAAACATGACCTCTCCATTGGTAATACATGGGAAATATGGTTTTTACTGAATAACTCAGTAACAGATGGTGATAAGCGTTTGTTTTAGCTTCATTAGACTCGCCTTGGCTTTGCAGTTCTAATGATATGCATTTTATATAATTTGATCCTGACCTGACCTCAGGTCAGGTCAAATCTTTGATTTGACCTAGCAAGGTCAAATCATATATCATTCGATTCGGCTTGCTGCGAGGATTCATATAGTTCAAGTCGTTTTGCTTTATCTTTACTTGTTCAGATGTCATGGCCGAAAAACTTAATTTACATGTTATCCCTATGACGGCATGTGACGGCATGTTTTTGACCTCTGGTGACCTTAAATATGACCTGACAAACAAATGGTACAGATATTTTCGATGGAGAAGCGGATGGGCTACCCAACGCCGTTTACCGTTTTTTGCTACCTACCGTGGTTCTCGAGATCTTAGGGGGGCGGGTACCCGCCCCCCTCGTCAATCCGAAGGTGGCTCAGACCCCCGTCAATGCGCGTGTTAAAATCTTAGTACCATAGGCCAGTCTGCAGCACCATGTTTCACTGTTGGAACCGTGACCTCTAATAGGTCACCTAAGACTACTGAAACAGTATTTCAGACTTAGGTCAACAACTTCGCAGGAAATGGTAACATACAGCCTTCGTTTTGATACAAACACTTCCGGATCAAAATTGCGAGTCGACTGATCTCCATATCGTATCGACTATGCCAGGCCAGGTGGTGACCTTAGGCTGACCTAAAGTTAGACATTCTTACATTTGCATATCATACTGTCATATAGTTAAATTTTCCCTAACAAGGAGTCGAATGACGCCTAAGTTGCTTTAACCCATAACCAGTCAGAAACTACAGGCAAACACATTATCTAATCGGTCAAATATTTGACCTCTAACGACCTGAACATTGAATGGAGTAAAACAGTGACCCATATGGTATATTTATAATTTCTTACGGCCAGAAAACCGTTTGAGATTTTTCACCACCCCGCATTGGAGCCGGGACGGTGATTCCCTACTCGAAGGTAGTTCAGAGGCGCATCCAGGCAGGAGCTGAAACCGATAGCGTAGCAGAAATGACCGATATGCTATTTAGCAGCGTTATTTTCAAGTTGACGACACAAATCAAGTGTTTCTTTGTACTCCCATGCGAAGATACCTGCTCCGTAAAACCACACCCAGTCAAGTGAAGACGTAACCACCCAACTTGACCTGATGTAATCAACAGTTGATAAAATGCTACACTACTAAATAAAATTATATTAAAGAAAACTTTAAGAGTATCTAAACATACATACCCATCACCTCGATGGCCAATCGCACGCGAAACATCTTCCTGTGAAAATAACACCCAGATTACAAACCAGCATTGTCTGGCAAGACCCGGAAAGTTTCTAGTAAAGGTATCGCAAAATGCATCTGCTCTTTAACAAAACTTATCGGGAAATAATTAACATGAATGATCCATTATTCCTTCAGCGTCACCGAAAATCAACTCCGACACAGATACGAGCACGTTTTGTTTCTTTCCTCTCATCATATGATTCATGATATAAGTAGATCCAGGGGATGAAAGGGGCAGGTGTCCGCGACCCTCGGCGCCCCATGAAATGGTCACGGCGTCGCCCTGAAAGGTCGATGGCGCCCCCTAGAATGTAATTTCCTATTCCCCCACGATGCAAACATCGGTTTACACCGATTAGATTTCGCGCTCACATGATAGGCGTTGCAATCCAAAAGTGGTGCCTCCTGTTCCGAATGGCATCCCCATCCCGAATGGTGACCTATATTGGCAAATATCCGTAGGGCGCTTCATCCAGGGGGCGCCTTAGTTCCCCCATGGGCGCAATCCTGATATCCTGGGGTACCCCTCATGTGCAAGGGCGGTTTTGTTAGCTTAATGGAGGACGACCAGAAAAGGTATATAATTGTAGGACAGGGTCACCTTCGTTATGGTTTTATGGTATGGCGGTTAATTCAAGTGGAAAAAGTGGTATCTACCGCCTGAAATGGGTACCCGGGCCCCGAAATGAGTGAAAGCGCACCACTCGTATCTGGCGGTTTGAAGCCAAGGGGGTGGGGTGCAGGGCTCCTGGGTCCCCTTGGATCTGTCACTGGGGATGTGAGTATAGTAATGGCTATTTTAATTCCTCCCGGCGATTCTAATAATAATCTTTGGGGGTTTAACGACGCACCAAGTAAAAGGGTCATACAGAGGCGGATGCAGACCCGAGATTTGGGGGCCGAACCCATGTCTGCCTCTGCTCCTGGGCGGGGGGGGTGGGACGTGCAATTTGGGTGCTCGACAGACCTAGTATAAGCTACCTCTCCAAGTACATGATCGCTCTCCTGGGGGAGGGGGATGGGAGCGAAGATTTAATTGTTCCACAGAACTAAGTTTTGAAGTGCTGCGGCGAGGAGCATGATGATGAGTTGCTAAGATGTTCCCTGGCCTCTCCCTCGAATCCGGAAATAAAACACTGAAGATTATATATTCGGGCACAGCCCTTCATCAGAATCGTGGAGTAAATATCAATAATTCTCAGTCCTAGTATAGGATTCTGATTCTGATGAAGGGCTGTGCGCGAATATATAATCTTCAGTGTTTTTTACATTTCCGGATTCGAGGGGAGATGCCAGGGAACATCTTAGCAACTCAGTTCCACAGAACTAGTGTAGGGGATGAGGTGGCTTAGTGGATAGCACCCTTGTCTTCTAAGCCACCGGTCCGGGTTCAAGTCCCGGCGGAGCCTCTGAATAAGTCGATCTGATCCCCAAAATCCCTTTCAACAGGGTGAAAGTTGGCGACGCCGTATGACCCTGGCAGTTGGTGCGTCGTTAAACCCCAACAGTTATTATTAGAACTAGTGTAAACACATTTTTCGACAAAAATCGACCATTTGGGGGACAAAAATAGTTGAGCCCCTCCGCGCTTTGGGGGGCGATGGCCGGAATGCCCCCCTCCCTGCGTCCGCCAATGGGGTCATACGGGATCGCCAACTCTCACCCTGTTGGAAGGGATTTTGGGGATCAGATCAACTTATTTAGAGGCTTCGCCGGGATTTGAATCCGGGACCAGTGGCCTAGAAGACGAGGGTATCCCGGCTACTCTAGAAGCTGTGTATTTACTCTAGTGCAAAATGATAACATTTGAAAGGGCTAGGGGCTCAATTCCCCCATCGAAATTTCCCAGCCTCTATAGCTGATCCATAGGCGAGGGGCTGCCTGGGGTACTGGCAGGTGAGGCTCGAGGCCCCTAAACCCCCGAAATGAATTTCTGGATCCGCCACTACCCTCAATATCTTAACAGACGGCTTTGCAGAACGAATACGAACCGTAAACGATAGTACTCGGGTTTCTGCATAGAACCTCCCGAAACAGCAAGCCACAACTACGCCCCTGGAAAAACTATCAACTCAATAGTTTTAAAGGTAATGTGGCACTTCGGTCGAATCCTGGAATTTAGTGAAATTAGGCGTACTGTTAGTAAAAAATAATGGAACCACTCATGATTTCCCTGAAAATGTTCAATAAGCTCAATATCTTGTTTTTAAAAATACTCCTCTAAGAAAATAAATAAATATCTGCCTGTGGATCAGTGGGGGGCAACTCTGGTCAGCGTTCCCAAGAATGGCTACGTTCCCAACCATGGGCGCCGAAAGCGGAGGGGACGGGGGGACGCGTCCCCCCTGTTGGACGACCAGGGGGACGTCCCCCAAAATTTTTGGGTCAATGGTTATTAGTGCTGTCAAGTACCGAATATACTAAAAATTCGCCTCCCCCGGTCAGCACCAGCCCGGGTCCGTCCCCCCCCTGCGAAAATTCCGTGGCGGAGCCCTTGTTCCCAACAATGGGAACAATGACCAATATTTGGAAACGCATATTCCATCGTAGATTCAAATTGGAATTTCAGACAGCTTGAAACGAATAAAGGCGTTCACCCACCGAATTATTTCAATATCCCAGTTTTCCGGACGAAATATGAATGGTGGCCAAAGGCAGATCCAGGGGCGGGGGGCGAAGTGGGCACTTGCCCCATAGGCGAATCCAGGGGGCAAAGTGAGTTCGTGCCCCCCCTCGATCGACCCTCGGCGCCCCCTGAAATGTCGCTTCCCACCCCCGCTCCCCCAGGATGCGAAAATCGGCTCCCACCAATAGGATTTCGCGCCCATCCGATAGGGTTTTCCGGTAAAGAATGGCGCCTCCGGGAAGGTGTACCCCGATCGGCAATCCTGGATCCGCCTTTGATAGCCGCCCAAGGTTAAAGGCCTACCCCTGCAAGCAGCAGGCTCAAAGGAGTAGAAGGAGGCATAGGCGGATCCAAGTTTATTTTCGAAGGGGGGGCGTCATCCGAGCAAGGGGTGCCAAAGTCTATCACAGAGTGGCCAATTCTCACATCCAGGACTTATTGGGGGGGCTAGGTGCTCAAGCATCTCCCGCCATTGCCTTCGAACAGTCTCCGCGTATGTTGTTACTGCATGCACCTTGATATCTTGAGGGAGGAGCTTGAGACCCTAGGCAACACATATTAGGTGGGTGCAAAATCTTATCGGATTTTTGCATCCTGGGGGGGCGGCGGTGGGAAGCAACATATCAGGGGGGCGCCGTGACCATTTCAAGGGGCGCCAAGGGTCAATGGGGGGGGTTGCGCCGAGGGTCAAGGGGGGCTGCGCCAAGGGTCGATCAGGGGGCCGCCGAGGGTCGATGGGGGGCGCCAAAGTTTGATGGGGGGGCGCCGAGGGTCGAGCGGGGGAACGTGCCCCTCTTTCCCCGCCTGATGGAACTGCCTATGAATGAAGCACCCCAGTAGAAAATATCGAGTTGATGCATCGGCGCACCATAATTCGTCAAAACACTACAGAATAATTCAAACAATCTTGGGGACAAAAACTACGGGATCTAAAAACTTTCTGATACAAATAAATATAAAAAAGCTTAGAAACTGCGAAAATACCACTTTTAAGCACTACTTACTTCCTAAACAGACGAAAGGCACGGTTTTCCTCTATTTCCTCATTCGTCAGCACATGGTGAGCAGCAACGGTGTGACGCTAAGAAAAATACTTTTGCAGTCTACAATTTTGGAATTTTGTTTTTATACTACTATTTTACATTGACTTTCCCCGAAAATTATCTAAAAAATAATACCTGTCTGGCTTCACAGTTTCAGAGCAATCTTTTCATCGTTCTTTACCGTTGGGGCTGGATCGCGCAGTTTAGAGGAATACTTGAGGGAGCGTTCAAAGACAGACTTTCTAATTCAAAGTAGAACTCCCCCTTAAATTTTAAGAAGAGTTAAGATTGACCAGGTAGAAAGATTCCCCTTATCTTTTCTAAGCTCTTGTTGTGTTTTCTGAAAACATTGTTCCGGGCGTTCCCATCCTTGGGAACGTGCGTTTCCACTTATGGAACAAGCGTTCCCAAATATGGGTCAATATTCCCATTATTGGGAACGTAGCTATTCTTGGGAACGCTGACCACAGTTTCCCCCACTGGGATGATGTCATGATCTGGCAGCCACTACCACACTTGAAATGCTTCAAGGGCTTCGATCGGCTGATGCTCATCGTGACGTCAGCATATGTCATCACACCAGCAGCTCACAATGGCCGCCCAGCGAGGGGTTGATGAGGGGTAGGTGTCAGGTAGGTTTTAGCTTTTTCTACGGTAATATCGAGTTCCAAGAAAAATCATATATGGAGTATCGGGTTTTCCGACTTGCTTTACAACTTGGCTATTTCAGTTATAATCACGTTATGAAGGTGCCACATTCCCTTGAAGCAATATCCTTCAAATTAAAAAACGGCGATAATCGGTCCTGGGGGTTCAATGGATTATTTCAGGCTTTGGTGGGGCCACTGCCCCTTCCCCTGGATCCGGCAACGCCTGCGCTCGATTTTCCCGCCACCGTCGAAAAATAGACGACGGCAATAACAGTAAAAGCTTCCTCAAATGTTTAATCCAGTGGCATGTTTTATCTCACGCTCTCAGCTCTTAACTAAGTTATGAAAATAAAAACATACCGCGCATGATCTTTCTTCACAACAAATGTATTCTACATTCCAATACTCCCCCCCCACCCCTCTGAAAGTAATACTAAATCAGCCGCCCACGCCCAGTGGTACTCACCTTCTTTTCACGCTGTTTCGCGCCAACTGAACGGAGCTTCCGGTGCGAAGTGTTGTTTCCAGTGGGCATTGAGATGGCGCAATAATATTAAATTATTTTCGTGCAGCCACAAAGGAACTAACCATATTGCACATCTAGTTTCCGTTTTCAAGTACGCACAATCATTGAAGACGGCATTTTGCTCTTGAAATTGGCACTCAAATAAAGGTAAAACCTAAAAATATTTAAATTTATGCTCCGGAAAACATCCTCTAAATTTCATATAAGGCCCCTCCTAATTCCACGTTCTTAATGCATGCTGAAGAAGTGTCTTGAGTGTTGCCGGCACGAAAATTAAATGTTAGTGCTGTGATGGAGCGGAAATCGAGCACAACCGCCTCTCGCTCCCGCTTTGATTACTTTTTTAAGAAAATTGATTGATAAATGCAGGCGTAAAAACCTCCAGAATATTAGGAGGGGGAGGGAGGCAAGATGCCTTAAGTCATTCTTTCAACTCACCGCTAAAGGGTTAATGGTTAAGATCAGGGGCGGAAACAAGGGGGGGCAGGAGCGGTCGCAGATCCGAGTTTTGGGGCGCCAAACCCATGTCTGCCTCTCCTCCTGGGGGAGGGGGGACGTGTAATTTGGGTGCTCGACAGACCTAGCACAAGCTACCTCTCCAGTGCATGATCGCTCTCCTGGGGGGAGCGAATATTTTTTTCTCTAGAGGCCTGGTGTAAGCACATTTTTTCTAAAAATTGATCCGGTGTTTGGGGGCCAAAATATAGTTTGGCCCCCTCCAGCGCTTTGGGGGGGCAATGGCCGGAATGCCCCCGGCGTCCACTAATGAGGGAGGGGGGCGATCGCTCCACCGTCCCCGCCCCTTGGGCCAATGGCTCCCTCCTTGAGCCGATGGCTCCCCTTGGGCCGATGGCTCCCCCTTGGGCGACCTGGAAGCGCTGGAAAGAAACGCATTCTGCCGGAGCCGCCGCAGTCTGCGACCGGGCCCACTGATGACGGAGCCGGACCCGTTCTCGGCAGCTGCAGATTCTTTTCCTGTATTCCACTCGGGCCCCTTGCAGTTCACCCAGGCCTCCTGTGGCCATCCAGGCCTCCTGAAATGATTCCAGGGCCCCTGTGGTTCACTTGCGACCTTTGTGTCCGCGACCGGGGCCCTCACGATAATCTCAAACATATTGTGGCTACAGTCGGCCTCCTGTCTTGCTTCCGGGACTCCTTTGGTCTCAGCCCTCCGTGGCTACAACATTCGTCCCTGCTTGGAAGTAGAAGGTATAATATCTTAACACGCGCATTGACGAGGGGCGGGTACCCGCCCCCTTGGTTTTCGAAGCTAGCATAAAAACGGCGGCGCGCAGCACCGCCGTACTTGGCATTCCTTTTCTCTCATCATTTTTACAACTTTTGTCAAAATTTAAAGGTTAGGTCATCTCAGGTCAGGTCACCAGTGCAGGTCAAGTCACCTTACTTCAAAGTTTAAGATATCATAAGACGGAACAGGGCGAACTTATCCCATTGAAACTCATATCATACAATTGCCCCACCGAGTTCTCTAAAATATGTTCCCGTATTTTTCATATCGATGACCTAAGGTCAGGTACGAACCATGACCTTTCTTTTGGAAATACATGGGAAAATGGTTTTAACTGAATAGCTCAGTAATGAATAGAGAGAATATTTATTTTAACTTCATTAGACTTGCCTTATCATTGCGGTTCTAACGATATGCATTTTACCCAATTTGGCCTTGACCTGATCTCAGGTCAGGTCAAATCCTTTATTTGACCTAGCAAGGTCATATTATATATCATTCGATTTTGCTTGCTGCGAGCATTCATATAATTCAAATAGTTTTGTTCTATCTTTAGGTGTTCAGATGTAATGACCGAAAAACTTAGTTTACATGTTATCCCTATGACGGCATGTTTTGACCTCTAGTGAGGTTACATGTGACCTGACGAAAAAATGGTCCAAATATTTTCGTTGGAGAAGTGGATGGGCTATCCAACGCCGTTTACCGTTTTTCGCTACCTAGCGATGTTCTCGAGATCAAGGCGAAGGTGGCTTAGACCCCCGTCAATTTGCGTGTTAAACTCCAGCAGGCCCCAGAATATTGTATGTGATCTGAGATGGCCCCGATAAGTGATCCTAGCCCAAATTTGGCCAGTCCTGGATTGGTGGAGATCCAATCGAATGTTGAGCCCACCTCAGGGTTTCAGGGCCAGTTCATAGTTTTGTGGGCGTTTTCAGTTCTCGGAGTTTTAGCCCTGAGAACGATGTTTAACGCTCTTTTTGCTCAGCATGTTTTTTGTGTATGTACGTTTCTTATGGAAACTTATACCTTGCTGGTTGGGCCCCCAAAAGCCATTCTGGGCCCCCTCCGAAGACACCGCCCCCAGTCAGGTTTCGCCCCTTCCTTGAATAATTTCTGGATCCGCCCCTAGTTAAGAATCTCTAATGTAAATGACGGATTGCCCTCTCCCCTCTGTTCCCTCGTGTATGTGGATAAGTAATAGTTCTCTGGGCAGCACTTGCGATTTTAGTATCTCTCATAACAGTCAAATATGAGGAAAGCCAGTTCAGGGCGTCACCGGTAATTTGGTACGAATTTCTGAGTTTATAGACCAGAAGTTTGTGGTTTACGCTCCGAAACGCCGCGGAGCAGTCGGTGTATATGACGTCAGTTTGGTTGCCAGAAGCGATTGATTCCCACGCCGTTTTTAGAAGGCAAGCTAAATTTGTGTCACAAGAGCGACGTGGGAGAAAGCCGTGCTGTTTGTCGGTCAGGACAGGTCGAACATGAAGAAGTAATGCGTCACATACACACCTCTCCAGCAACTTACCAAGCAGCGGGAGCAATGAAACCGCACGATAATTTGAAGGACATTTTTTAACCTTTTTGTGTATCGGGACAATGTTGGCCTCAGCCCACCTGCTCGGGAACACACCCTGACACACTGACTGGTCAAAGAGTATGCGTAATGGGACTACCAACTGTTCTGAGCATTCTTTGATGACGCGGGCGCTGATGTTGTCGGGGCCGCATGCCTTGTGTTTCTGCAGGTCACGGAGAGCAGCTCGTACACCAGCCTCCGAGATCACAAAACGATTTAGGTGTGGGATACTGTAGGCGGGGGTGAACGGGTATGCCTCTACCTCTGGTGCTGTGAATTTGCTAGCAAAGGTTCGGTTGAGTAAATTTGCCTTCGCAGTGTCGTCACCACTTCACGTTCTCCGTCCAATAGTACGGGCAGATGGCCTTTCGATCCTTTGACACCCTCACCTCATCATAAAAGTGTTTCCGCACCCGGTGTCAGTCCGCACCGTGGTGTTCCCACGTGGGACACACAATAATCGTGCTCATATCTTTAGTCGGTCTCACCTTATCATCAAGTTAAAAGACTCAAAACAGGTCATTTTGTAACGGATGTTAAGTATGTCTGCGGTCCAGCACCAGGTGTGGATACGCTCCGTGGTGTTTCCACGTGGGGAAAACATAATAGATAAGTGTCTAATTTAGCTGCCAAAATAATAGGTAGAAAATTCCAGTTTCTCTGCCGGGATGATTCAAAACACAAAATCAACCATCTAACTGATATGACGAAGGAAACCTTGTTTCCATCTCTCATCCCGTTGCCCAGGGCGCCCGGCGGGGACGGGAACTGGTAGCGCGCCCCATAAATTTTGCCTGTGGCAATGCAAACCACTTAATCAAACTAAAAATAAGAGCAATATTGTAATGTTTTGCGCTGAGCTTTGCTCAGCATCGATTCCTAACCTTAGGCATGTGCATGCCAAATGTGTTCCTGATCTTTAGGCCTAGAGGGTGGTAAAACTACTTATAAATATTTATAGAAACATATCTTTCTAGTGACGAGCTTCCAGCGCGCTGATATAACATCACTCAGTGATGTTGAACGGAGACCTGGCTCTGCTTTCTTTCAAGCGAGCTATGTGACCTCTCAACTAGGGGTGGGCCCCCTTCCACCGAGGTCACATCATATTGGGGAGTCGTGCGACCTCTCTACTTGTAGCGAGCTCCCCTTTCGCTGAGGTCACACCATAGTTGGCACACCTTCTCGTGGTGTATCTCGAAGGTCTCCGTTCCTGAGGCCTTAATGCCTTCATTGGTGGGTTGGATAGGGGGAGGCTTATATTTTCCAACCCACTCTCAGCAGCTTGGGTACCGTACTCGCCACTGGAAAGACATCTTGCAGGTATAAAATAAAACCTTTTATTGTGGATGATCCACAACAGATAGGAACACAAATAGTCATACAACTGAGCGTCAGTCTCTTTTCACGTATCAGAATCCAGCCATTTCACGCCAAGCCCATACTGACAGCCAAATAAAAGCTACAATGCTTTTCTGTCTGCCGATTTGTTTTCTCTCGCCAGCATCAGCTGACGGGTCTTTGCATTGTAGTTCATGTCCTTCCTTGCAGACACAAACCTCAAAAGGGCCGTACTATTGGCTTCGCTGCCTTTTTCAAGAGCTCTGCTGTCTCTTGCAATCCCCCTGAGAGTCACAGGGCTCCAACCATTATTGGCAGCTTGAACATCGGGCATTGACTGAATTATCTGGCCGTTGTTAGTAAGCTGCAAGCATTAAGCTGCAGAATATTCACATCAGAGTGCCTTATTCCACAGCAAGCCATGTGATACCATCCAATTCACCGTACTTGCCACCAAGGTCCAAACTAGAGCCCATTGAATTCTGTTTCATCTCGGCACCAAAGGATGAGCTCAGGTTCAAATAGAAATCGATCCAGTTTCATTTAAAAATCTCATTGATTTTAACGTCGCATTGTAAGCAAGTGGCAAGCATATTTTTCGGCTGCCTTTGATGAGTTTCTCAGCTTTAACGCACTGTTTCAAAGAAATTTTTTCCAAATTCTCATCTAGCTCACAATCATGCGATCAGTTTTACCTTGACCATTATGGGCCAGTGATACTGGGTATTGAACGGACTCCAGAACACCATAGCTTCAACAGAAATTGAGCTTTTGCTTGTACAGTATACTGTATCGATGGACGTGCCGCCATGCGTGGTGTTCACTAAATCGTTATCGATAATTCGTTTAGCACCCAGTGTATCGTTGAAAAGTTTGTCAAATGCCGAGAAATTAGATTCCGAACCAGTGTTGAAATCACCAACCACAATTATAGCGTCATCCACGGATACGTCACCCAGTCCGTCTCTGCAAAGAATGCTTTGCAACGCTGTACAGACGCGATGGTCGGTTGCTTTGTTATATCTGTAAATACTGATAATGACAATCCTTTTCTCGTTCCGGCACAACCTAACAGCGTTAATTTCAAGAACAGGTCTCCCTTTAGCCGGGATTCTCTTTTCAAAAATTGTTTTACTGTTGCTCTCCTGGAGCAGAGCGTTCGTTACATATATCCGAGATCCGAGTGTAATCGAACCTGAGGATGGAACATGGGCAGCAACCATAAACTGTCTCAGAGGCGAATCGCTGCGCAGTTTGGCCCTGCTCTCGACGAAACAAAGCACGTCACAACTCTGAAAACTCCGGTCACCATTTATATATTCAGAGTATTTTGCTACGGAGTTACAGTTTTGATAGCCGATGCGCAGAATCACACTGTCATCGTCATCCTCGATGTATTCTAAGCTGAACAAATACGGTCTATTCACAGCCATTTTCTCCACTAAAGAATCTGCCTCTTTTTTTCTCTGACCCATCGGGGGACGAAAACAACCTGTCTGTGACACGTCGATAAAAAGATTCTTCTGGCTGGTAACCCTGCTTAAAGCCACATAGTAACTTGCCAAAGGCATCGGACTTTTACCAACATGAAAACAAAGTGGTGCGTCAACAGTTTGGCCTTGGGATTTATGAATAGTAATCGCCGTTGCTGGCACCAGTGGCAACTGACGGCGCATGCATGATATACCATTTGAAACCTGGAAAGACTTTTCGGTTGCTTCCACGACAACACACAGTTCTAAGCCTGTAATTTTGTTATTTCCAGGGTCTACTGATCTGCCTTTATATTTGCTCCCACCCACCATGGGATCTTTGAACTTCAGATAGGCTATCGTCGTACCGTCAATTTTTTTCCATGCGTGAAAACACTCGCCCACAGATCCATTGGCGAGCCGGTCCGTTACTGAAATATTCTTTGTGACCATGTACTTTAGTCCTTTTACCAGCACCAATTTCCTGGCAAGATTTCCAGTTTTAACAAGCGGCATTCTTTCCACGGCCTTTGCCAGGTCTGATGCTTTAGCAGCGTCCAAAGCAGCTTTGCGTTTGTCTTTGAAGTGGTCTACGGCAATACTTTCCCAACAGGGCGACTTAGTGCGAGCCTGATCGATTCTATTCGCATTATGTTTATCCACTTCTGCATTAGAGCTATACAAATGCACACAGTCGAGCGGAACCGGCCGCTGAGGGCTCACAACACATTGCTTAAACAATGCTAGACTTTTTGAGTCCAGTTCCCGTCTTCCCAACTTTACCAGAGCACTTGCAAAGGCTCTCTCATCAGGCTTCACCCTCATGCACTGTGTCAGCTCGAAAACAACAAAATGTAGCCATAGGTTGTTAAAGAGCCTGGCATACGGGTCATCGCTTAAATGGTAGACTGGTGGGGCAAGCACGGGCTTCAGTTGGTTGAAATCTCCAACACAAAGCACTGATATGCCACCAAAAGGTCGATCTACGCCTTTTAGCAATCGCAGCCTGGTGTCAATGTTCTGCAGGATAGTCGAAGACACCATGGATATTTCGTCGATTATCAGCAAAACCAAATAAGCGTACTTGTCGGCCAAGCTCTTACTGTAGGTGTAATTCAGCGGTTTCAAGGCTTCCCGGGGCTAGTCTGCAGGGGAAGTGAGAACGCACTGTGAAGTGTCACTCCCCCAACTAGATTCACCGCGGCAATCCCTGTGAAAGCTGTTGGCAGGACTACAATAACGTCCTCGGATCGATACTTAAAACGACCGATACACTGCTGCAATGCAAATATTAACCGAGACTTCCCAGTTCCAGCCATTCCGGCAAGATACGCTAAAACCTGGTCCTCTCGATCAATGATCCGATGAGCCAGGTCGAAGACAAACTTACGCTGCAACTCATTAAGCGACAGGATCAGCTCTGTATACTCGGAATCGGTCACCAGACTAGGTATCTTATAGACTACAACAGGATTTGTCCCATTTTCAACATCATTCACATCACCGCAGCCTGGCCCAGGAACGTCCATATCGGGCTTGTTATCATCTGTCTCTTTCGGTAGGCGGTTATCAGGATTTACTTGCATGTCTGTCTCGCAATCATTTTTTTCATTGCTATTGTCAATCATATGTTCCTCCTCAATAAGCTGTGACATGGTCACACCCATGTCACTGAGTGACGTCAAACCATGATGAAACATTTTTCTATTCTCCAGGATTTCGTCATAGAACTTCAGAAACTGCGATCGTCGCGCAGAAATGTCCTTATTAGATCCCACTAGGGGTGGAGAGTCAGTTTCATCCTTCTCGTTGCGGAAATGTTTGAACAACAATAGGTGCTGTCGAAAATATTTTTCTGCATCTACTGACTCTTTGCATAGGTTGTACAAAAGAACACGGTGCCTACGCCGTTTTTGTATGCCTTTTTCTAGGGTATCTATCAGATTTTCATCATCATGTCCGGCAACATCATCGTCGCAAGGTGCATCAATATTGCCAAGTAGGCGATTATTCACCCGAGGTTCACTCTCTTTCTGACGCGCATTGTGATAAGACGCCACATACTCTGCGAGACATATACTCTCCAGAGCCTTTGGTCTCTTGGTATACTTTGCAATGAGACTGGGTTGCAAAACATCTGTTGACTGATCATCGAGTTTCTGCAATTCAGCGAAAGTTTTGCGTATATAGACCCGGTCGGATTCTTGGTAAGTGCTAATTCTCGTGGTTCCACGGCTGGAAATCACATATGGCAGCTGACACAAGTCCACTGCACACTCCTCAAGCGGAACCTCAGTGCTCCCCATGAACTTGGCTCGTATTTGGTTCATTTTTTGTAGGGCGGTAAGCTGCGGATTCTTATCGAGCTCGCGCATCAGCTGTCGCATGAGCGATGAGACACCACGGGCAGACTTTGTAAGGTAATCTGTCAGGTAACGAGCCACTGCATATACGTCTTCACAATATGATATGTCCATATTGGAGAACCAAGCCTTTAACAGATCTGCCGAGTAATTGTTAACCCTTGCCTCGCAAAGCCGACGCTGTAAGTAAACTTTCTTTCTCCTGAGAGGCACACGCAAGCAGTTGATATAGTCATTCTCGTTCAAATCTAACTTCCTCAAAAACTCATCGAAAGTGGTTTCAACTTCGCATAATTTGTCATCCTTTGGTAGGCCATCAAGCGCCAAAAAGACTCTGTTGTAACATTTCTCCAGCCAAGTCTTTTTAGTCTCCCCAAACTCATTTTCGCCAAATGGAGAAAGAATCATGGTCTTTTTCATCGGCGGCCTCGGAAAACCAAATCGGCAAACTAGCTTTCGGCCGGGTCCTCTTACTTCTTTCGTGTGGCATAGGTTTGTATAGCATTTATGAAACTGGAACAGTCTCACTTCCTCCAGTCCATCCGGTTTTCCCGGAGGCAAGTGGCATGTCGATACTTTATCAACGAAACGAGTAATCGCAGCCTCTTTTTCAAGTTCGCTCAGTTTCTGCCAGTCAATGCTTTCTACTGGGTCATTGTCTGTAAAAATAACCCATGAAAATGAGGCATACCACGTTGTTGGTATTCCACCCTTACAAAATAGTCTGATACATTTCCGATGACAGAACTGTTCGACTTCATGAAGGCCAAAACCTTCCGATACCTGTAAAAAAGGTATCGACAGGTGGTGATGGGATCCCTCTGAATCATCCCTCGTATTTCGGATTTCATCTCTCTTTGAGAAACAGAAATTCGGATGTTGTTTTCGGCTTCGGCAATCAACTTTGCAAACTCCTCATCAGATTGCTCCATATGCTTTTCACTTTTCACCTGTTTCAAAAGCACGTACAAGGGTGTCCAAAATATTTCAACGGGTGAAAAAGTAATAAAAAAAGTAGGACGCCCCAGCTGGCGAATGAATGCAAATACCTCCGCTTTTTTGGCTGACCAGTACTGAGGAGAATTGCGAGAAGCTTCTAGAAAGGACGTTACAACCTCAGCATTTTGCAGAGCTGGTATTCCAGCCCTGCAGAGACCAGCTGTCAAAGGAGCGCCAGACTTGGTTTTCGACAGGTAAAACCAAAGCTTGCCCTCGAGCAGAATGTACTGCTTAATACGGTACAGCATGAACAAGGCCTCATATTTTCTGGCAAGTCTGGCATCTTTTGACATTACCATAAGCTTTGCAATCGTAGACAGATCGAACTTTTGATCACCCTTCGTAATTAGCTGATTTTGACCTTGAAAAATATCAGGGAAACATTCATAGAAGGCAGATATGTTTGATATTGGTACAGGCTTTCCATTCTCGGTGGGGGCCAGCTTAAGGCTTTCATGACCCTGAAGCCCAAACCCATGGTGACGCCCGTGGCTATCAGCTGTCTGATGCTGTTCTGAATGTTTCACCACAAGGGTATATTTCGTGCCAGCTCTGTCACCAGCATTGACGTGATTACCAGAGGGCAATTCACTATCACTCACGTCATCATCCGGCCAAATTAGGTCATCAGGAAAGGCGGTTTCGCACGGGGGTTCGAAATCTTTCAAGTTAGTCAAGCGCTCTTCATCAAATATTACGCCCTCATACGCTGGTGTTGAACGCAGCTCATTCACAGCCAATTTCATTTTGGCAATGTCGATGGTGCCTTCCTCGTAAGCTCGGTCGTCCGCTAATCGCCTGTTCAATATAACGCGCGTTTTCAAGTCCAACGTTGTAACGCTCAGATCTTTTGCAACGCGAGGTAAAATCCGACTCCAAGTGTTTGCCACTTTGTGCGGAACCAGAACGACGCTACCCACCAGACGATATCCTCCACGATCCCGGCCAGTTCCCAAAGGTACAGGGCGCTTTGAGAACGGCATCTGTAATCTAAGAAAAGGATGGCATACCGCCAGAAGTCTCGATTCCATCCAATTTAAGTCAGACACGTGTGGCTTCTTCCGGGGGAATATACCCTCTCCATTGTAAAAGTTTTTGTAATACCACGAGGGTGTCTTTCCTTTCTTGATCTGCCTGGCACATGTATGACAAAAATTACCACCCGAATCGACATACGGCGTGGCGACACGGCCCGGGAGGAAAACTCTCTGAGCAGGAAACATCATGCGCTGACAGCTGATGCATGGCATCAGAGTAGTGATAAGCTCTTTTTTTAGTCGCAGCAGATTTTCCCTCACCATTTGACTAGCACCAATAACAGCGCTACGCTTTCGGCCAGCATCTTTCCCTGAGGCAAATGTGGGGTCCATGCGTCTACGCCGCTCAACGAGTCTCTTAAGATAAAGAAAACGTTCTCTGAACTCAGGCCGTCTGTATTTATCACGGAACAGCTGCCTTTGACGAGCCCTTTCCCGAATGGACGCACGCCTCAGCTGGCTTTGCGTCTTCTCTTTCAACTTTACTTTCGGATCTGCACGCCTCAGCTGGCTTTGCGTCTTCTCTTTCAACTTTACTTTCGGATCTGCACGCCTCAGCTGGCTTTGCGTCTTCTCTTTCAACTTTACTTTCGGATCTGCACGCCTCAGCTGGCTTTGCGTTTTCTCTTTCAACTTTACTTCGGGATCAACACGCTTTAGACGTTTTGATTTCGCGTCTAACGCTCTTTCACTGGCACGGAAAGCGGGAATAATTCGTTTGGAAGCAGTGGCCCGCCTTTCAGCCTCCCGAAGCTCAGGGTTGTTAGCTCTTTTGGAAGCAGTGGCCCGCCTTTCAGCCTCCCGAAGCTCAGGGTTGTTGGCTCTTTTGGAAGCAGTGGCCCGCCTTTCAGCCTCCCGAAGCTCAGGGTTGTTAGCTCTTTTGGAAGCAGTGGCTCGCCTTTCAGCCTCCCGAAGTTCAGGATTTTCAGCCCGTCTTTTAGCAGCAGCTGTCCTCTCAGCATCAACAATTCCTGCCTGTTTTCGTTTGGCACGTTTTAATTCAAGGTCACGCATTTTTTCCCTGCGACGTTGAGACATATTGGTCTCTCGACTTTGACGCATACGCTCAAAATCCCAGGAAACGGTTTCTGTTTCATGGCTCTTAACCCAAGATGCACTACTCGACACATCATCAGAGCTTGCTAGATGAGAGGGCGTGAAGGCTTCGATCTCCTTGTTACCCTTTGATCCCAGAATTCCGGACAGAATATCAACAGAGGACGCTGGTGAACTCTGAGATTGAGACTGAACTATTTTTTTTACATCTCGGCGCGGCCTAATGCTCTCTGTTCCAGTTTTAGCCTGACTACTCGCGCCTTGAGCTGAGTTAGTGGCTACAGCATCTTTCTTTGACGCCTGCCGGACCTTTCGTTTCGTTAGGGGCCTTTTTTCCGCCGCTTTGGTTTGGTAACTGACATTTTAGCCGGAATCATCGAAACGTTTACACTGTCACTGGGCACTCTATCTTTACCCAGGTCAGACAGTGATTCCGAATCCCTCTTTTCATAATTATCCGAACCATTCATTTGATTCTCTAAGGAGATAACAATACAAGCACTGTCATCGGATGCCTGTTTCTGAACTCTGCGCTGTTCTGGATCACTTGGACGTGAGCTGGGCACTGCGTGGCTTACTGCTCTAGCTATCCGCAGGGGAAACGAATCCAAAAGATTCACCTGAATAGCTTGTAAAAAATCAAACCTTTCTGGCATTATTGGCACGACAGTCCGCGCCGTTTCACGTAGCCATTCATAGTGGTCGCTGCAATGAAGTATGTAAATACTACCAATTGGCCCACCCATAATTCCAGGCTTCAAGAAAGAGGGGACCCACTTCCATCTCACGCCTTCTAAGCAATACACAAACACTTCAACACCATATATATGCGGCACACATACCTGATGCAGGTTCGAAACCCAGTGCTTTCGGTTCAGAAAAGACGGTCTCTCAATTGACAATTGGCGTAACTCGTCTGCATATACAGTATGGGACTCAGGCGTGTCCTCGAACCTCATCATACTGTAAAGCCTCGGGTTGATGGCAATAAAATCCGCTATATTGCGCATCACTATGTACTGGTCCAGTCCTAGCGCTTGCGCGATACTGATATATCCGCACCAACCAGCACCTGAATTTTTTTCTAACGTGAATCGGTGATTTCCACATACAACATTTACTGCCTGATTCCTGTGTACTGGGTGGTGCCTTCCACCTCCGCCTCGCATTAGATGTACTGACCCATCGCCGATTAACCTCAGGAAAGATTTCATTGCTGCGTCATGAGTATCAAGGGCAGTACGATGATGTCCATTCAGGCCTATTCGCAGCCGATATGTTTCGAGATCCACCATGATAATGAATCGTTTCCTTGTTTCTTTGGCCAACAGAAGCAACCAAGACTCTGGACAACAAAAATGCTGCTTATTTGTTGTATTTTTCTTTTTCTAGTTTTGTATGTTTTGTATTTTTTGTTTTTATGTTTTTATTTTTTTATTTGTCAGTGATTTCCGACGGTAAACCGTTGGCCAGGAATGAACAACAAATGAAAACAAAGAAAATGATTTCTGTGGTATATGGCTCACTTCTGAAAAGATCTGCAGCCTATCCAGTCCAGTCCAATAGATGTTAAAATGGCATTGGATTGTTGCATTTGGCCTCCAGTATCTCATCTGTAAAGTAGGAATTGTGTTAGTGCTTTTAATATGACAGTAGGGTTTTCGGCTTCGTGCAAATTTCGGCTGGATGTGCCCATGTAAAGAATCCCTTGCTAAGTAGTGCACCACAACAGTTCCCTCCCTGAATCAAGTTATGCAGGGTCCTGTCTTCTTCCCGTTCCCTGAATCCGCGCATGGCTTAACACGCCCATTGACGGGGGTCTGAGCCACCTTCGCATTGACGGGGGCGGGTACCCGCCCCCCTAAGATCTCGAGAACCACGGTAGGTAGCGAAAAACGGTAAACGGCGTTGGGCTGCCCATCCACTTCTCCATCGAAAACATTTGCACCATTTTTTTGTCAGGTCACATTTAAGGTCACGAGAGGTCAAAACATGCCCGTCATAGGGATAACATGTAAATTCAGTTTTTCGGCCATTACATCTGAACAAGTAAAGATAGAGCAAAACGACTTAAACTATATGAATCCTCTTAGCAAGCCGAATCGAATGATATATAATTTGACCTTGCTAGGTCAAATCAAGGATTTGACCTGACCTGAGATCAGGTCAGGGTCAAATTATATAAAATGCATATCATTAGAACCGCAAAGCCCAGGCGAGTCTAATGCAGCTAAAATAAATGCTCTATCACCATCCGTTACTGAGTTATTCCGTAAAAACAATTTTTCCAATGTATTTCCAAAGGAGAGGTCATGCCTCGTACCTGACCTTAGGTCATCGATATCAAAAATACCGGAACATATTTTAGAGAACTCGGTGGGGCCATTATGTGATATGAGTTTCAATCGGATAAGTTCCCCTGCTCCGACTTATGCTATCTTAAACTTTTTTTAGGTCGGGTCACTTGACCTGTAATGGTGACCTGACCTGAGATGACCTAACCTTAAAATTTTCACAGAAGTTGTAAAAATGATGAGGGAAAAGGTATACCAAGTACGGCGGCGCTACGCGCCGCCGTTTTTCTGCTGTCTCCGAAAAACCCGAGGGGGGCGGGTACCCGCCCCCCGTCAATGCGCGTGTTAAATCCCCTTCCCTGGACGCGCTTGAGCTAAGAATGCCTTGCTCTGTAGTGCAGCACAACAGTTTCCCCCTCCTGAATCTGCCTATGACAAGTATAATTTATTATAGTATCATCTCCTTTCCCTCCCCTGTATCCGCGTAAGCCAAATATGCTTTGTTTCACAGGGTCCCGTCTACTTACCAGTTGCCTAAATCCCTTTCCCTGGACGTGCCTATGCCAATAATCCCTTGCTCTGTAGAGCGCTGCAACTTTCCCCCTCCTGAATCCGCCTACGCAAAGCAGACTTTTTTATACAGGGTCCCATCTACTTCCCCCTGGATCCGCCCATTACCTATGTGCCCTTCCTTGGATGTGCCTATGCCAAGAATCTCTTGCCCTGTAAAGCATAGGCGGATCCAGGGGGTGGGCCAAGGGGGGCACGTACCCCCATCGACCCTCGACGCCCCCTGAAAGGTCGATGGCGCCCCCTGAAATGTCGCTTCCCACCCCCCCAGGATACCAAAGTCGGCGCCCACCGACAGGATTTGGCGTCCACCTGATAGGTTTTGCCGGTCATAAGTGGCGCCCCCCCGGGAAGGTGCCCCCCGATCGGCAATCCTGGATCCGCCTATGCTGTAAAGTGCCGCAACAGTTCCACGCTCCTAAATCCGCCTACACAGGGTCCCGTCTCCTTCCCTCCCCTGAATCCGCCCAGGGCCGAAATCCACTCCCCTGGATGTGCCTTTGCCACAAAAATTCCTTGCTATGAAGTACACCGCAACAGCTTCCTGTTCCTCTCCTCCAACCGCCTGTGACAAAAATCCCTTGAGCGTTCCTCTTTCATGGGGATACCGTAGGAATCTGACGAAATTTTGGGATTTCGGGAATTTGTTTTCCCCAGGAAGAGCCCAATGTCCCTATCTGGCAGTGCTAAGACGTCTGGCCTTGTTATACCGGTTAACGCTGGCACACAAGCCCTATACAAAGCCTATTAGACAACCTATATCCAAGAGGGCTCCTGACCCCCCCCCACCCCTGATCTCCGCCCATGATCAGTTTCCATTCTTTGATGTGGTAAGAGCTAAAGAAATGTTAGATTTGGATTCAGTTGTTAAAAACTGATTATCAACAGGTTCAAAAACTTCATATTTACTTTATCATTCTTTGAACTTCTTTATCATTCTTTTCGTCAAACTTTTTGACACCAACCCTGCCCCTTATTGAGGTGATTTTCCAAATGTCAGCCTTGCGACGGGCTCCTGAAAACAACATCAGACCGGGCCCCGGCCTGAAAAAATTGTCCGAAACTTCCACCTCTATTATCAACCATTTTGGCTCTTAAGATTGAAGTAACACTTTTGAATTCCCTTTCATCGAATATATACCTTATGTTTTGACCAAAAATTAGGTATACTGATAATTTCGCCAGACACTATACAACAGCTGTCCCAATCTCCCAATGGCGTCTGCTACCCTCCAACTTAAGCAGTGTCAAACAAAGTCTGTCTATATTAGATAACAGTGCCTTTGTACTTAAATAACTTCTAAAAGCTCAGAAAACTTTTCTCCTTACCATAGCATAGCATGAAGATTCTAAATACGACACATTAGCACTAGGAAACTGAAATACCACCAGGACGTCACCCACAACTTACCAGTGCGATGCAAACACTAAACAGAGGAGGGATTCCCCCCGCGCGCGGCCCCAGTGCTGCCAGATAGCCATCGTGATAATCCTCCACATTTAGCTTTAAAATCTCCAGATTCCCCTAGACTTGGCGATGAGTCCTCGGCCTTTTCCCACTAGTTCTTTGATGCGTGTGACCAAATGGAGACTGGCACTAGCACAGCATTTTTTCGGTTTCTTTATAAGGATGAGGCTGGTGAGGATCATGCTAAAAAATTAATAGCCAAAACGAACAGCACAAGCGCCGCCACTAGCAAACAGGGTGGAAGCACAGGCGGATCATGAACTGCTACTCGGGTGGGGGGGGCCACTTTCCCCAGGGGTGCAGTCCGGGCCAAGGGGGCGCCACTTTTGGCCAGCAAAGCCTATAAGGTGGGTGCAACATCATATCGATGGGCGCTGATTTTCACATCCTGGTGCGGGGTGGGAAGTGGGAAGTGATATTTCAGGAAGCGTAATCGATCTTCAGGGGCGTGACGTAGCCATTTCAGGGGGCGCCGAGGGTCGAATGGGAGGCGGTCACCTACCCCCTTTCCAGAGGCGGATTCCAGGGGAAGGGGACCCCGCCCTCCGATCGATCCTCGGCGCGGGCAAAGGGGGGCAGGTGCCCCCGCCCTCCGATCGATCCTCGGAGCTTCCTGTAATGGCGACGGCGACACCTGAAAGGTCAGTAACTCCCCCTCAAATTTCTGTATCCACCATCCCCTTCCCCCAGGATGCAAACATCGCCTTCCACAGATAGGAGTTTCTCCCCCTCCTGGTTTTGCCCGTGAAAGGTGCCTCCCCCCGGCCGGTCTGGACTGCGCACCCGCCGGAAGGTGACGCCCTCACCCGATTGGCAATCCTGGATCCGCCTATGCCCCATCCCCTTGATCTGCCTATGGTCCTAAAACCGAAGTGAGATACTCCTTCTGTACACCTCTACGAACACCACAGATCTCCTTTATACAGGTAGGTAATTTTTGTGTTTTCCAACCCTCTTTGACAGTCCAAAACATATGTGGATCCAGGTTTGCCAGTCAGGGAGGCACCTTTGGGGGGCACCATCCAGACCAGGGTAGTGTCATTTTTGACTAGCAAAACCGATAGGAAGCCATAAATCCTATCGATCAGCGCCAATTTTTGGCATCCTCGGGGGAATGGAAACGACATAGACGGATCAAAAGGGGACAGGTGCCCCCATCAAACCTCAACGTCCCCTGAAATGGTCACAGAGCCCCCTGGAAAGCTCGGTGATCCGCCAGGATGCAGAAAGCGGCGTCCACCGATAGGATTTTGCGCCTACCTAAAAGGTTTTTCCAGCCAAAAGTGGCGAACTGGTCCGAATGGTGCCCCCAAGAAGGTAACCCTTCCCGTTCGCCCCCGATTGGCAATCCTGGATCCGCCTATGGGAAGCGAAATTTCAGGGGGCGTCATCGCATTAAGAGGCGTGTCTTTGCAATTTCAGGGGGCGCGCCAACAGCTGACAACTGTGGCCGTCTGGCTGGGGTACGTTTGGGATACATGTCAGTATAGGCAGATCCAGGCAGGGAAGGTGGCACTTCCCCCTCCCCCCGATCGACCCTTGGCACCCCCTAAAATGTCCATGGCTCACCCCCGAAATTTTGCTTTCCCCCCATCAGGATGTGAAAATCGGCGGCCAGCTGATGGGTTTTCCCGGCCAAAAGTGGCGCCCCTTGGTCCGGATGCCACCCCTCCTTCCGGGAAGCTGCCCCCTCTCCCCCAATCGGCAATCTTGGATCCACCTGTGCATTTCTGTTCTCGATCCGCCTATGCTCGAACTCCGTAGCCCCACCTCCGTACTGTCCTGGATCCTTCTATGCTCGAGGTCCTTAGCCCCACCCCCGTACTGATGTCCTGGATCCGCCTATGCTCCAGCTCCCGAGCCCCACCCCCGTACTGATGTCCTGGATCCGCCTATGCTCGAGCTCCCGAGCCCCACCCCCGTACTGATGAGCTGAATCCGCTTATGCTCGAGCTCCTTAACACCACCCCCGTACTGATGTCCTGGATCCGCCTTTGCTCGAGCTCCTTAGCCCCACCCCCAAACTGATGTCCTGGATCCGCCTATCATCGAGCTCCTTAGGCCCATCCCCGTACTGATGTACTGGTTCCGCCTATGCTCGAACTCCTTAGCCCCACCCCTGTACTGATGTCCTGGATCCGCCTATGCTCGAGCTTCTTAGCCCCACCTCCGTGCTGATGTCCTGGATTCGCCTATGCTCGATCTCCTTAGCCCACCCTCGTACTGATGTCCTTGATCCGCCTATACTCAAGCCCATTAGCGCCACCGCCGTACTGATGTCCTGGATCCGCCTATGCTCGAACTCCTTAGCCCCTACCCCCTACTGATGTCCTGGATCCGCCTATGCTCGAGCTCCTTACCCCACCTTCTTACTGATGTCCTGGATCCGCCTATGCTCGAGCTCCGTAGCCCCTACCCCCCCCCACTGATGTCCTGGATCCGCCTTTACTCGAGCTCCGGAGCCACACCCCTGCACTGATGTCCTGGATCCGCCTATGCTCGAGCTCCTTAGCCCCACCCCCGAACTGATGTCCTGGATCTGCCTATGCTCGAACTCCGTAGCCCCACCTCCGTACTGCCCTGGATTCGCCTATACTCGAACTCTTTAGCCCCTACCACCCTACTAATGTCCTGGATCCGCCTATGCTGAAACGCCCAAGCCCCACCACCGTACTGATGTCCTAGATCCGCCTATGCTCGAGCTCCCGAGCCCCACCCCCGTACTGATCAGCTGAATCCGCTTATGATCGAGCTTCTTAGCCCCACCGCCGTACTGATGTCCTAGATCCGCCTCTGCTCGATCTCCTTAGCCCCATCCCCGTACTAATATCCTGGATCCGCCTATGCTCGAACTCCGTAGCCCCTACCCCCCTACTGATGTCCTGGATCCGCCTATGCTGGAACTCCCGAGTCTCACCCCGTACTGATGTCCTGATTCCGCCTCTGCTCGAGCTCCTTAGCCCCACACCTATACTGATGTCCTGGATCAGCCTATGCTCGAGCTCCTTATCTCCACCTCCGTACAGATGTCCTAGATCCGCCTATGCTCGATCTCCTTAGCCCCATCCCCGTACTGATATCCTGGATCCGCCTATGCTCGAACTCCGTAGCCCCTACCCCCTACTGATGTCCTGGATCCGCCTATGCTGGAACTCCCGAGTCTCACCCCGTACTGATGTCCTGATTCCGCTAATGCTCAGCTGCTTAGCCCCATCCCCGTACTAATGTCCTGGATCCGCCTATGCTCTAACTCCCTAGCGCCACCCTCGTACTGATGTCCTGGATCCGCCTATGCTCTAACTCCCTAGCCCCACCCTTGTACTGATGTCCTGGGTCCGCCTATGCTCGAACTCTTTAGCCCTTACCCCCATGCTGATGTCCTGGATCCGATTATGCTCGATCTCCTTACCCCCACACCAGTAACGCCCCACCTCCGTGCCCCCCCCGCCCGCCCCCGAAACGACATAGGCGGATCCAAGGGGAAAGGGGACAGGTGCCCCTCATAGAATCTTAGCGCCCCCTGAAATTGTCCCGGAAACCCCTGGAAAGTTCGATGGCACCCCTTGAAATGTCGTTTTCCCCGAGATGCAGGTATCGGGGTCTACTGATAGGTTTTAGCGCCTACTTGATAGGTTTTTCCGGCCAAAAGTGGCGTCCCTGGTGTAGATAGCGTCCACCAGGAAGTTTCCCCTTCCACCTCGCCCCCGATAGGCAATCCTAGATCCACGTATGGGAAGCAACATTTCAGGGAGCGTCATCGACCTTGAGAGGCGTGTCTTTACAATTTCAGAGGGCGCCGATGGTCGATTGGGGGTTGGGGGAGGGGATGGGGGGAGAAGGGTGGGGGGGGGCACCTAGCCTACTTATTCCCTGGATCCACCCATGGTCCAAAAACAGAAACATAATACTCTTATTGTAAACTCAGACTTTTACGGTACTCTAATTACTTGTGATGCATTATGGGTAGTGTTGGATACTTTTTTACCAGACCATAAATAAACAGAAACGGCCGCGCCGATCGCCGGCGTTGCCGCGACGTGGACGCAGGGGTGACGCGTGGTGATTTGCTACAACGATGCGTGGAGAAACGGCATGTTAGTAAAGGTAACTTGGTGTTTCATTGATATATATGCAGATGGAATGTCGACATATGTCTCTTACCTAGCTGCATGCAAAATTTCATTTCCCTCCAATGACTCTAACCACCCTAAACCCCGGTGTGAAGCAAAAATGAACTGATAAAATTACCACTTTGAAATGCATTTTACGGCTTATAGCGCGGAAGCCGTAAGAGATAAGTGGGGGGTATGAGTGAGAAAAATGACGGCAACGAAGTTTTCTATCCAGCCGTGTTAAGTTCAATACCGTAGCTATCATGGTCTGGAAACCAGGGGGCTGAGAATAAAAATTTTAAAAACTTATATTTTATTTTTGCCTATAAAATAAAAAGTTTCAGCCTGAAAGTTTTTATCTCTAAATATATAATAAAGAAGGCTATTCTCTCTTATTATCTGAAATGGGAACTAATTTTTATCAGTTAGATCGGAAGATATAAGGGTTTGAATGATATTTTGGGAAATGCAGACCTTCACGGAATGGGCCAAAAAGGACCCTTAAATTTCCGTTTTTGTTTTGTTTTTATGTTTGTGCAGTACTGCACAAACCGGCCTTTAAGTTGATATTTGACTCAGAACCTAAACTGCTGTAGCTTAAGATATTTCGAGCCTGTAGTTTAGACCATGAGTTTTATGCCAAATTTAGGGTGCAAAGTTTAAAAGCTAATTTAGAGCCCTAAATTTAAAGCTTTTTCTTTCCAAATTTTTGTGTGAACTACAAATTTCCCTGATGTAAAAGGGTGCAAGTTTGAAGAGTCTAGATGAATTAGCAAAAAATAGAAAAATAAAAGTTAAAAATCACATAATGCAAAATTCTGGGCAAAATTTTGAAAATTTTGAAAATTGACAACCGTGGTGCTTATTCATTTGGAAGTGCCTTCTATCCACAAAAGTTTTAGGTCTCTGATACCAGCGCTCAGAACAGACAACAACAACAACCTCGGCCTGCGGCCTCGGCAGGTGCCGCTCTGGCGCAGGAGAAGCCGGTGACAATGTACGTTAGCCAAACAGTTCGATTGACAGGCGAGTTTTTTCAGCAGTTTGATACTTATAACAACGCAATGTTGGAGTTTTAGGTTTTGTGTTCTCATTATGGCTCCATTCAATCCCCTGTCTAGGCCCATGTTTTCCTAAATTAGCATGTCTCTGCATACTGCACCACGCTTGCCCTCTGTTCATATCATCAAATAAATAAACACACGCATAATGTTTGTTTTGTTAAGCAAAGACTGGGCATGACGAGAAGAAAGGAGATACAATATAAAATATGATGGGTTTTCCGACGGTATTTCACCTATACCTGCAGATTTTCACCAAATTCAGCCTATTTGTTACCGAGTTATGCCCCAGCTCGAGACCTCAGCCCCACCACCGAACTGATGTCCTGGATCCGCCTATGCTCGAGCTCCTTACCCCAACCCCTTACATATGTCCTGGATCTGCCTATGCTCGAACTCCGTAGCCCCACCTCTATACTGCCCTGGACCCGCCTATGCTTGAACTCCTTAGCCCCTACCCCTAATGATGTCCTGGATCCGCCTATGCTCGAGCTCCCGAGCCCCACCCACGTACTGATGTCCTGAATCCGCTTATGCTCGAGCTCCTTAGCCCCACTCCCGTACTGATGTCCTGGATCCGCTTATGTTTTAACTCTTTAGCCCCTACCTGTTTTAACTCTTTAGCCTCTTGATGTCCTGGATCCGCTTATGCTCGAGCTCCTTAGCCCCACCCCCGTACTGATGTCTTTGATCCGCCTATACTCGAGCCCCTTAGCCCCGGCCCCGTACTGATGTCCTGGATCCGCCTCTGCTCGAGCTCCTTAGCCCGACACCCATACTGATGTCCTGGTTTCGCCTATGCTCGAGCTCCTTAGCCCCATCTCCGTACAGATGTCCTGGATCCGCCTATGCTGGATCTCCTTAGCCCCATCCCCGTACCGATATGCTGGATCCGCCTATGCTCAAACCCCTTAGCCTCTAACCCCGTACTGATATCCTGGCTCCGCTTATGCTCGAGCTCCTTAGCCCCACCCCCGTACTGATGTCCTGGATCCGCCTATGCCCGAACTCCTTAGCCCCTACCCCTCTGCTGATGTCCTGGATCCGCTTATGCTTGAGCTCCTTAGCCCCACCTCTGTACTGATGTCCTTTATCCGCCTATACTCGAACCCCTTAGCCCCACCCCCCGTACTGATGCCCTGGATCCGCCTCTGCTCGAGCTCCTTAGCCCCACACCCATACTGATGTCCTGGATCCGCCTATACTCCAGCTCTTTAGCCCCACCCCCGTACAGATGTCCTGGATCCACCTATGCTCGATCTCCTTAGCCCCACCCCCGTACTGATGTCCTGGATCCGCCTTTACTCAGGCTCCGGAGCCACACCCCTGCACTGATGTCCTGGATCCGCCTATGCTCGAGCTCCTTAGCCCCACCCCCGAACTGATGTCCTGGATCTGCCTATGCTCGAACTCCGTAGCCCCACCTCCGTACTGCCCTGGATTCGCCTATACTCAAACTCTTTATTCCCTACCACCCTACTAATGTCCTGGATCCGCCTATGCTGGAACGCCCGAGCCCCACCACCGTACTGATGTCCTGGATCCGCCTATGCTCGAGCTCCTTAGCCCCACCCCCGTACTGAGGCCTGGATCCGCCTTTGCTGGAGCTCCTTAGCCCCACCCCCGTACTGATGTCCTGGATCCGCCTATGCTCGAACTTCTTAGCCCCACCTCCGTACTGATGTCCTGGATCCGCATATGCTCGAACTCCTTAGCCCCTACCCCCTACTGATGTCCTGGATCCGCCTATGCTCGAGCTCCTTACCCCACCTTCTTCCTGATGTCTTGGATCCGCCTATGCTCGAACTCCGTAGCCCCTACCCCCCCCACTGATGTCCTGGATCCGCCTATGCTCGAGCTCCTTACCCCACCCCCTTACTGATGTCCTGGATCCGCCTGTGCTCGAACTTCGTAGCCCCACCTCTGTACTGCCCTGGATCCGCCTATGCTCGAACTACTTAGCCCCCACCCCCTACTGATGTCCTGGATCCGACTATGCTCGAGCTCCCGAGCCCCACCCCCGTACTGATCAGCTGAATCCGCTTATGCTCGAGCTTCTTAGCCCCACCGCCGTACTGATGTCCTAGATCCGCCTCTGCTCGAGCTCCTTAGCCCCATCCCCGTACTAATATCCTGGATCCGCCTATGCTGATCTCCTAGCCCCATCCCCGTACCGATTCTGGATCCGCCTTGCTCAACCCCTTAGCCTCTAACCCCGTACTATACTGGTCCGCTTATGCTCGAACTCCGTAGCCCCTACCCCCGTACTGATGTCCTGGATCCGCCTATGCTGGAACTCCCGAGTCTCACCCCGTACTGATGTCCTGATTCCGCTAATGCTCAGCTGCTTAGCCCCATCCCCGTACTAATGTCCTGGATCCGCCTATGCTCTAACTCCCTAGCCCGACCCTCGTACCGATGTCCTGGATCCGCCTATGCTCTAACTCCCTAGCCCGACCCTCGTACCGATGTCCTGGATCCGCCTATGCTCTAACTCCCTAGCCCCACCCTCGTACTGATGTCCTGGGTCCGCCTATGCTCGAACTCTTTAGCCCTTACCCCCATGCTGATGTCCTGGATCCGCTTATGCTCGATCTCCTTACCCCCACACCAGTAACGCCCCACCTCCGTGCCCCCCCGCCCCCGAAACGACATAGGCGGATCCAAGGGGAAAGGGGACAGGTGCCCCCATAGAATCTTAGCGCCCCCTGAAATTGTCCCGGAAACCCCTGGAAAGTTCGATGGCACCCCCTGAAATGTCGTTTTCCCCGAGATGCAGGTATCGGGGTCTACTGATAGGTTTTAGCGCCTACTTGATAGGTTTTTCCGGCCAAAAGTGGCGTCCCTGGTGTAGATAGCGCCCACCAGGAAGTTTCCCCTTCCACCTCGCCCCCGATAGGCAATCCTGGATCCGCGTATGGGAAGCGACATTTCAGGGAGCGTCATCGACCTTGAGAGGCGTGTCTTTACAATTTCAGAGGGCGCCGATGGTCGATTGGGGGTTGGGGAGGGGATGGGGGAGAAGGGTGGGGGGGGGCACCTAGCCTACTTATTCCCTGGATCCACCCATGGTCCAAAAACAGAAACATAATACTCTTATTGTAAACTCAGACTTTTACGGTACTCTAATTACTTGTGATGCATTATGGGTAGTGTTGGGTACTTTTTTACCAGACCATAAATAAACAGAAACGGCCGCGCCGATCGCCGGCGTTGCCGCGACGTGGACGCAGGGGTGACGCGTGGTGATTTGCTACAACGATGCGTGGAGAAACGGCATGTTAGTAAAGGTAACTTGGTGTTTCATTGATATATATGCAGATGGAATGTCGACATATGTCTCTTACCTAGCTGCATGCAAAATTTCATTTCCCTCCAATGACTCTAACCACCCTAAACCCCGGTGTGAAGCAAAAATGAACTGATAAAATTACCACTTTGAAATGCATTTTACGGCTTATAGCGCGGAAGCCGTAAGAGATAAGTGGGGGGTATCAGTGAGAAAAATGACGGCAACGAAGTTTTCTATCCAGCCGTGTTAAGTTCAATACCGTAGCTATCATGGTCTGGAAACCAGGGGGCTGAGAATAAAAATTTTAAAAACTTATATTTTATTTTTGCCTATAAAATAAAAAGTTTCAGTCTGAAAGTTTTTATCTCTAAATATATAATAAAGGAGGCTATTCTCTCTTATTATCTGAAATGGGAACTAATTTTTATCAATTAGATCGGAAGATATAAGGGTTTGAATGATATTTTGGGAAATGCAGACCTTCACGGAATGGGCCAAAAAGGACCCTTAAATTTCCGTTTTTGTTTTGTTTCTGTGTTTGTGCAGTACTGCACAAACCGGCCTTTAAGTTGATATTTGACTCAGAACCTGAACTGCTGTAGCTTCAGATATTTCGAGCCTGTAGTTTAGACCATGAGTTTTATGCCAAATTTAGGGTGCAAAGTTTAAAAGCTAATTTAGAGCCCTAAATTTAAAGCTTTTTCTTTCCAACTTTTTGTGTGAACTACAAATTTCCCTGATGTAAAAGGGTGCAAGTTTGAAGAGTCTAGATGAATTAGCAAAAAATAGAAAAATAAAAGTTAAAAATCACATAATGCAAAATTCTGGGCAAAATTTTGAAAATTTTGAAAATTGACAACCGTGGTGCTTATTCATTTGGAAGTGCCTTCTATCCACAAAAGTTTTAGGTCTCTGATACCAGCGCTCAGAACAGACAACAACAACAACAACAACAGACCTCGGCCTGCGGCCTCGGCTGGTGCCGCTCTGGCGCAGGAGAAGCCGGTGACAATGTACGTTAGCCAAACAGTTCGATTGACAGGCGAGTGTTTTCAGCAGTTTGATACTTATAACAACGCAATGTTGGAGTTTTAGGTTTTGGGTTCTCATTATGGCTCCATTCAATCCCCTGTCTAGGCCCATGTTTTCCTAAATTAGCATGTCTCTGCATACTGCACCACGCTTGCCCTCTGTTCATATCATCAAAGAAATAAACACACGCATAATGATTGTTTTGTTAAGCAAAGACTGGGCATGACGAGAAGAAAGGAGATACAATATAAAATATGATGGGTTTTCCGACGGTATTTCACCTATGCCTGCAGATTTTCACCCAATTCAGCCTATTTGTTACCGAGTTATGCCCCAGCTCGAGACCTCAGCCCCACCACCGAACTGATGTCCTGGATCCGCCTATGCTCGAGCTCCTTACCCCACCCCCTTACATATGTCCTGGATCTGCCTATGCTGGAACTCCGTAGCCCCACCTCTATACTGCCCTGGATCCGCCTATGCTTGAACTCCTTAGCCCCTACCCCTACTGATGTCCTGGATCCGCCTATGTTCGAGCTCCCGAGCCCCACCCACGTACTGATGTCCTGAATCCGCTTATGCTCGAGCTCCTTAGCCCCACCCCCGTACTGATGTCTTTGATCCGCCTATACTCGAGCCTCTTACCCCAGCCCCGTACTGATGTACTGGATCCGCCTCTGCTCGAGCTCCTTAGCCCAACACCCATACTGATGTCCTGGATCCGCCTATGCTCGAGCTCCTTAGCCCCACCTCCGTACAGATGTCCTGGATCCGCCTATGCTGGATCTCCTTAGCCCAATCCCCGTACCGATATGCTGGATCCGTCTATGCTCAAACTCCTTAGCCTCTACCCCCGTACTGATATCCTGGCTCCGCTTATGCTCGAGCTCCTTATCCCCACCCCCGTACTGATGTCCTGGATCCGCCTATGCTCGAACTCTTTAGCCCTTACCCCTGTGCTGATGTCC
Organism: Lepas anatifera; assembly: GCA_034440635.1. Lineage (NCBI taxonomy): Eukaryota > Metazoa > Arthropoda > Thecostraca > Lepadidae > Lepas > Lepas anatifera. Next base: position 41,954 of record JAOTON010001785.1, read on the forward strand.
TGGATCCGCTTATGCTTGAGCTCCTTAGCCCCACCTCTGTACTGATGTCCTTTATCCGCCTATACTCGAACCCCTTAGCCCCACCCCCGTACTGATGCCCTGGATCCGCCTCTGCTCGAGCTCCTTAGCCCCACACCCATACTGATGTCCTGGATCCGCCTATGCTCCAGCTTTTTAGCCCCACCCCCGTACAGATGTCCTGGATCCACTTATGCTCGATCTCCTTAGCCCCACCCCCCGTACTGATGTCCTGGATCCGCCTTTACTCGAGCTCTGGAGCCACACCCCTGCACTGATGTCCTGGATCCGCCTATGCTCGAGCTCCTTAGCCCCACCCCCGAACTGATGTCCTGGATCTGCCTATGCTCGAACTCCGTAGCCCCACCTCCGTACTGCCCTGGATTCGCCTATACTCGAACTCTTTAGCCCCTACCACCCTACTATTGTCCTGGATCCGCCTATGCTGGAACGCCCGAGCCCCACCACCGTACTGATGTCCTAGATCCGCCTATGCTTGAGCTCCTTAGCCCCACCCCCGTACTGAGGCCTGGATCCGCCTTTGCTGGAGCTCCTTAGCCCCACCCCCGTACTGATGTCCTGGATCCGCCTATGCTCGAACTTTTTAGCCCCACCTCCGTACTGATGTCCTGGATCCGCCTATGCTCGAACTCCTTAGCCCCTACCCGCTACTGATGTCCTGGATCCGCCTATGCTCGAGCTCCTTACCCCACCTTCTTACTGATGTCCTGGATCCGCCTATGCTCGAACTCCGTAGCCCCTACCCTCCCCCCGCCCACTGATGTCCTGGATCCGCCTTTACTCGAGCTCCGGAGCCACACCCCTGCGCTGATGTCCTGGATCCGCCTATGCTCGAGCTCCTTAGCCCCACCCCCTGAACTGATGTCCTGGATCTGCCTATGCTCGAACTCCGTAGCCCCACCTCCGTACTGCCCTGGATTCGCCTATACTCGAACTCTTTAGCCCCTACCACCCTACTAATGTCCTGGATCCGCCTATGCTGGAACGCCCGAGCCCCACCACCGTACTGATGTCCTAGAGCCGCCTATGCTCGAGCTCCCGAGCCCCACCCCCCGTACTGATCAGCTGAATCCGCTTATGCTCGAGCTTCTTAGCCCCACCCCCGTACTGATGTCCTGGATCCGCCTATGCTCGAACTCTTTAGCCCCTACCCACGTGCTGATGTCCTGGATCCGCTTATGCTCGAGCTCCTTAGCCTCACCCCCGTACTGATGTCCTTGATCCGCCTATACTCAAGCCCTTTAGCCCCACCGCCGTACTGATGTCCTAGATCCGCCTCTGCTCGAGCTCCTTAGCCCCACACCCATACTGATGTCCTGGATCAGCCTATGCTCGAGCTCCTTATCTCCACCCCCGTACAGATGTCCTAGATCCGCCTATGCTCGATCTCCTTAGCCCCATCCCCGTACTAATATCCTGGATCCGCCTATGCTCGAACTCCGTAGCCCTACCCCCTACTGATGTCCTGGATCCGCCTATGCTGGAACTCCCGAGTCTCACCCCGTACTGATGTCCTGAATCCGCTAATGCTCAGCTGCTTAGCCCCATCCCCGTACTAACGTCCTGGATCCGCCTATGCTCTAACTCCCTAGCCCGACCCTCGTACCGATGTCCTGGATCCGCCTATGCTCTAACTCCCTAGCCCGACCCTCGTACCGATGTCCTGGATCCGCCTATGCTCTAACTCCCTAGCCCCACCCTCGTACTGATGTCCTGGGTCTGCCTATGCTCGAAATCTTTAGCCCCTACCCCCATGCTGATGTCCTGGATCCGCTTATGCTCGAGCTCCTTACCCCCACACCCGTAACGACCCCACCTCCGTGCCCCCCCGAAACGACATAGGCGGATCCAAGGGGGAAAGGGGACAGGTGCCCCCCATAGAATCTTAGCGCCCCCTGAAATTGTCCCGGAAACTCCTGGAAAGTTCGATGGCACCCCCTGAAATGTCGTTTTCCCCGAGATGCAGGTATCGGGGTGTACTGATAGGTTTTAGCGCCTACTTGATAGGTTTTCCGGCCAAAAGTGGCGTCCCTGGTGTAGATAGCGCCCACCAGGAAATTTCCCCTTCCACCTCGCCCCCGATAGGCAATCCTGGATCCGCGTATGGGAAGCGACATTTCAGGGAGCGTCATCGACCTTGAGAGGCGTGTCTTTACAATTTCAGAGGGCGCCGATGGTCGATTGGGGGTTGGGGGAGGGGATGGGGGAGAAGGGTGAGGGGGGCACCTAGCCTACTTATTCCCTGGATCCACCCATGGTCCAAAAACAGAAACATAATACTCTTATTGTAAACTCGGACTTTTACGGTACTCTAATTACTTGTGATGCATTATGGGTAGTATTGGGTACTTTTTTACCAGACCATAAATAAACAGAAACGGCCGCGCCGGTCGCCGGCGCTGCCGCGGCGTGGACGCAGGCGTGACGCGTGGTGATTTGCTACAACGTTGCGTGGAGAAACGGCATGTTTGTAAAGGTAACTTGGTGTTTCATTGATATCTATGCAGATGGAATGTCGACATATGTCTCTTACCTAGCTGCATGCAAAATTTCATTTCCTCCAATGACTCTAACCACCCTAAACCCCGGTGTGAAGCAAAAATGAACTGATAAAATTACCACTTTGAAATGTCCTTTACGGCTTATAGCGCGGAAGCCGTAAGAGATAAGTGGGGGTATGAGTGAGAAAAATGACGGCAACGAAGTTTTCTATCCAGCCGTGTTAAGTTCAATACCGTAGCTATCATAGTCTGGAAACCAGGGGGCTGAGAATAAAAATTTTAAAAACTTATATTTTATTTTTGCCTATAAAATAAAAAGTTTCAGTCTGAAAGTTTTTATCTCTAAATATATAATAAAGGAGGCTATTCTCTTTTATTATCTGAAATGGGAACTAATTTTTATCAATTAGATCGGAAGATATAAGGGTTTGAATGATATTTTGGGAAATGCAGACCTTCACGGAATGGGCCAAAAAGGACCCTTAAATTTCCGTTTTTGTTTTGTTTCTGTGTTTGTGCAGTACTGCACAAACCGGCCTTTAAGTTGATATTTGACTCAGAACCTGAACTGCTGTAGCTTCAGATATTTCGAGCCTGTAGTTTAGACCACGAGTTTTATGCCAAATTTAGGGTGCAAAGTTTAAAAGCTAATTTGGAGCACTAAATTTAAAGCTTTTTCTTTCCAACTTTTTGTGTGAACTACAAATTTCCCTCATGTAAAAGGGTGCAAGTTTGAAGAGTCTAGATGAATTAGCAAAAAATAGAAAAATAAAAGTTAAAAATCACATAATGCAAAATTCTGGGCAAAATTTTGAAAATTTTGAAAATTGACAACCGTGGTGCTTATTCATTTGGAAGTGCCTTCTATCCACAAAAGTTTTAGGTCTCTGATACCAGCGCTCAGAACAGACAACAACAACAACAACAGACAACAACGACGACGAGACCGGAAAAACTGTCAGAATAGAAGCCGTTTCTTACTTCGTTCGTCACCGGCTTCTGACAGACCTCGGCCTGCGGCCTCGGCTGGTGCCGCTCTGGCGCAGGAGAAGCCGGTGACAATGTACGTTAGCCAAACAGTTCGATTGACAGGCGAGTGTTTTCAGCAGTTTGATACTTATAACAACGCAATGTTGGAGTTTTAGGTTTTGGGTTCTCATTATGGCTCCATTCAATCCCCTGTCTAGGCCCATGTTTTCCTAAATTAGCATGTCTCTGCATACTGCACCACGCTTGCCCTCTGTTCATATCATCAAAGAAATAAACACACGCATAATGATTGTTTTGTTAAGCAAAGACTGGGCATGACGAGAAGAAAGGAGATACAATATAAAATATGATGGGTTTTCCGACGGTATTTCACCTATGCCTGCAGATTTTCACCCAATTCAGCCTATTTGTTACCGAGTTATGCCCCAGCTCGAGACCTCAGCCCCACCACCGAACTGATGTCCTGGATCCGCCTATGCTCGAGCTCCTTACCCCACCCCCTTACATATGTCCTGGATCTGCCTATGCTGGAACTCCGTAGCCCCACCTCTATACTGCCCTGGATCCGCCTATGCTTGAACTCCTTAGCCCCTACCCCTACTGATGTCCTGGATCCGCCTATGTTCGAGCTCCCGAGCCCCACCCACGTACTGATGTCCTGAATCCGCTTATGCTCGAGCTCCTTAGCCCCACCCCCGTACTGATGTCTTTGATCCGCCTATACTCGAGCCTCTTACCCCAGCCCCGTACTGATGTACTGGATCCGCCTCTGCTCGAGCTCCTTAGCCCAACACCCATACTGATGTCCTGGATCCGCCTATGCTCGAGCTCCTTAGCCCCACCTCCGTACAGATGTCCTGGATCCGCCTATGCTGGATCTCCTTAGCCCAATCCCCGTACCGATATGCTGGATCCGTCTATGCTCAAACTCCTTAGCCTCTACCCCCGTACTGATATCCTGGCTCCGCTTATGCTCGAGCTCCTTATCCCCACCCCCGTACTGATGTCCTGGATCCGCCTATGCTCGAACTCTTTAGCCCTTACCCCTGTGCTGATGTCCTGGATCCGCTTATGCTTGAGCTCCTTAGCCCCACCTCTGTACTGATGTCCTTTATCCGCCTATACTCGAACCCCTTAGCCCCACCCCCCGTACTGATGCCCTGGATCCGCCTCTGCTCGAGCTCCTTAGCCCCACACCCATACTGATGTCCTGGATCCGCCTATGCTCCAGCTTTTTAGCCCCACCCCCGTACAGATGTCCTGGATCCACTTATGCTCGATCTCCTTAGCCCCACCCCCGTACTGATGTCCTGGATCCGCCTTTACTCGAGCTCTGGAGCCACACCCCTGCACTGATGTCCTGGATCCGCCTATGCTCGAGCTCCTTAGCCCCACCCCCGAACTGATGTCCTGGATCTGCCTATGCTCGAACTCCGTAGCCCCACCTCCGTACTGCCCTGGATTCGCCTATACTCGAACTCTTTAGCCCCTACCACCCTACTATTGTCCTGGATCCGCCTATGCTAGAACGCCCGAGCCCCACCACCGTACTGATGTCCTAGATCCGCCTATGCTTGAGCTCCTTAGCCCCACCCCCGTACTGAGGCCTGGATCCGCCTTTGCTGGAGCTCCTTAGCCCCACCCCGTACTGATGTCCTGGATCCGCCTATGCTCGAACTTTTTAGCCCCACCTCCCGTACTGATGTCCTGGATCCGCCTATGCTCGAACTCCTTAGCCCCTAACCGCTACTGATGTCCTGGATCCGCCTATGCTCGAGCTCCTTACCCCACCTTCTTACTGATGTCCTGGATCCGCCTATGCTCGAACTCCGTAGCCCCTACCCTCCCCCCGCCCACTGATGTCCTGGATCCGCCTTTACTCGAGCTCCGGAGCCACACCCCTGCGCTGATGTCCTGGATCCGCCTATGCTCGAGCTCCTTAGCCCCACCCCCTGAACTGATGTCCTGGATCTGCCTATGCTCGAACTCCGTAGCCCCACCTCCGTACTGCCCTGGATTCGCCTATACTCGAACTCTTTAGCCCCTACCACCCTACTAATGTCCTGGATCCGCCTATGCTGGAACGCCCGAGCCCCACCACCGTACTGATGTCCTAGAGCCGCCTATGCTCGAGCTCCCGAGCCCCACCCCCGTACTGATCAGCTGAATCCGCTTATGCTCGAGCTTCTTAGCCCCACCCCCGTACTGATGTCCTGGATCCGCCTATGCTCGAACTCTTTAGCCCCTACCCACGTGCTGATGTCCTGGATCCGCTTATGCTCGAGCTCCTTAGCCTCACCCCCGTACTGATGTCCTTGATCCGCCTATACTCAAGCCCTTTAGCCCCACCGCCGTACTGATGTCCTAGATCCGCCTCTGCTCGAGCTCCTTAGCCCCACACCCATACTGATGTCCTGGATCAGCCTATGCTCGAGCTCCTTATCTCCACCCCCGTACAGATGTCCTAGATCCGCCTATGCTCGATCTCCTTAGCCCCATCCCCGTACTAATATCCTGGATCCGCCTATGCTCGAACTCCGTAGCCCTACCCCCTACTGATGTCCTGGATCCGCCTATGCTGGAACTCCCGAGTCTCACCCCGTACTGATGTCCTGAATCCGCTAATGCTCAGCTGCTTAGCCCCATCCCCGTACTAACGTCCTGGATCCGCCTATGCTCTAACTCCCTAGCCCGACCCTCGTACCGATGTCCTGGATCCGCCTATGCTCTAACTCCCTAGCCCGACCCTCGTACCGATGTCCTGGATCCGCCTATGCTCTAACTCCCTAGCCCCACCCTCGTACTGATGTCCTGGGTCTGCCTATGCTCGAAATCTTTAGCCCCTACCCCCATGCTGATGTCCTGGATCCGCTTATGCTCGAGCTCCTTACCCCCACACCCGTAACGACCCCACCTCCGTGCCCCCCCGAAACGACATAGGCGGATCCAAGGGGGAAAGGGGACAGGTGCCCCCATAGAATCTTAGCGCCCCCTGAAATTGTCCCGGAAACTCCTGGAAAGTTCAATGGCACCCCCTGAAATGTCGTTTTCCCCGAGATGCAGGTATCGGGGTGTACTGATAGGTTTTAGCGCCTACTTGATAGGTTTTCCGGCCAAAAGTGGCGTCCCTGGTGTAGATAGCGCCCACCAGGAAATTTCCCCTTCCACCTCGCCCCCGATAGGCAATCCTGGATCCGCGTATGGGAAGCGACATTTCAGGGAGCGTCATCGACCTTGAGAGGCGTGTCTTTACAATTTCAGAGGGCGCCGATGGTCGATTGGGGGTTGGGGGAGGGGGATGGGGGAGAAGGGTGAGGGGGGCACCTAGCCTACTTATTCCCTGGATCCACCCATGGTCCAAAAACAGAAACATAATACTCTTATTGTAAACTCGGACTTTTACGGTACTCTAATTACTTGTGATGCATTATGGGTAGTATTGGGTACTTTTTACCAGACCATAAATAAACAGAAACGGCCGCGCCGGTCGCCGGCGTTGCCGCGGCGTGGACGCAGGCGTGACGCGTGGTGATTTGCTACAACGTTGCGTGGAGAAACGGTATGTTTGTAAAGGTAACTTGGTGTTTCATTGATATCTATGCAGATGGAATGTCGACATATGTCTCTTACCTAGCTGCATGCAAAATTTCATTTCCCTCCAATGACTCTAACCACCCTAAACCCCGGTGTGAAGCAAAAATGAACTGATAAAATTACCACTTTGAAATGTCCTTTACGGCTTATAGCGCGGAAGCCGTAAGAGATAAGTGGGGGGTATGAGTGAGAAAAATGACGGCAACGAAGTTTTCTATCCAGCCGTGTTAAGTTCAATACCGTAGCTATCATAGTCTGGAAACCAGGGGCTGAGAATAAAAATTTTAAAAACTTATATTTTATTTTTGCCTATAAAATAAAAAGTTTCAGTCTGAAAGTTTTATCTCTAAATATATAATAAAGAAGGCTATTCTCTCTTATTATCTGAAATGGGAACTAATTTTTATCAATTAGATCGGAAGATATAAGGGTTTGAATGATATTTTGGGAAATGCAGACCTTCACGGAATGGGCCAAAAAGGACCCTTAAATTTCCGTTTTTGTTTTGTTTCTGTGTTTGTGCAGTACTGCACAAACCGGCCTTTAAGTTGATATTTGACCCAGAACCTGAACTGCTGTAGCTTCAGATATTTCGAGCCTGTAGTTTAGACCACGAGTTTTATGCCAAATTTAGGGTGCAAAGTTTAAAAGCTAATTTGGAGCACTAAATTTAAAGCTTTTTCTTTCCAACTTTTTGTGTGAACTACAAATTTCCCTCATGTAAAAGGGGTGCAAGTTTGAAGAGTCTAGATGAATTAGCAAAAAATAGAAAAATAAAAGTTAAAAATCACATAATGCAAAATTCTGGGCAAAATTTTGAAAATTTTGAAAATTGACAACCGTGGTGCTTATTCATTTGGAAGTGCCTTCTATCCACAAAAGTTTTAGGTCTCTGATACCAGCGCTCAGAACAGACAACAACAACAACAACAGACCTCGGCCTGCGGCCTCGGCAGGTGCCGCTCTGGCGCAGGAGAAGCCGGTGACAATGTACGTTAGCCAAACAGTTCGATTGACAGGCGAGTTTTTCAGCAAATT
>JAOTON010001786.1:0-126777 GCA_034440635.1 Lepas anatifera
CCACTGGTCACAGTGGCCGAATCAGAGATCGAGCCAGCCACTGAGACACGCTGGAAGTCTTCCCGTCAGAAATGCCTTTATCCAGCGCAAGAGCTTCCCTGTCACTCCATAGCCCTCAATCTTCCTCATAAGCCGTGCATGTGGAACCTTGCCGAAAGCTTTCTGGAAGTCGAGGTAGACAGAGTCTACAGGATGGGTTCTCTCCAGCATTTGTGTCCATTCCTCAATGACTTCGAGGAGATGAGAATCGCAGGATCGCCTAGGTCGAAATCCATGTTGACTGCTGGACAACAAGTGGTGCTCGTTAAGGTGCTGTAATACTGTATCCTTGATGATGGACTCAAGAACTTTGCAAGTCACTGAGGTTAGGCTGACAGGTCTGTAGTTACCTGGGACCTGCCTATCCCCTGCCTTGAAGATTGGGATAATGGTCCCAAGTTTCCACTTGCTTGGGAGGACTCCCTCATCCAGAGATTTCATAAATAGACATGCCAGTGGAATGGCAAGAGAGTCAGCTGCATCATGCAATACCCGAGGATGGACAAAGTCCGGACCAGGAGAGCTGGACACACTAAGGCGCAATAACTTGGAGCGGACTACATGAGGAGTTATAAGGACGTCATCGACAGAAGCTTCTGGACAATGGTTGTGGTATACTATCCAAGTCCTCCTCAGTGTAGACAGATGAGAGAACTGAGTTAAGAAGCTGCGCCTTATCACTGTCATTCTTAATAAGGCAGCCGTCTTGAGTCTTCAAGTCGTTGATAACAGACCTGGTCTTAAGTCTTGACCCAGTATAGGACCAGAAAGCCTTTGGGTTGGTTTTGAGATTCACAGCAAGTTTGCTCTCATAGTCCCTACGAAGCCTCCGGGTTGTGGTCCTCAAATTGTTTTGGCACCGGGTAAGCCTGGCGAGATCAATTGGATCCCTTGTGCGCTGGTAGACTTGGGATAACTCCTTCTTCTTTGTTTGATATTGAGGGTTTGACTATTCATATAAATGTTCTTACGATTACCTCTGGTCCTGAACTTTGGAATGCATGCATCTATGCTTGAGTTGAGACGAGTCATGGAGAGTTTGAATGCCTCTTCAGTACACAATACCTCCATGATGTTCCAATCAATGTCAGAAATCATTGTGTTCAGCTGTCCAAAATTGGCTCGGGCAAAATTGTACTTGGTAGTTCCACAGTCCTTGCGAGCTGCATAGCACTGAACGTCAAAACAAAGAATCAAGTGGTCACTCCTACCTACCCCATGGAAGTATTCAAGGTTTTTCACCATTCCTTCTTCGTTAGTAAATATCAAGTCCAAAAGATTTGCTGTCTGACTATCCTGAAAACGAGTGGGCTGTGTGACATGTTGATACAAAAAATGATCTTGAGCAAGTTCAATTAGATAATGGGACGGATGACCGGGAGGCACCATGGAAAGTTCAGTAGACCAATCAATCTGTGGAAAATTGAAATCACCAGCCATGAGAATATGTGATGCTTTCGTTCCTGAGGCCTCCTTCAGCAATTCAGAAAAGTCAACCATGCTCTGATGCCCATCACCGGAAGGGCTGCGATAGATGCCTCCGACCAGCAAATAGTCTTCTCTGTGCAAGTTGACTCGGATGAATAGGTGCTCCTTGAAGACGGCTGGAAAAGAAACAAGGGATGACCTCAGGGTGTTCCGTGTGTAGATTGTTACTCCACGTTTGCCATTAGGACCAAGGTCTGCTAGGTTAGGGTCAAAGCTTGAGAAGATGTTATAATTAGGTATGCTTAGGAGAGATGGATGAATAGGTAGTCTTTGGGCCTTTGGAATCACCTCGGTCAGGATGATAAGGTCTGGCTCTTCACCAGCAATCTGTAAACAAAATTTTTCTCATTTGTTGAGAAACTGGTCACAATTTGTGTATAGTACTTGAATATGCTGTGCATCATTTAGTCAGATTGACTGGCCTTGTTGGGAAGAGCTGGCTGCAGTGGTTGAATTAGGTCCTGGAGGATTGGCATTGAGTTCCTGTCTCTGTTGAGAGAGTACCACAGGTGGAGTGCTGTCCAGTTCTCCTGGCACTTGGCAGGCACCTACACAAACAGGTGAAGGAGATACCAGGTCCCTGGTTTCAGCTGGTTGATCAGAGCAAGCACATGATACAGTGACAGACCTGTTTTGATCTGGCTGGGCTTGTGGTATCCCTGTTCCCTTGAGTATGCCAAACTTTTCCTGCCTCTCGCTGATCCAGATTGTGTTTCCCATGTTTCCTTGAATTCCCTTTATGTTTCCTTAACCCAAATTTACAATATTGGTTAATTAATACCTGTTTTTTTAACCAAATTTAAGGTTAAGACAGTATTGTTTTGTTTGATTTTGATAAATGACAAAAAAGTTTTAGGCTCTGCACTCTTATCTCCTTTACCTCTGGACTGTAAGGAAAATACAAAACAGCCGCCCCGGTAGCTCAGTTGGTAGAGCGTTGGGCTCCGGCCCGCTGCTCAGAAGCATGCAGTGGCAGTGCATGTCTAGGCTTGGGATCGGTTCCCCTGAGACGCTCCGGCGCTCAATAGTTTACCCGACGTACAGGTCGGCTGGCAACTGACTGGTGAGAGGGTCACCTGAGCGGGGCGGCCGTCCCTGTGCTTTGTGGGACGTTAAACTTTGGCTTCTAAATCAACCCTTCATTGTGGGAGTTGCTCGTTCGGGTGATGGGGTCGGGGCCTCCGTGACAAGTCCCTTGATGACTTTAGTGAGACTCCGACTCTAACAGTCGAACTGAGAACAATTTGGACAAAATTTATATAAAAAATATTTACTATTGCCCTGCCAAATCCTGACAATCTTGTTGGATGGAGTTTGATGAGAATCAGCTTGAAACCTGGTTTTCATTGTCAAAAGCTCTTTCCATATCTTAATAGCATTCAGATACAGTGCACAATAATGATTGAAATTAAGGATTGAACCTAAATGCAGATCAATTTTTAAGTAATATTTAAGCAGTATCTTACAGAGAAAGTAGCTTACTAATAACCATTGCAATAACATAATAGTGGGTAGAAATTTTTAAGCTTTGCAAGTGCTAAAAGAGGAAACAGTTTCAGCTAGGTACAGTAGCAAGAGCACCAGTAGCAATTTTAGCTACTATCATAGAAGAGGCAGCAGTTTTTTATTTGGCAGTGGCACCAACATCAACATCAAGTATACTTCCTGTCCATGACCTTGTTGGGCAATAAGTCAGTAACGATCAACAATTAGGCAAGTTACAACAACATCATTGGCTTCAAAATTTCAAGGCCTTAGGTAAGATAAGATTTAAGTATGACAAAGGAAAACCATATTCCCAATTTGAATTAGGTAGGTAGGTACCTATGCTGGTACCTAGGTATTAGTCTGGCAAAGTAAAGCTGACAGGTGGTTCCACAAACCTGATAAAAATATAAAATAATACTTACCAGTTGCTGTTGCTGAGGAGTAAGGCACACCTTGGAAGATAGTTAATGCCACCAATATCAGCGGCCATGATAAAAAGGCAGCTTTGAACCACACGCCGTTGCACATTTCCAGAGCCTTTAGTGTCGGTGCCAATCGTTGGAAGACTTCCAATTTTGTTACCTCTTTCTGCAGCACACCTCAACACCCAGTTATTATAGCTCAGTTAGAAACACTGCACACAACCCTCCCTAAAAAACAATCATAAAAAGGAGTTGGAATATATCAGGCAATATACCCAAACGCACTCCCACCAGCACTCTCCTTTGTCGCCGCGTCGTCGCGGTACGAAACTCTAAAACTCTCCTCCCGAGCCTTGGAAGAACTGAGCTGCCCACATCATGCTGCCGTGCAAATTATTTATGAGTACCAGATGTAGTTTAAAGTGCTACCAAATGGTTACATGATAGTACCGAAAACGTTCAGCTGAAACAAATGACCATAGTGATACTTAAATCTTGTATCTTGTATTAATCGCCAACAGGTCACTGGCGGATCCAGGGGAGGGAGACAAAAAGGCATTTCCCTCAAACGGAAAATATGGGGAAAATATGTTTTTGCCACCCCCAAAGCTGTCGACCTCCTTTTTGCCCCGACTCCTTTCTAGTTTATAAGCAAGGTTTTGTAACTTCAACTCTCAACTTCAAAGACAACCAGTATAAACATCCTTCAGTGTAAACATTAGGCCTCGGATAGCAAATCAAACATATTGTGGCCACATTCTTGATTCCGCGACCTTCTCTTTTTCTTTCTTTCTTTTCTTTTTCTTATCGACTTTGGCTTGCCCCCCCCCATCTACCGGGTAGATCCGCCACTGCAAGAGGTAGTTATGAATGTAGCTCAATTACAGGCGAGGTTGTTAAAGCAAAGTTTTTATTGCTGTAACAAAGCTGTTTAAGTTGTTATGATCCGCGCCCCGGTGGTCCTCCGAGCCACCTTCGTCTTGGTGGGGGGTGTTTGAACACCCCCTCTTCGAACTCGGCCCCATGAGGGATAGCGAAAAAACGCGAACGCTGCAAGGTACATCATACAAATTCATGAAGAGACTATATTAGTACTTCTTGGCTAGGTCATGATCGGTCAAAGAAGATGGCATTTTGAGCAGAGCTGCTGGGCTCTAGCATTGGACAGGTTTGAGTTAGAATAATGTTTAGGCGTTATTCGTTTCCTCTCGTCGCGGAGTATCGAATGATGCATAATATGACGATAGGTCAAAACACAAAAATGACCTGACCTCAGGTCAGGTCAAGGTCACTTTTTGATCTAGCATAGTCAATATGCATATCAATTGACTTGCACAATAGCAACCCAAACACAATGATATCAAAATAAAAGCTGTATCATCCTTTCTGGCAAAGTTATTGACCAAGTCTGAAAACTGCTTGAGTAGCCCCAGATGACGTCTCAGGGGTCACAGGTCAAAAGTTGCAACATGAACCTGGAAAGGAGACCAGGATACTACGATTTGAGGAATATGTAGGTATTATCGGCTGTATGTACAGAAATAGAGCCCAATTTCTGCTTTTCCCATGGCATGGAAAGGTCATGATCCGTACTTGACCTTAGGTCATCGATATGAAAATCCCGGAATGTTTTGTAGCACTTGGTGGGCCCATTATGTGGCATCAGGTTCAATCCGATAGATTATCATTTTTTACTTATGCCACCTTAAACGTTTTTGGAGGTGAGGTGCCTTGACCTGCACTGGTGACCTGACCTGAGATGACTCGGCTTTGAAATTTTTGGGAAAGTTGCAAAATTGATCAAGGATGAGGTGTGCCAAGTACGGCGGCGCATTGTGCCGCCATTTTTTCATACCGCCGGAAAAACCCGAGGGGATGTTCAGACACCCCACTGGGGCGAGGGTTAAAGTTATTATATTATTGAAGTATAATCTTCCTAAGACCTAGGCGGTGCGGAACGCAAAGGGCGCGGGACACCGTGCCCGCCTTGGGCTGACTAGGTGGCACCACCATTGAGGTGCCCCTAAATCGGTGAAAATAGCGATAGGACGGCGATTTACTCCGTTAGTTTTTCATAGATATGATATGTCTTGCCAAAGAATCCTCAATCTCACGGGTAACCTCTCCCATGACCTAAGGTAGACCGGGGCATGAGCACTGAAAATGATGTCCGTTAAAATGTGGCCGTCGTTGACGAGGCATGTGGCCATAAGTAAATAACTGTCCGCATAGCTGGAAATCTCTTCTCGATCCAGGGGGTCCTGGGTGGGTTAACGTTGGTGCGGCCATACATGCCCCACATAAAGCCTATGGGAGACCACAAATCCAGGGGGTCTTGACCCCCAACCCCCTGATTTCCACCCATGACTGATATTTTGTACACCGGACTGTCATGGGTGGAAATCAGAGGGGTTGGGGGTCAGGACCCCCTGGAGACACTAACTTTGAAATATTGCCAACTTAAGCCTACTGTAAAATGAATAAAGCGAAACCCGTTTTCAGGAAAAAACGTTAGAGCGATCAAATAGCATGCCGATATAGACCATTATTTTCTCAAGACGTTTCGGCTTGTTCTCTTTTGATTAGGCATAGTTGATGAATAATATCACCCTCAGCAGTTTTTTTCATAATCACTTTTCTTCAGGGAAAATACCTTTCTATGATATATTTTTGTGTTAAATGTTCCTCTCGCCAGGAAACAAAGCCCTTCACGGGAATTCAAATGAGATATATATCCCGTAGAGGATACAACCTAATTCATATATTCCAGGGACGGCGGATTCCATTTTCGAGAAGGTGTGCAAGATCTTCGGGAGGGGCGCCTTCCTCCCCAGGAGGCGCCTTCATCCCTTAGGGGGCGCCTTTGCTATCCAAGGGCGTTTTGCAGAAGCTCTTTGGACTCGGCATGCGAGGCCACATGGGATGGCTTATTTCTAATTTTCTGAAAAATATGTATTTTAGATTTCGCGTAATGAGTTTACGTATCTGAATGGTATCAGCAACAAAGCGGCATAGCCCTGGGTTCTGTGATCTCCATGGCCTTGTTTGCCGTTATGATCAATGATATTGCAGACACTCTTCCCGCAGACATACGCCATGCACTTTTCGTTGAAAACAATATGGGTGACAGCGTCTACTACAGCAGCTGCGCAGAGGCGGTTGCAGCGGGTCTATATCAGATGTTCCCCACGATCAAATCTTCCCATGTATCAAATCTTCCCTCGTTCACATTTTCCCCACGTTCAATTTTCGCCACGATCAATTCTTCCCCATGATCAAAAGTTCCACAGTAAAGTTTACTTCAGAGCCAAGGTTTTTTAGTATACTGTTAAAAGCCCTGTTCCACCTGTCAGCACAGTTTTGTCAGCACCAATCAGCGGGCCGAATTGCGCCTACGTCACAGGACTGTAGCCTCTCCCCGGGAACTAGTTCTAGAGGTTTTACGGGCTGACGGCCTGCTGTTTGTGCTGATGAAAAACCGTAAGTGCACGAAGTGCAGCCTAATATTTTTTAATGGTTTAAAGGTTTAAGTTCCCTTTGCTTAGCACAAACAAGAGGCGATTATGGCGCTGATGTTACTTTTCTGGAGGAGAGGTTAGAGGTCCTGCTGACGAAACTGTGCTGACAGCTGGAACAGGGCTAAAGTCCCGGCTCCTACGTCATAAGCCCTGTTCCACCTGTCAGCACAGTTTTATCAGCACCAATCAGCGGGCCGTGTTGCGCCTACGTCACAGGATTGTAGCCTCTCCCCGGGAACTAGTTCTAGAGGTTTTACGGGCTGATGGCCTGCTGTTTGCGCTGATGAAAAATAGCAAGTGCACGAAGTGGCAGCCTAATATTTTTAAATGGTATTGACCCCGGTCTCGCTCACCAGCGGCGCTAGTGTGCCCTCCAAGATGGCCGCGAAAGAGGGACTCCAAAAGGTAAACAACGTCAGTGGGCCCCGGGAATAGCATGGTAAGCGGTGAATTATACGTGTTTTATGTTTGGTATGTGGCAGCGGCTTATAAACAGCCACTGCGGAAGGCAGAGAAGAATGCAAATTCGAAAAGTTTTTGGTCCCAAGGAGCAAAGCTTGTAGTCAGCATCAGGTTGAAGTTTGCTGCCCTCCCCCACTTCTTTGCCGGTGGCGACGCTTGTGTTTGGAAACGCATTTTCCATCGTACATTCAAACTGGAATTTCAGACGGCTTAAAACAAATAAAGGCGTATATCTAGCGAATTATTTCAAGATTTCAGTTTTCCGGGCTAAAAAGGAATGCAGCCACAGGCGGATCCAGGGGGACGGCAAAGTGGGCACATGCCCCATAGGCAGATCCAGGGGGCAAAGAGGGTATGTGCCCACCACCATCGACCCTCGGCGCCCCCTGAAATGGCCACGCCCCCTGAAATTTCCCTTCCCACCACCATCCCCCTCCCAGGATACGAAAGTCGGCTCCCACCGATAGGGTTTCCCGGTTAAGAATGGTGCGCCGCCCCCGGGAAGGTGCCCCTGATCGGCAATCCTGGATCCGCCTATGATGACGGCCCAAGGATTAAGGCTTACTCCTGCTAGAAGCAGGCTCAAGGGAGTGGAAGGAGGCATAAGCGGAACTGGAGATTGCCTCACAGCCAGTCTGCAAAGTATGGCAGCAGGCCAGACAAGTCGCACCAGCCATCTAAAGTTCTCGCACCACCAGGCTCCAAAAATTCGCACCAATATGCCACATACCAGGGGAAAAATGCACCCATTTCTACCCCTACAATGCAATGCTACCTCAATCATTAGTCAGTTAAGGACTTTTTATAAGGCACCTCCTGTGTCTTAATGGCCATTCAGCCATTATTTGTTTAGTTTAAGTGTCACTAACCTCGAAAATTCGCACCAGGTTGATAAAGTTCGCACCACTCGGTCCTGTCTCCAAGGGAACTCGCACGGACGAGATCTCGTCGAAAATGCCATACTTTGCACACTGGCCTCACAGCCGCTTACCAGGTGGATGTGAATGGAAGTCAGATGGCTGAAAATGTCTGCAACAGACAGCAGCATTTGAGCCCATCTTCTTCCCAATTATCAGATTCGACTTCCACTGCTTGGACAGCACTTTATCATGAGGAAACTTGTGAAAGCTGAGACTTGGACACTTTCTTCGGAAGGATACACACTGAGGAACGCAGCAGTTCTGATTGGATGCAATGGTTATCCGTCTGACTTTCGTTTTCTTTGAACTTTCCAAGATTATAACAAACAAGAAAATAACGCCAGTCTTCAATATTCTCGTCCACCCAACATGAACTTCACTTTTTCAGAGCAACGAGTTCACCACGACTGAAAATAAACGTTCAAAATCTATACCGCGTTCAACAATGCGCCGAATATGAAGCAGCCACGCCAGACGTCAGTCCCTCTACTGGCGTTTTCAAAAAAATCCGCCAGGTGCCAACACTTTCGATGACCGGGGCCAATAAAGGTTGAAGTTCCTTTTGCTTACCACAAACTAGAGGCGATTATGGCGCTGATATTTCTTTTCTGGAGGAGTGGCTAGAGGTCCTGCTGACAAAACTGTGCTGACAGCTGGAACAGGGCTATAAACCCAGGCCGAGGTATAAAACTTCAAACCTTGAAATAAGCACCCGAAACAGGAGTAAATGTATAAAATAGTGATGAGGTGAGGTGAATAAAACGAGTCTTTTTACAGGGTTCAGTGGGGTGTTGGGTAATTGACATCGGCCGGTGGCGACGCCTGGCGGAGGGCAAGTCAAGGGCGGAGGAGTAACGGCGGCGGTCAAAGGCGGCGATGGCATGGCTGGCTGGCCGTCCTGCACAGGAATTGTCTCGCATGCTCGCATGCGATGAACATCATGTTGCAGCAGGGGCGGATGCAGGAAAGGGGACCTATCTAAGTTTTCTTATCTAGTTTTTTATCTTGCGTAGTCAAGAAACGTGATATAATTATCGGTACAGTAGTGTTGTCATCGGGCGATTTGCTTAGTGCGGTGCATGGGGGTTGCGTCGGCTGCGATGTTCATTACATTTCAGCAGTGGCAGAGCCAGGAGGGGGAGCATTAACACATTTCCGATTTTGGTTTCAACACTTGTATAGGCGAATGACAAGTTTTTTAGGGCATAATCGGGTCCAGGGGGCAAGGGGGCACGTGCCCCTCCCCGATCGACCCTCGGCGCCCCCTGAAATGTTCACGGCGCCCCCTGAAATTTCGCTTCCCACCCCCCCCAGGATACGAAATCCTGCGCCTACCGGTAGGATTTGGCGCCCACCTGATAGGTTTTGCCGGTCATAAGTGGCGCCCCCTGGTCCGGATGCCGCCCCCCGGTCCGGATGGCGCCCCCCGGGAAGGTGCCCCCCGATCGGCAATCCTGGATCCGCCTATGTTTTAGGGTACGTTAAAAAGTGACATTTCTTCTCCCGGGGTGCCCCTCAAAAGTGATGTGCCCCCATACCAAAGCTCTTGCTGAGCCCCTGCCTGCTACCGGCCGTTCGCGCACTTGAATTTTGCCGCTTGAAAAGGCAACATGAACCGAAACACAAAAGAGGACCACCAGAGCATGCCGATATACATTACTCTGGGAACACAACATATATAAGCAAAACAATTAAGGTGAGCTCGCGCCATAATTGAAATAAGGAAAACCAACTGCCACCACAGTGATGAAGCATATTCAACCATTTTTTTTTGTTTTTACCTCCCTGCGCAGAGAGAAGGTTCACATATACATATCTCTGCGAGGCCTGCAAGCTGGCCTCCCGGTTACTAGAGCCAGCTCGATTGCTAGGGCCTGCACTGGATGCAGGCCCATCCCGCTTTGGGGGCTTGTGTCGAGGGCGACCTCGTGACACTGTACTCCAGTCATCACTCACATCCAAAGTCTGCTCAACGCTGCTAACCTGGGGACTCACATGCTTAGTCGCCATCACACTCTCCGCTGCAACGACTGAACTCCTATCATTTTGCATCACTACACCTGTGTCCCTACCATCTCCCTTTTTTACCATACTCTGCCCTTCCTTTACCTCCTGTACTCCCTTCTGTGCTTCAACTACCTTGGTCATCAGACTGATCAGCTTCTCTACCTTTTCCTCCAAAGTCCTCAATCTACAGTCCAGATCCGGAGTCTGGACTGCAGATTGAGACCCGGAGGGAGACACCACACTGGAGACAACAGAACTAAACGAACGAGTCATCACTGGGTTTCTATCTAACAACACTTTTTTGCATCTTTGTAGGACAGATCTTGTTCATACCTAATTTTTATGATTTCCTGTTCTTTCTTATACTCGCTGCATTCCTCGACACACATGAACGTATGATTTTTTGAACCACAGTTGCCACATAGTAGCGTACACGATCCCTCATGCTTATTTCTGCTGCATTTCAAACAAGCCTCTTCCCGCGCACACCGTTGCCAAGTATGGCCGTATCTCCCACACTTCTGGCACAGAAGTGGCCTTGAGCAGACTAGGCTTGACTTTGTACACAACATAGTCAAGCCTTATCTCCTCGGGAACCCTAAGCTTGGAAAAAGTCAGAACAAACAGAGGAGTGCCTTCCTCCCTATCACCCTTCCTTCTCCTAATCTGCTTTGCCGCGGTAACTCCGAACTCTTTCAGCCCTGCCACTACTTCCTCCTCGCTAACATCTACCAGATCCGTGGCATAAATTGTGCCTTTACTGCTGTTTTTTCTTTCATCCAATTTACACAAGACGTCCTCACCATCAAAGTACTTAGCTCCCAAGAATTTCCTAGTTTGAGAAACAGACTTGGTTTTGACAAGCAGCTTCCCCTCCCCAACAAAGACCACCTTCTCCACCTCCTCATCCCCTACGATATTTCTGATGCATGCCTGGAGGCGAGGCCAGCCCTTGTTTCGGAGTGGCTTCCCAGATTTCGGTTCCAACACAACATATGAACCTTCACCATCTTTCCCATCATCCGACAGTTCATCATCTAGCGCCCTTTTCTTGGGTCTTACCATTGGCAAGACCCTGAAGAGAGAAGAACTCTCTAACCCTCAAAAGAAAATCAACCACAAGAAGAAGAAGGAATGCCAATCCAAAATGGCGCCCCGACAAAATGGCCTCTGCCACGCCCTCCGAACACGCGCGAAAAATCAAGAACAAAATAGAAACTCACCAAAAACCGTGCACCAACGAACCAAAGGAGAACTCAACAGATCCGGAACCACAATCACCCCATCACAATCTCCGATCAAGTGGAATCAACACAAAAGACTGGGCCCAGTCAAAGCAGCGGAGATCCACGAGCGGAGCAAAGGTCGACGACCCGTCTCCAACGAGACCAGGAGCGCGACTGATGATGATGATGATGGTGTTTGAAGGCGCACAGCCTAGATGACTCAGGCGCCTATAACCTGTAGGATGGGGAAAAAACCTTCCGGTCCGTGAGAGCACCAGTTCTGGTTCCAGTCTAAGCTAGAACCAGAACTGATGGCGACAACAGACAATAAGGCACTCCTAGTACCGCCAACTAGACTTATTGCCTCCCTCAAAGAGAAAGCTTGATTTTCCAAGGACAGTTAACAATCGGGGACAAGCACAACAACCGGGGGACGCTGACAATACGTAGGCTCTGTTGAATTTGTCGGTAAGTTTGACTGATCCCCTATTAAATGCATGATAAACATATAGGTCATTAAACATGTCGGAATATATCGTTTTAAGGCGAGCTTCGTTGTCCTGTCGGTGCTCTGAAAAGGTCTGGTTAATACAGATATACAACTAAACACTCAAGGAGAGCTCCGAAACGTGGGAGCCCCCGTTCTGGATCCTGAGAATTTCCGAAACATAGTGAAATATAATACGACACAAAGAACCTTAGTTTGTCGATTATAAAGATATTCAATAAATGCAGCGACGCAAAATGATACTTTCTTGACATGGAAGAGAACTAACGTACATAATCCTAAATCTTAGTAAACATATCCGTGTCCTTGAGGTACTTTACAACTTGTTGAAAAATAGTTTCATTAAGCCCTAGCAAACTTTTCAAACTAAACTCTACACGGTTATCCTCACATACTTTAATAGACCTGAAATTTGACACAGGTTAAAAGTATATGACTAACTGTAATAGGACGGTTGCACACATTTCAAATAGGGGGAGGGTCTGCAGCAGAGACGGCGGATTCCATTTTCGAGAAGTGGTGCAAGATTTTCTGGAGGGGGCGCCTTCCTCCCCAGGGGGCGCCATCATCTCTTGGGGGGCGCCTTTGCTATCCAATGGCGTTCTGCAGAAACTCTTTGGACTCGGCGTGCGAGGCCACTTGGGGTGGTTTATTTCTAATATTCCGAAAAATAGGTATTTTAGATTTCGTGTAAACTCAGTCGTATCGGATTGGCATCAGCAACAGAGTAGCATAGCCCAGGATTCTGTGATATTCATAGCCTTGTCTGCAGTTATGACCAATGATATTGCAGACACTTCCCGCAAACATACGTCACGTGTTTTTCGTTGAAGACTTCACAATATGTGTGACAGTGTCTACTACAGCAGCTGCGCAGAGGCGACTGCAGCTTGACCTTGACATATTGCAGCAATGGATCACACGCAATGGACTGAAATTTTCAAGTTCAAGGACATAGTGCATGCACTTTTATAATAGACATTGAGACTGAATACCCGATTTTGTAATTTCGCGGAAATCCGAGCGACGTTGTAGCAGAAACCAGATTTATCAGGCTCACACTCGATAAGCTTTCATATGTGCCACACCTGAAGGATTTCCGCAAAAAAATGTTTCGATACGCTGAAAATACTGAAGGTGTTGAGGAGGATGAGATGCCGTGCAGATAGAGAAATGTTTCTCATGCTATACACGTTATACGCTTATCGCCTATATATACGTTATGCGCACGTTATACACTCATTGTTATACGCTACGTTATAAGCTTCTTATGCTGTATAGATCACTTATTCGTCCGAAGATCGAGTACGGTTGTGTCAGAGCCGCATGACGAAATCCATGGAGCGAAGCGGATTGAGATTTCTCAAGAGGTTCTATTCTGGCCGTTTGGCGGTTCTGACAGTTGATACCAGGGCTCTGCAATTGTGTAGGGTGATTGCCCTTTTACGCTAGACGCCCAAACTAAGGCCCCCGAATTTAAATTCAAAATAGTTTTTGAGAAATTTTGGAACAAATGTTTTCAATTTTTCATTTTTATCATTTTTATTTCTTAAGCGACGAACTTGAAATTTGCCTCCTTTTGAATAAGCAACAAGGCCACCTAAGAAAAAAAGTTCGAACTGGTCCGACAATATTTATTACGCCAAAACGCAATATTTTTAGTACAAGCAAAAAGATATTGAAATTTGACAGCCGAATTGTAAGCTCGAAATGTCAGAAGGCACGCTTCAGTTAGTTTAAAGACAGCCACGTGGAGGCAGCTACGTCAATTTTCTTGTGCTTAGGCATAGTTTCCAGTGGAAAACGTAAAATTCTGACCTAGTTTTGCCATTTTGCCGGAGGACTACATTTTTGCTCATTTCATTTAAATCTTAATCTCTCGCGATCTAATGCGCCGATTTGACGCTCCATTTCAAATAATGAAAGAACATTGCTTCCGCCTAATATTCGGAGATGGATATCGTGATAATAAAATTCATTGTCTTATATGTATAAATATAATTTTAGTAGAAAACCTTTTATTTGCAGCTTTTCGGTTCAGAGCACATGTCATTCACAAGCTCAGAATTGACATGGCTGAATAGGAAAATTAATTGCAGTCATTCAATTCATTTACACTACCCACTTATCTCCAACGGCTTTCGAGTAATTCGTCCGAAAGGGTATTTCAAGGAGCTAAATTTCTCGGAACATGTTTGCTTCTCACCATGGTTTCAAGTCCTCAAAATGACTGGAAGTGGATGCAATTTGGCATAAAGCTAGCTTAGGGTCCTGGGTCTCCGATACAAGTGATTCTAGGCTAATCTAATGTTTGGTTCGTCTTCTAGAAGCAGCTTTATACCATGCCTTTTCTGTACGAACACAACACCCGGCGCCACGATCACGGCATCGTTTTGATTGCGTGATACCGGCCAGTGACCTCCTGACGGGTCACAGGTGTAGGGTTAGTGGGAGTCGGTACAGTGTGGCGCAGTGGTCTAGTGGTTAGAGGTCCTGTCTCGTGATGAGGGGTGCGCGGGTCGAATCCGGGGTTGACTGCGGGATATTTACTATTTATTTCAAAGAAAAGAATGATGGCACTGACCTACAGGCTTATGAAGAGATACATTGAGAATGAAATATGGTTGATTTCAGCACATTGTCATGCGGCTCTCCTGCGCCGGTGGGGGGTTATCCCAGGTCGCAGACCGGGGTTGCGTATGAGGCCACTCCTTAGTCCGCGAAAAAGATTATCGATATGTCCGTCATCTCGCTATCAGAATAGAAACAGGAGCGTTCCAAGCTTCACCCATAATAAGCATGCTAGTGGAAATTAGTGAAATACCGCTACAAATGCGCAGTAAGATACTCGCTTTGCATTAAGCCATTAAAAGGAATGTGGCACCTTTAGAACGTGATTTTAACTGAGATAGCCAAGTTGTAAAGCAAATCGGAAAACCAGGTGCTCTATATATCATTTGTCTTGGAACTCGATTTTTCCGTAGAAAAAACTAAAACCTACCCGAAATGTACCTCTCATGTACCTCTCGCCAGGCGGCCATTGTTGTGAGCTGCTGGTGTGACGACATATGCTGACATCACGATGAGCATCAGCCAATCGAAGCCCTTGAAGTGTTTCGAGTATGGTAGTGGTTGCCAGATCATGACATCATCCAGAGGCAGATATTTATTCATTTTTCTAGAGGAGTATTTTAAAAATAAAAGCATTGAGCTTGTACATTTTTCAGAGAAATCATGAGTGGTTTCATTATTTTCGGCTAAAAGTACGCCTAATTACACAAAATTCCAGGATTTTACCAAGGTGCCACGTTCCCTTTAAAATAAGTCACCAACACGCCCCACATACCAAACATTTTTTTTTTGGCGACGCCTACCTCAGTCAGATAGACAGTGGCTAGCGTTTTGCAACCCTTCACCAGGGAGTGAGAGTCTGTGCCTGGCTGGCACAGGCTGGTATCGACAGCAATCTCGTCGAACCACATGAAGCAGCTGTTATTGAACCATAGCTCATCTCGACAGTTAACACGAACACAACCTACGCCAACAAAGCAAAAATTTGCCTCCTGAACCGACGCGCAGGTATTTTATGAACTTGCTTGCGGAGCCGTTCGAAAACCATGTCTGTTTCTATATAGATGGTTGCAAAAGAAAGTGACAATGGCACAGGGCGTGCATTTGTTGGTGACGATGTTGAGAAGTTTTCTAGTTTGCCTTACGAAGGATCCATTCTTACTTCAGAGCTGTACTCCATTTTTTTGCTGTTTGGACCAGGTGTCTAAGCTGATGGTGAGGAAGTTTGCGATTTTTACCGATTCGCTGTCTTATCTGCAGACATTGAAGCCATTTTATTTCTATAATGCGTCGTCACCTTGGCAGGCCATGCTGAAGATGACTGGATCTTCTGTGTGTACTGATTAGTCCAGTAGGAAGACACAGGCAGTTTGGATGGCTACCATCTCAGCCTGAAAACTCGAGCAGAGCGAGCCTGCTGGTCGCCTGAGCTCATGCTGGGCTCTGTCTGGTGACTCGATGAAGACCCAGCTCCCCCGCTCGTGACCCCTCCGTGCACTGACCCGTCGGTCCACACCCATGTGGCACATTGAGTCAGGGGAAGCGAGGTGGGGGGAGAGCTACTCGCTTCTTCCGGACAGGTGGCGCTCCTGATGTCAGTGGGCCCACGTCTAGTTGAAATGTGGCTCACTCTCCTGATACCCACAGTGGAAGACGTCGAGGAAGGAAAAACTCGATGGGGAGGGAGATGCGTGCTTGATCCCACATGTCTTTGCGCACCTGCCGCCACCCGGTCACCGAGGAGAGTCGAGAGGGCGCTGTCGCCTCCGCACGTCTTCACAGAGGGTCTTCAGGCGGCAGGGTATGGAATTTCACCAGCAGTCGGGTCGCGAGTACCCTCCTTCTGGCCGCTACGCGGGGAGTCTTAACTCGGCTGGGAGTGGAGTGGGTGCATCCTGTGATGATACGCGCCGACGCTCTCATTTTGCGTTCCAGCAGCTCGACATGAAATGGCGGTGTGGCGTGGAGCCACGCTGCGGCCGCTTACTCCATCGCTCCTCTCACGTAGCCAGTAGCGACGGTTCGGAGGTGCTGTTCGTGCAGCCCCCAGTTGCAGCCGGACAGTTGACGTAGGTGGGAGATGCGGGGGTGGACCTTCTCCCACAGTCTCTTACAGTGTGGACCGAAATGGAGGAGCCGATCGATGGTGACGCCAAGTAGCTGTAGGGTGTCTCCAGCAGTGACAGACTTCCCGTCGACCTTAAAATTGAAGGGATTGGCGTCTCTGGCCCACTGGGACATCACCAGTACTTGGATCTTGGCTCCTGATACCACCATTTTGTGCTGTCGGGTCCACTTCATGAGGGTGCCAGCAGCAGCTTTATTGCGACCGGTCCTTGGCGACTTGGATGTTGTTGCCCGTGCAAAGAACCGCCGTATCATCGGTGTACATGTAGGGAAGCATCCGGGAACCGCGCGGAGTGCGTCTACCAGCCGAGCCGCCCATAAAAATAAAACTGGCGATAAGACACTTCCTTACGGCAGGCCAGTTCGGAAAATGCGCTCACTGGAAAGCACACCATTTCGTTCACTGGAAAGCACACCATTTACCTGGACTCTTCGGTCCCGGAGTCACTGCCAGATCCAGGCCACCGTGCAATTTGACAGCCCCATCTACAGCAGGCGAACGCGTAGCAGGTGGTGATCCACTACGTCGTACGCGTGCGCGAAATCAAACGCGACGAGGACGTATTTCTGCGCGGTCTGTCCATTGGGAGGGCGGCTGTGTCTCGATTTGGGCATGCACAGTGCACGCTCACCTCTTCTCTTAAATGAGTCCTGAACTTGACCTGAAGGCGATGGTTGATGGTATAAGTGGATGGTCAGTGACAAAATATACTCGTTTTATCAATCTGAATGGTCTTTTCACTTCGATCCGAACACTGCACATGATCATTAAACGCGCAAATTACAGCCAATAAACGAAAAAAGTTATCAGTTTATCAAGAGAGTACTTGGACACGTTGAAACTGTTTTCTTTTTATTCTAGTAGGGCCCATTTATGTCACAAATCACACATGCCTATGGCATGATCTATTTCAGCATTCAATCACATGGCTACCGAAATTCTCTTAACACCTCCGAAATTTCACGCACAAGAGCAATTCTCCCATGCTGATGAATTGAAGAATATAGATAAAGGTCGATGGAAAATGCCCACATACTTCATTCTGTGTTTATCTTAACGTTTCAAATTCCCGTATATCTCCTTGAGTCTGCCATCTGGTTCAAACATTATTTTTAGGAGCAATTAATAATGTGGGTTAAAGTCCGGTTTGTGTTTCCTACAACTTAAAGCTTTTCCGCTGAGGCAATTTTCTTGGACAGCGCACAGGCCAGGTTCACACTCGCTGCGATTATTTTCAATGTCTTCTCACCATTATCTTACGAATCTTGGCCACGTGGAAAGGCAAAATGATGCTAATCATATTTGATATTAAAATCAACTTAACCCCTCTTCACTAATAGAAAAATCCTCAGATATATACCTTTATGTTCAGCTGTTGCATCTTCCCAAGTGTCTTGAGTTTCTCCATGACCTAGTGGCAGTTACAGATTTTTCAAGAGGTGCCGAAAAAAGTGTGGACTGAACTGTTTAGCAATTCATTGTTTCAAATATCACGCCAAATAGGCATCTTGCTTGGCTGGTACAAGCTGTTATGGCTGGGAGAGGGTGGGATAGGACGTTGTTAAAAATACGATCCACCAAAATGACGGGAACCGAAAACCGAATACCATAGGCGCCCTTTGGGTGAAAAGTTGATGGTAAAGTGCCCACTTTGAGGCTCCGCGTTTCCCCCTCCCCCCACCTTACTAAAATTCTAGATCCGCCCATACGCGGATCCAGGGTGCAAAGGGGGGGGGCAGATGCAGCCCCTCGATCGATCCTCGGCGCCCCCTGAAATGGTCACGGCGCCCCCTGAAAGGTTGATGGCACTCGCCTGAAGTGGCGCTTCCCACTCTCCCCAAGATGCGAAAATCGGTGCTCACCGATAGGATTTTACGCCCACCTGGTAGGTTTTTCCGGTCAAAAGTGGCGCCCCCTGCTCCGGGTGGCGCCCCCGGGAAGGTGCTCCCTCCGATTGGCAATCCTGGATCTGCCTATGGATCCGTCACTGTTCAAGAGCAAACAATTCACAGAAAAAGCAGGAAGATATCAAATGTTAGCGGGGAGTGGTGCGGCCAAGATAATTGATGATGCTAACAAATTGTTTAGTTATGTGGATAAAATCATTGGGTCGCCACACGGATTGGAAAGGCACTCCTGCCTTCTTATGAGATGGGCAGTGTGCTAAAAATATATCGTCAAGTCAATATCAAATTATCAACATTTAGTTTTATACAGTGCACTGTTCACTGCAGTGATACAAGAGTGCTCTGTCCTTTTTCTGTGGGTTTATGACACCCGGTAGGGTTCGTTTTAGCCTCAAATATGGCTTTTGTGGTATTTATTTGGCCATTTGGCCGCCCCGGTTGCTCGGTTGGTAGAGCGTCGGGCTCCGGCCCGCTGCTGAGAAGCATGCAGTGGCAGTGCATGTCCAGGCTTGAGATCGGTTCCCCTGAGACGCTCCGGCGCTCAATCGTTTGCCCGACGTAGGTCGGCTGGCAACTGACTGATGAGAGGGTGACCTGAGCGAGGCGGCCATCCCTGTGCTTTGTGGGAGGTTAAACTTTGGCTTCTAAATCAACCCTTCATTGTGGGCGTTACTCGTTCGGGTGGTGGGGTCGGGGTCTCCGTGACAAGTCCCTTGAGGACTTTAATGAGACTCAGACTCCAACAGCCGTACTGGGAAGAACTTGGACGAAATTTATAAAAAAACAAGATTTTTTAGTGCAAATACAATTTGAACCTTTTGGCCTTTTCGCAAACCCAGTTTGGCCTTTTTACGTTGAAAAAAAACCCGCAGTCCTGGGCAGCATCTCTAATCTTTAGAATATGGAATAACAAAAATTAGGAGACATTTTTTTAACACTAGCACGTCTAAATTTTATTAACGCCCCCTCCAAATGGGGGTTTGATCCCCCGAAGACATTATAATGGCCAGCACAAGAAAATCTCCATCGCCCCCCCCTCCACTGAGTCTTCCTTAAAAAATGTTCTGCTGTCCTTTCCAGGGGGCGCCTTTCCTATCCATGGGTGCTTATTCTTTCCAGAGGGGGCGCCTTTGCTCTCGGGGGGGCGCCTTTTGCTATCCAGGGATGCCTGTGCTAACCAGGGGTGCATATGATATCAAGGGGCGCCGTTGATCTTCTTCGGAGGCGTCTCTGCTGTCCAGGAGGCGCCTGCGCTATCCAGGGGCACCTATGCTATCCAGAGACCCGGATCCTTTACTCAGGGGCGGGGGCCGCCTTTTGCTGTCCAGGGGTGCCTGTGCTAACCAGGGGCGCATATGCTATCCCGGGGTGCCGTTGCTCTTCTTTAGGGGCGTCTCTGCCGTCCAGGGGTACCTATGCTATCCAGAGGGTGTGTTCTGCCCATGGGGCGCTTTTGGTATCAAAGGGCGTATTTGCTGTTTTGGGGGCGCCTATCCTATCCAGAGGGCGCCCCTGCTGTCCAGGGAGCGCGATTGCTATTAAAGGGAGCTTATGATATCCAGAGGGGTGCCTTTGCTCTATGGGGAGGGGGCGCCTCTTAGTGTACAGGAGTGCCTGTGCTAACCAGAGGGCGCCTATGCTATTCAGGGGCGTCGTTACTCCTCAATTGGGGGTGCCTTTTTCTGTCCAGGGGCGCCTCTGCTGTCTAGAGGTCGCCTTTGCTATCCAGAGGGGCGCTTTTACTCAAGGGGGTGGGCACCTTTTGCTGTCCAGGGTGCAGCTTTGATGTCAGGGGGGCGCCATTCATATTTGAAAGTGTATTTTATTTTACACAGAGGGTACTACCCCTTCAGACAGGCGATGTGTCTGATTTTCTCTTGACCGCCGGCAAAATCCGGGGGTGCCACCCAAATCCGTGAGGGCCTCCCCGTACGAGGTCAAAACCAGGTGTGCAAAAATATACTACTGTACACCATCATTTTTTCAAGGTGTGCAACTGCACACCCTGTCCTGCGGAATCCGCCGTCCCTGCCGCCGTTGTTCTCGGGAGGGGGGGGGGTTCTCTCTTATCTCTCCAGGGGGCGCCTTTCTTATCAAAGGGTGCCTATGTTGTCCAGGGGGCGCCTTTTTCTCTGCGGGGGCGTCTTTTGCTGTCAAGGGGTGCCTGTGCTAACCAGGGGGCGCATGTTATATCTAGGGGCGCCGTTTCTCTTCTTCGAAGGCGCCTCAGCTGTCCAGGAGGCGCCTACGCTTTTCAAGGGCGCCTATGCTATCCAGAGGGGCGCCTTTACTCAGAGGGGGGCGCCTTTTGCTTTCCAGGGCGCAGTTTTGATGTCAAGGTGCGTCATTCATGTATGAAAATGTCTTTTTCACAGAGGATCCTACCTCTTCAGGTAGGCGGTAATTAGGCTTGATTTTCTCTGACCGGCCGGGGGCGCCGGCTGAGGCCTGGGGGGGGCGCCTCCTGGACAAAGCCAAAACAAGTGGTGCAAAAGATACTTTTGCACCACTTGAAAAAAATCGAGTGGTGCAACTGCACCACTTGCACCCTGGAATCCGCCGTCCCTGGTCAGAAGGGGGATGGGAATACAGAATATTTGAACCGTCTAAATTAAATAAGGTTCAGTGTTGGAAATTTGTAGAGGGGATGCAGACTTTTGGTGCATGTACAGCAAGGGGGGGTATTGGCAACTCAGATTCTGAGTTAGGACGTTCTAACTGAGACCAAATAGCTCAGATTGCTTCCACTATGCATGCATAGTAGGCTAGTCTTCCCGCTAGGTGGCAGGCCGGAGAGACTGATGCACACAGAAAGAAATTTTTACAAGGGCAAACCTTGTCAGACCCTTGTTTACATGGAAAATTACTAGGGTAAAACGCAAAGCTTGTACGTTCAAAATCCGTGCCACGAAAACAAGGGAAATACAAGGAAAAACCATGTAGAACAATGGTACAACCATAGTACGACAATGGTTGCTAGAAGACGTTGTACAAACCTTGTAACTTAACTATGGTTAACCTACATGGCAAAGACAATGGCTGACAACGTCCCCACAAGCCCTCTACTAGGTGATGATTACCCCATAACAAGGGTAGAACAAAGTCTTGTGCCCGCCTTGTACACAACGGCAGCCTTCCTACAAAAGCGTGACGAGATTAGAACCTTGCTTGCACAACCGCTCTACCAGTGCGTAACGGGGAGGGAACAAGGGTGTTGCAAGGCTTATTACAAGGGTAAAACGAGACTCGGATTACGTCTTTACAACAGCGGCAGATCCAGGACTTCATTTCGGGGGGGAAGCTTGGGCGTTCGCGCCTCCCCGCCATAGTGTCTAGACAGCATCCGACTACGCATTTACTTTAGGCACTCTGACATTTCATGATGTGGAAGGGGGCTTGAGCCCTCTTAGCCCCTCCCCTTGTACCTACCTCTGCTTCAAAAGGAACTTTTCAGTCTCTATGCGAAAGCTAAAGCGTTTTCTGGCCCCAAATGCAACCGGAAGACCATCGGTAGAAAAGGGGTAAGCATTGAGCCACCTCTCAAGCAAGAAAATAACCCGCACGTTGTCTTACCCATATCGGTAAAACACAGCATCACTCATCAGGCACCGATCCATCTGAAACACCAACAAGATCATATTGGAACTCAACTCACCCTATTTTTCAAACGGGCCCATGAGGCAAACACAATTAGGTTCTACCCACTGCAGGTACCTAAGCCATATGGTCAAATAATCTGTGCTCCTTTGACACGAAAATATGAGCCTTAATACCAATATGGCATACATGCCTGACGTAACCACATCCCTACTTACCTGGACCTGGATTGACCATTCCAAAATGCCTCACTTTTCAACTATTGGAACAGAGAACAATACTTTCCACTTGCAGATCACTGACAAATATTCCAGACAGCTTCCAAAGTTCCACGATTGATTAAAATAAGTCACATTTATTCTAACCTACACGGCATGCGTGCCAGGCTACTGTGTATCGCCACGGGTAAACAGAAAACAAGATGGCGACCCTAACCCGAGCAGGTATTTGAAACCATAGTCAAACGACAATGGCCGAGCAAGTGTGCAACAACGCCCTAGCTTTACCTACCAGCTATTTACAATGCCACTACAACGCCTAGTATTCAGTTAGTGCAGCGCTGGTGCGCAAGCAAGGTATGAACCAGGTATGAACGAGGCGCACACTATTGTGGCACAAGGCAAGGTTGTCATTCCGTAGTAATTGCATTGCTTTATGCTAGTGACTTAACCAGGGTTGTTTTACTTCGGTAATTGAACTACGGTGCAACTATTGTTCTGCAATGGTAAAACTTGTAGAAACACAATTTTAAGCTTGTACCTTGTAATAAATTCTTTCTGTGCACAGTGGAAAAAATCTGAGCTATTTTGTCTTAGTTTGAACATCTCAGCCAAGAATCTGAGATGTTGATCACTCCCATGTAGAAGCATAAAGTGTTGTTTTTGCTTTGTATTTTGTTTTATTTTGTTTCCTTTTTTGATGATTTGTTTTTGTTTACTATATCGTTTAGCAACAACTAAATTGTTCTCATCCAATAACATTTGCGTTCATTTGTTCTGCGTTGATTGATTATTTGTGCTTCTTGCTTCTGAAATGTTGTCTAACTAATTTTATAGTTCCGTTTTGCCATGCTGATTTTTTCACAGTCTTATTGTTATTTTTGTTTCTTTTGACCAGTTATTACGTAAAAAGGAAATGAAAAAATAGGATGATGTTGATAATACTATCTCTTTTGCTTTGACCATGATTTTCAGAGCACGTTATGACTATTGCGATACGAAGGTTAGTATCCGGATAAGGTTTTCTGGCGTATGCATTTGCTTATTTGGTATACATTTCATAGATCCAATTTTTCGTAAAAAATGTGGTCAAATTCAGTTATAGGAACATGGTTAAATTTTAATTCGTCCCACGACTCCTATGTTCGTCCTCCAACTCCTTTTCATTTATTTGCCTTCTCCTCACATGCCTCTTCTTTCCTAGAGAGTATGGCATTGCTCACGTGGGTTCGAATCCCTCACTGGTACTTGATGCAACCGGGATGGAGTGTGCATGCCACTCTCTGCTCAGTGGCGTAGCCAGTATTCGATTAAAGCGATAAGCAATCGCTTTGCAGGGCAGACCTCACAGCGCCCTTTCTGGCTACGCCACTTACTTTACCTTTGAAAACTCCATCCCCCTTGCCTTTTCCTAGGAACCATATTTTCATCCAATCACGCGTTATCACAGCCTGCTTGCATACTGATGAGTTGAGCTCAGCAAACTTTACTACGTTAATTTACCTCACTTACGTGGACACTTCGGGAAGGGAAAGGGTGGCGTAGTAATTCAGTTTAC
Source organism: Lepas anatifera (assembly GCA_034440635.1). NCBI lineage: Eukaryota > Metazoa > Arthropoda > Thecostraca > Lepadidae > Lepas > Lepas anatifera. The sequence continues at coordinate 24,058 of JAOTON010001786.1, forward strand.
TTTCCTATGCCTTTTTCCATTTAAAATCGCGATTGGGAAAAGGCGAAGTACAACCAGCTAATTGCAAACGCCTGTAAGCGCATATTGATAAGCTTTGCAGTAAATATCATTGAACTTGACTTTGACTTCCCCTCAGCTGAAGGGCCAGTGCAGCCAGAGAGTCTACTGACCACCCATTGTTTAATAAAATGGAACGTTATTCAATTTTTCCTTTTTTTGAAGAAGCTGAGTTAGCTGGGGCGGGAGAGGGGGCGAATCCCCTCGGTCAGTAGGTCAGTAACAGCTGGGGAGGTTTCAACCCTTTCGCCAGTAGCGCACCTTAGGGAGGCAGCCTGCCCCCCCACCCCTCCCAAACGTAACGTGCCGCCCCTCGAAAATAGGTTACACTAGGTCTGCAAAGCAAATCATTCACCGTTCCCACTCAGGGGCGGATCAAGGGAGGGGAAATATATATTTCCTCCCTCCAACCTGCTGTTTCCCCTTTGCCCATAGATTAAAAAACATGTTTTCAGTAATTTAGGCTCTGTTGACCCCCTCCCCCGCCCACACCGTCGGGCTGGATCCAGTCATCCGCCTTTCGGGTGAAAAGTGTTGCCCCGTGCAAAAAGTTTACACTAGGTCTGCGATGCAAAAGAAAAATCCGCTCCCACTTCGCCCATAGCCCTCCCCAAATAACGTCCTAGATCCGCCACTGCCTATCCTAAAAAAATAGATTTTAGTAAGCCTGTGTTAGGATATTATTATCAATAAAACCCTTTTGATGCTGAAGAATACATCGAAATACGCAAGAACGAACAAACAAATTTATGTCCCTTTTGAGATTCAAACTCGAGTCTACCGCGTGAAAGACAGCCGTGTTATCCACTACACTATCGCGACCGCAAGGTATACGGCCGAAGTTAACCTTTCTGGAGGTAAGTTTTTTGTCCTACTTTTAGGGGGCTAAGGAGGCATTTGACGACTAATTGGTAAAGAAACGCTCAATAGAAAGTTCAATAAGCTTTCATGTGATGTATAAGTTGGTACTGTAAATTGGGTATATAGACCTCTAAATGAGGAGTAAATACAGCCAATTTCTATTGTCTTCAAGCGGAACTTTTCAGTGAGTTCACTAATGACGTCATCGAAATCGGTCATGTGCCCTAATGACTGTACCTTCTCTCAAAGGCCTTGGCCGTAGTCAGAATCAGGGCAGTTGAATAACGGGTACTTCAAAGTCTTGTACCCAAAGTGATCAGAATCATAGTTTAGTACCAGTTTTAGTATAGTATACTAGGAATATGCCAAAAATAATACTAGTTTAGTACATTGATATAAGGTAAACACAAACGGCTGCAGCTGGTGACTGTGGTATTTGTTTGCACCCAAAACAGGACGGAGAAGCAGTGCATCACATATGCTATTCGAATTATTTTTCGTGTTGTTTTGTCATGTCGGTATTGAGCAGAGGTGTGATGTCGGCCAGTAGCGTACGCGACCAGTAAATTAATACGACTACGTAGCGGGCATAAGCGGATCCCGGGTCGCAGATCGGAGGAGCATGTTACGGGGGCGCCATCCAGATCAAGGGGGCGGCACTTTTGGCCGACAAAACCTATCATGTGGATGTCAAATTCTATACCGGCGCGCCGATTCTTGCATCGGGGGGAGGGGGTGCGGTGACATTTCAGGGGGCACCATCGACCCCACAGAGCACCGCCATGAACATTTGAGAGAACGCCGAGGGTTGATTCATTGTCCCTTTTATTAGGACAGGGGCGGATCTAGGCCATATGTTTGGGGAAGGCAATCTCAGAAAACATTGCGAACATGGTGTCGTCTCGATGACAATCGGCTGAAAGTGGCTTCAATTCAGCCACTTTGGGGACCATGGCAGGGGCGGATGCAGAATTTTCTCAAAAAGAGGCTCGGTTTTCAATTGTAGGGGCCCCGCTCGTGGTTTTCATTTTTCATAAATTGGGCGTTAAAAGTGAATAAATCATCAGGGTGGTGTGTATTTAAACGTACTTATTAAATAAAGTTTGATACTTTTGGGGGACTCCAGTCCAGCTATTGGGACCCCCGAGACCAGTATCCGTGGCGTTTGGGCTCCTTGAATTTACCTAAGGAACGCCCACTGAACATAAAGGGAGCCCCCTGCTTCATGGGCGGATCCAGAATTGCCAATCAGGGGAGGGGGGCGCCATCCGTTCCGGGGGCACCATTTTTGAACGGTAAAATCTATCAGGTGGGCGGAAAATTCTATCGGTAGGCGCCGATTTTCGCATCCTAGGGTGGGGGTGATAGGAAGTGACATTTTAGGGAGGCACCATCGACCCCTCAGGGGGCGCCGTGACCATTTCAGGGGGCGCCGAGGGTCGATCTGGGGGCGCGTTTCCCCCTTGTCCCCCCTGGATCCGCCTATGCCCTGTGGAGGGCCTTTTGTCGTGCTCAAGGCCAGGCTAACGGTACGCGGTCGCCCTCATCACCTACCATTCCCCTTAGATCCGCCCCTGAAACATGACGTATTTACTGCTGGATCCGCCTCTGCACTAGGGAAAAGCATCCCTTAGAGCTAAAAGCATGAAGGGCGCAAAGTTGCATGAATTTCAAGCGAATACATTGTGTTTTGCATATTCGGACTTTATGAAAAGTTTGGCCGCTTCTAGGATTCGAACCCACGCCTGAAAATGAAACCAAAACAAGGGACTGGTTTTCACCGTCTAGCTCTCTGGTTAATGCCACGGCTGGCGGTTTTGACCCCGGAAATGAAAAGAAAAATGTCATGGCGTCCATTTGAACTGCTTTTCGTGAACCTGCGCGTGGTTTAAAATACCCTCCCGAGGCTCTAGATTGCAAGCTTTTAACATGTGTTCCCTATGGACTAGTCGAAAATGCCAGCCGTTTAGTAGGAAAAACTTTGAGCCCCCCGGTGCAGATGTTACGTTTCACTAAGAGCCTTGGTGACATTCACGCGAAAACGGCGTAGATATCAAATTCAGCGTGAATTACGCCCAATTCCAGAATGGAATTTCCCCTTTCAAATATGGCGTGTAACTGCTTTATTGTATCCATACATATATTTCACACATACACATGGAGGACATACATTGGGACATGCACTTCGGGTAAAACGAGTGTCACGCACGCGATTCCGGCGATTCATGAATCCGCGATTCTTGGACACGAGACTCGCGTCCATGGAATTGCGTATATAAGATGGAAAATCGCATATTTATTTTTCAATAAATTATTTGAATGAAAATTATTCTACTTATTTGCTCTTATTCGATTTTTAAGTTTCTAATGCTCTTTTACAAGTACTGGGCGGAGATGCACTATCAGCTGACGCAATCAAAATACGACGGATTTGTTTCTGGCTGTACTTGAGTTTTTAGGTAGTTACTGTCAAGAAGGTACTAAGAAGGTTAGTTGTATTGTGCGAGTGTAGTTCAGTAGAATTTTAGGTGAATTGTGTTTACTTATCATGTGTGAGCTGTGAAAGGTCTGTGAACCTTATAATTTCGTGCAACTGAAAAAGGAATAGTGGGTAAACATCTTTAAAGGATAACAAGATGCAAATTAAAAATGCTGGTTTGCCTACCTTTGCCAAGCTCCTTCGGTACTGCTAGGGGAGACGTCTCACCTTTGCCAGATAGAGACATTGGGTTTTGCGTGGAGCCAAAAAAATCCCAAGATTTCTAAATTTCCCCAGATTCCCGGGATCTCCCCATGAGAAGCTTGGGCGAGGGATTCTTGGTATGGGCGTCGAAAGCGGGGGAGGGGGGGACGGGGGGATGCGTCCCCCTGTTGTCCTGCCAGGGGGGAACATCTCCCAGAGTTTCTGGGTCGATGGTTATTAATGTTGTCAGGTACCGAATATGCTCAAAATTCGCCTCCCCCGGTCACTCGCAGCTCGGGTCTGTCCCCCCTGCGAAAATTCCGTGGCGGTGCCCCTGCATGGGCGTATCCAGGGAAGTGGACTCAGGCCATGGGCAGATCCAGGGAAGGGTAGAAGACGGGACCCAACAAAATTAAGCATGTGTCATAGGCGGATACAGAAAGAAAAATGTTAGGGCGCACTACGGAGCAGGGCATTCCTGGCGTAGGCGTATCTAGAGAAGGGGATTTAGGCCATAAGCGGATCCAGGGGAGGGAATTCCCTCCTCTGGATCCGCTTATGGCCTAAACTCGCCTCCCCGGTTAATTAGGGACCTACCTAATTAATTAGGTGGGTCCCTGTAAAACAATGCATTCCGGTCCAGTGGCGTAGCCACGGGGGTCCTTGGGGTCCGCGGACCCCCCTTGGGCTGACCTTATGCACTGGAAAACACGAGCACTGGTCTCAGGGCCCCCTGAGCTTGGTCTCAGGGGGCCCTCCGAGCTCGATCTCAGCCCCCCCCCTCCCGAGGTTGGTCTCAAGGGACCTCCGAGCTTGGTCTCAGGGGCCCCTCAAGCTTGGTCGTACGGGCCCCCTGATCTTGGTCTCAGGACCCCCCGAGCTCGGTCTCAGGGGCCCCCGAGCTTAGTCTCGAGCGCCCAAGCTTGGTCTCAAGGGACCTCCGAACTTAATCTCAGGGGCCCCCCGAGCTTGGTCTCACGGGCTTTCCGAGCTTGGTCTCAGGGGCCCCCGATCATCGGTATTGAGGACTCCAGAGTGCCGAACATTGATCTGGGGGGGGGGCACGAGCTTAGTCCCAGGTGCCCCCCGAGCTTGGTATCAAGGTACCTCCAAACTTGGTCTCAGGGGCCCCCCGAGCTTGGTCGTACGGGCCCCTGATCTTGGTATCAGGGGCCCCCGAGCTTTGTCTCAGGGGTCCCGAGCTTGGTCTCAGGGACCCCCGAGCTTAGTCTCAGGGGCCTTTCTATCTTGGTCTCAGGGGGCCCTCCGAGTTTGGTCTCAGGGACTCCCGAGCTTGGTCTCACGGACCTTCCGAGCTTGGTCCCAGGGGGCCCCCGATCATCGGTATTGAGGGCTCCAGAGTACCGAACTTTGACCTCGGCGGCCCCTGAGCTCGGTCTCAAGGGTCCCTGAGCTTGGTTTCAGGGCCCCCGAGCTTTAGTCTCACGGGCCTTTTGATCTTGGTCTCAGGGGGCCCCAAGCTTGGTGTCACGGGGCCCTCCGAGTTTGGTACCAGGGGACCCCCGAGGTTGGTCTCAGGCCCCCGAGCTTGGTCTCAGGGGGCTCCTCGAGCTTGGTCTCAGGTCCCCCAAGCTTGGTCTCAGGGGCCCCGAGCTTGGTCTCAGGGGGCCCCAAGCTTGGCATCAGGGGTCCGAGCTTGGTCTCACGGGCCTTTCGAGCTTGGTCTCAGGGGGCCCCGAGCTTGTTCTCACGGGCCTTTCGATCTTGGTCTTAGGGGGCTCCAGAGCTGGTCTCAGGGATCCCCGAGCATTGATATCGATGGCTCCGGAGCAGCGAACATTGACCTCGGGAAGTGGGGGGGGGACAATATTGATCTCGGGGTGCCCCCCGACTATCAATATCGAGGGGACTTATGGGCGAGGCACGAGAACTGTCCCCATGGGACCCAGAGTTTGGTCTCAAGGGCCCAGGCTTGGGCTCAGGGTCCCCGAGCATTGGTATCGAGGGGCTCCAGAGTACCGAGCATTAGGCTCGGGGGGCCTCCGAATGTTGATCTGGGGGCCCCCCGAACAACGGTGTCCAGTTACTCCTGAGAAAAGCAGAAGCATGGGCGTAAGGGTGCCCCCGAACCTGATATAAGTGGAACCCCGAGCTTTAGGAGCCCTGCGCATCAGTATCCAGGGGCTCCGGAGTAATGGTATCGGGGGGAGGGGAAGCAATGCTTTCCGGGGCCTCCAAGTGCTGATCTCGGCGGGCCCCCGAATGTGTGGATGCAGTGGCGTAGCCAAGGGGTTCTAGGAGTCCGAGGACCCCTTTTGGGCCAATCTGAACCACTGCAAAGCATTCTCTTATCACGGGGCCCCCAGAATCAGTCTCAGAAGCCCCTGAAGATTCGTTCTCAGGGCGTCCCGAGCCGGCCTCAGGGCCCCGCCTGAGGGTCAGTCTCAAGACCCCCAAAAGTAGATTTCAGGGGGTCCCTGAGAGTTAGTCTCAGGGGATCCCGAAAGTCGGTCTCAGGGGCCCCCAGAGTCGGTCTCAGGGGGGCCGAGCTCGTCCCAGGGTCCCCCAGAGAGTGGTTCTCAGGGCCCCGCGACAGTCTATTTCAGGGGGCTCTATGAGAGTCAGTCTCAGAGAACCCCAAGAGTCGGGCAAGGGGACCTCGAGAGTTAGTCTTAGAGGACCCCCGATATTCGGCCCCATAGTCTTACGGGCGTCTCTCTCAGGAGTCAATATTTACTTTCAGGTGGCCCCGAGAGTTAAACTGGGGGTCCGAGAGTTAGTCTCATTTGATCCGCAGAGTGCTGATCTCAGGAGGCCCCCGAGGGGTAATCTTGGGAACCCTCGAGATTTAGCCTGAGGCTGTGCCCTCCCCTAGTTGTTGAATAAGAGGCCCCGAGAGTCAATCTCAGGGAGCACCTAAAAGTTAGTCTCAGAGTGCTCCTGGGAGCTAGTCTCCGGTTCGTCCAAGAGCTAATTTTGGGGCTTTGAGAGCAATTCCCAGAGGTGCTCCAGAATTTTGGTCTCAGTTAGCCTTAGGCCTCTGAAGGCTAATCTGGGCTTTAGAGAGGCAGTCTCAGGAGTGCCGTGCCAAGTACTCAGTCTCAGTGGTGCTTCCACGCCTCCATCCTCGAGTGTTAGTCTCAGGGGGCGCCCTAGGGTTAGTCTCAGAGGGCTAACGGAAGTCATTCCCAGCCCCCCGCCCCACCCCAGAGACAGCCTCAGGGGAACCCCAAGAGATTATCTGGATGGCTCCGAGAGTCAGTCTCAGCCCCCTCCCCCAGAGCAAATCTGGGGGGCCGATAAATAAGCCCAGAGGTGCTGCCGATAACTAATCTAGGGAGCTCCGAGAGATTCTCAGGAGTCCACAATTTTGGTCAAGAGGCGCCGTGAATCAGTATCAGAGACTCCCTGAGATCTAATCGGGAGAGGGGCCGGAAATTAACCTTGTGAGTAGCGCCAAGTGTTGGTCTTAGGCGGCCCCAGAGCTAGTCTCAGGTCCCCTAAGAACTGATCTCGGGAGCCCGAGTTATTTTCAGAGGACCTTTCAGTTCTAGTCTAAGGAGGGCCGGAGAGCTAATCTCAGAGATTCGAAAATTAGTCTCACGAGGTCTCCAGGAGTTAGTCTCAGGGATCCCCTGAAGCTGCCCTCAGGTGTCCCCAAAAGCTAGTCTCAGCGAGCACTCCTCTCCTTCCTCCCCCTCCCCTCAAAGTTATCCTCAGGGCCCCACGAGAGTAAGTTCCAGGGAGTCCTAGTAGGTAGTCTCATGGTACCCCCAAATGCTGGTTTTGGGGGACGTTAGTACTGATTTGCAGGAAAAGTGTTGTTTTCGGGGGTCCCAGATACTGGTTTCGGCGCCGTGTCAAGTGCTAGGCCCCTTGAGATCTCTGCTCGAGCTAGGGGTCAGGAAGGGGGGTTTGGGTGATGGTCCTGGATGGCTTAACACTGGCATAGCAATGCAAGCCTTGTACAAAGCCTATCAGAGACCAAAAGTCCAAGGAAGTACTCACCTCCCTAAGCCCCCGGGATCTCCAACTAATGGCTAGGGAGGAGTAAGTGAGCGGTTTCATCAGTAGGACCGTCCATGGAATAGGTTTTATATAGCATCTGGGGCACACTCACATATCCTTTTTATTGAGTTTCCTTTTTCCTTTCCATTTCTTTTAGATTTTAGAATACAATCCAGAGATATCGCTTGAGATCCTAGGCTCAAAGAAGATTTTCAAAAATCATATGCCTCGGAAAAATTTATATTTTCCTATTGCGTACCAAAAAAGACAAATTGAATCATGTCGATCAGGCACCATTACTGAAGGAAAGGCAAAAATTAATCTAATTTTAACATCCATAATAGCAAATCGAACAGGGAATTTGGAACTTCAGCTGGTTTTCAATCTATTAGCTTAGTTCCAATAACTACCCTCCTAAATATTCTGAAATAAACAATTTTCAAATATTTTCGTAGGAAACCAAACAAACAAGGAAAATGACACACATTGATGAGCATAATCCCAAAAAGAAAAATAGGTATGAAAGGTTTAAAATAACAATGACAGAGTAATCCAAGGCGATAGTTATCTCAGGCGCCTATTGTTTTGGTCATTTTTTTTGCTTATTTACAACATAGCAAGGGTAAGAAAGTAACTGTGGTGAATTCATCAGGATCTTTCCGCGGAATAGACGTTATATAACGTCCAGAACACACCACCATCCACCATATCCCTTGTATTTGTATTAATTTTTTGCATTTCTTTGGAAACTTTCTGATGAAAGAGTTCATGAATTCGACACTCGGAAAGAATTGGTAATCATTTTCCGTAGAAGACCATTTCTTCGTACTCAAAACGACTGACCTTCAATAACTTCATACCTGATTACCAGAGTGAATTGAGGTAAAGTCACGTTGAACATCATGCACGCAGTAAAATTTGATTTCCAGAAAAGTGCCACAAAACTGTTATAGCCACGCTGTCATATAGGTATGGGCCAGCCTTAATATTTGGTGACCTAAATTTACCAACACTTGGTCGGATCGAGAAAAAATCAAACTATGAAAAAATAATAACAAGCACTTAAAAAGGATAGACGAATTTCCGTCGTGTAAATGTTATAATGCCAAAATTTTATACGACACATATAGGAGATGGGCCCGACTACTAAGGGGCCCCCACGGCCTGGGGGCCCCCGACGGTAGTCGGACCCCTCCTTGGCCGAATCCTGGCTACGCCACTGTTCCGGTCACAGGCGGATTCAGAAGAGTTACCGTGCTCTACAGAGCAAGGGATTTCTGGCATAGGCACACCCAGGCTAGGGGATTTAGGCCATGGGCGGATTCAGGGGAGGGAATTAGGTGGATCCCTATAAAATAAAGCATTCCAGTCACAGGCGGATTCAGGAGAGTTGCAGTGCTCTACAGAGCAAGGAATTCCTGGCATAGGCGCATCTAAGGTAGAGGATTTAGGCCATGGGCGGATCCAGGGGACGAATTTAAGTGGGTCCCTGTAAAACAAAACATTCTTGTCATAGGTGGATTCAGGAGAGTGCCAGTGCCCTACAGAGCAAGGGATTTCTGGCATAGGCACACCCAGGCTAGGGGATTTAGGCCATGGGCGGATCCAGGGGAGGGAATTAGTGGATCCCTTAAATGACGCGCCGATTCGGTTGGTGCCCGGAGGGATTTCTGGCATAGGCACACCCAGGCTAGGGGATTTAGGCCATGGGCGGATCCAGGGAGGGAATTAGGTGGATCCCTATAAAATAAAGCATTCCAGTCACAGGCGGATTCAGGAAAGTTGCAGTGCTCTACAGAGCAAGGGATTCCTGGCATAGGCACATCCAGGCTAGGGGATTTAGGTCATGGGTGGATCCAGGAGAGAGATTTAGGTGGGTCCCTGTAAAACAAAGCATTCCAGTCATAGGCAGATTCAGGAGAGTTGCAGTGCTCTACAGAGCAAGGAATTCCTGGCATAGGCGCATCTAAGGTAGAGGATTTAGGCCATGGGCGGATCCAGGGGACGAATTTAAGTGGGTCCCTGTAAAACAAAACATTCTTGTCATAGGTGGATTCAGGAGAGTGCCAGTGCCCTACAGAGCAAGGGATTTCTGGCATAGGCACACCCAGGCTAGGGGATTTAGGCCGGGCGGATCGGGGGAGCGGCCCTGAAACGTCACACTGAAGGGGATTAGGCCATGGGCGGATCCAGGGGGGGAATTAAGTGGATCCCTATAAAATAAAGCATTCAAGTCACAGCCGGATTCAGGAAAGTTGCAGTGCTCTACAGAGTAAGGGATTTCTGGCATAGGCACACCCAGGCTAGGGGATTTAGGCCATGGGCGGATCCAGGGTGGAAGAGGCCCTTAAGACCCACAAGGCCAGGCTGATCCAGGGGGGGAATTAGGTGGACCCTATAAAATAAAGCATTCCAGTCACAGGCAGCTACAGGAGGGTTGCAGTGCACTACAGGGTAAGGGATTCCTGGCATAGGCGCATCCAGGGGAGGGAATTTAGGCCATGGGCGGATCCTTTTTACCGTGTCCCGTCTGCTTCTATTCCCTGGATTCGCCTATGGCCTAAAATCTTTACTCTGGACCTGCCCATGCCAGGAATCCCGTGCTCTGTGGTGCACCGTAGCAGTTTCCCTGAATCTGCAAATGACTAGTATACTTGGTTTTACAGTATCCCGTCTGTTTCTCTTTCCTGGATTCGCCCCTGGCCTAGATCCCATTCCCTGGATGCACCTATTCCAGGACTTCCTTGCTCTGTAATGCACCGCAACGCTCATGGATACGCCTATCCAACAAATGCCTTATATTTTTGGGTACCCTCTACTCAGTGGCGGCGGATGCTCTTTTCGGATGGGGGGGCAAGAATTTTTCCAGGGGGCCCCCTTGACGATGGGGCCCCCTCGGCAGCAAGGGCCCCCTAAAAACTGCGATGGATTGGTTGGGATGGCTGCCTGAGGTCAGAGGCATAAGCGCAGGGGCGGATCCAGGGGGCTGAGGGGGCTTCAGCCTCACTTTGTTCCATTTTCGCAATTTTTCGCCCTATTCCCCCTTTTTCGCCATTTTTCGAAGCTCAGTGACTCCCCCAGCAAAACCCTGGTTCCGCTCCTGCATATGCGTCACAAATGGTAAAAGTTATATTTGGCCCAGTACAAAAATGGCTATTCCTCCCTGTTGTTTAGTTGGCCCGTGTAAAAAATGGTTTTGCTTTCCCGTTCGATTTTCCACACGATCTCGGATTCCAGGCTGGAATATGTTTCCTGTAGTGCAGCAAAATAAGCAGCGTATTTGACATGTAGATGTCGAAATATGGATCTGCGTTTTATAGGTTCACGTAAGCCTCGGACATTGGACGTCAAAGCTTTAAGCTCCAGCGTCACGTTAGGAGTTTAGCAAAATTATAATAACGGTACAACAACGGCCTTCCGAGGCAAATAGTTCTTTTAAAAAGTGAATGCTGTTTGTTCGTATGCATCTACATCATAAAACATGGTAGGTAACACGAATTATTATATACGTTTTTTTTTAAATTCCGTCTCCTGCAGAATGAGAACTGGGGGCGGTGGATGCTGTCGTCTATATCGGCACAGAAAAAAACGTTAATGACAGGCATATTGACTTGAGCACACACAAGACCAAGCTCGGGGCCCTGAGACACAGCTCGGGGGCTCCTAGCTTGAGCTTGGGGGCTCCTAGAGATCAAGCTCGAAGGCCACCGAGCCCCCCAAGCTCACGGCCCCTGAGACCAAGTTTGGGGGCCTCTGAAACAAGGCTTGGAGGCCCTTGAAACCAAGCTCAAGGCCACCTTAGACCAATCTCGGAGGCTGCCTGAGACCAAATTCGAGCCCTGAGACACAGCTCAGGGGCCCCCTGCAGCCAAGCTTGTGGGGCTCCTAGAGATCAAGCTGGAATGCCTCCGAGTCCAAGCTCAGGGGGTCCTGAGACCAAGCTCGGGGGCCTCTGAGACCAAGCTTGGCGGCCTCTGACACCAAGCTTGGAGGCCCTGAAACCAAGCTAAAGGTCCCTGAAGACCATTCTCGGGGGCCCCTTAGACCAATCTGGGAAGCCCCCTTATACCAATATTGGAGGGCCCTAAGACCAATCTCGGAACCTCCATGAGGTTACGTTCGGGAGCACCCTGAGACTAAGCTTGGAGGGCCGGAGATCAAACTCGGGGGGGGGCCTTAGACAAGCTCCGGAGCCCCTTAGACAATCTCGGGGCCCTGAGACCGAGCTCGGGGAGCTCCCTTAAGGCTAAGCTTGTGTGCCCTGAGACCAGCCTTGGGGGCCCCTTAGACTAAGCTTGGGGGTCCCTGAGACGAAATTCGGGGGCGAGGAACAGCTCGGGGCCCCTGAGACAAAGTGGGGGCCCTGATTCCAGGCTCGGGGACCTTTAGACCAAGATCTGGCCCCTGAGGCCAGTCTCGGGGCCCCTTACGCTAATCTTGGGGCCCCTAAAGGCCAAGTTAGAGGGTCCCGAGCCCAAGCTCAGGGCCCCCAAGATAAAGCTCGGACACTGTCCAAATCGAGAAACTGTTGAGGGCTCAGTCAGGTCATTCGTGAACTTTCAGAAAAGAACCAAGCTAAAATTGCGTTTTTTTTTTACAAGGGGCCCCCTCTGATAATTTTGGGGGTGGCAACTGCCCCCCTTGCCCCCCTTTATCCGCCGCCACTGCCTCTACTTCCCTACCATGGATCCGCCCATGGCCTAAATCCCCTTCTCTGGATCCGCCTATACCAGGAATTTATTGCTCAATAGTGCACCGCAACCCTCCTGAATCTGCCTATGACACGTCTGCTTCTTTACATGGTCCTGCCTTCTTTCCCTTCCCTGGATCCGCCCATGGCCTAAACCCCCTTCTCTGGATCTGCCTATGCCAGGAATTAATTCCTTAATCCGCCTATGCCACGTATGCTTCCTCTACAGGGTCCTGTCTTCTTCCCTGGATCTTCCTATGGCCTAAATCCCCTTCTCTGGATTCGCACCTATGCCAGGAATTCAATACTTAATCCGCCCATGACACGTATGCTTTCTTTACAGGGTCTTATCTTCTTCCCCTTTCCTGGATCCGCCTATGGCCTAAATCCCCTTCTCTGGATCCGCCTATGCCAGGAATTCATTCCTTAATCCGCCTGACACGTATGTTTTCTTCACAGGGTCCTGTCTTTTTCCTCTTCCCTGGATCCGCCCATGGCCTTAATGCCCTTCCCTGGATCCGCCTATGGCCTAAATCCTCTTCTCTGGATCCGCCTATGCCAGAAATTCATTCCTTAATCCGCCTATGACACGTATGTTTTCTTTACAGGGTCCTGTCTTTTTCCCTTTCCTGGATCCGCCCATGGCCTAAACCCCCCTACTCTGGATCTGCCTATGCCAGGAATTAATTCCTTAATCCGCCTATGACACGTATGCTTTCTTTACAGGGTCCTGTCCTTTTCCCCTTCCCTGGATCCGCCCATGGCCTTAATCCCCTTCCCTGGATCCGCCTATGTCCTAAATCCCTTCTCTGGATCCGCCTATGCCAGGAATTCATTCCTTAATCCGCCTATGCCACGTATGCTTCCTTTACAGGGTCCTGTCTTCTTCCCTGGATCTGCCTATGGCCTTAATCCCCCTTCTCTGGATCCGCCTATGGCCTAAATCCCCTTCTCTGGATCCGCCTATGCCAGGAATTCATTCCTTAATCCGCCTATGACACGTATGCTTTCTTTACAGGGTCCTGTCCTTTTCCCCTTCCCTGGATCCGCCCATGGCCCTAATCCCCTTCCCTGGATCCGCCTATGGCCTAAATCCCTTCTCTGGATCCGCCTATGCCAGGAATTCATTCCTTAATCCGCCTATGACACGTCTGCTTTCTTTACAGGATTTTGTCTTCTTCCCCTTCCCTGGATCCGCCCATGGCCTTAATACCTTCCCTGGATACGCCTATGCCAGGAATCCCTTGCATGATGTGCACCTTCACTGTTTCTCTTACCTGAATCCGCCTATGAAACGCATGCCTATTTCGTCGGATCCCATCTACTTCCCTTCCCTGGATCCGCCCATGGCCTTAATGCCCTTTCCTGGATACGCCTATGCCAGGAATTCCTTGCATGAAGTGCACCTTCACTGTTTCTCTTACCTGAATCCGCCTATGAAAGGCATGCCTATCTCGTCGGATCCCATCTACTTCCCTTCCCTGGATCCGCCCATGGCCTAATTCCCTTCCCTGGATACGCCTATGCCAGGAATCCTTTGCTCTGTAGTGCACCTGAACTTCCCCCTCTTGAATCCGCCTATGGGCCGAAATCCCTTCCCCGAATTCCCTTTCTCAGGGGGAAAACCTGGGAAACTGGGGAAATTTCTGGGTCTTGGGAATTTTTTCTTCCAGTGATGAACCCCACGTTTCTATCTGGCAAAGGTGAGACGTCTGCCCTAGTTATACCCTTTGACTTAGGTACCTAGGTATATCATCATTTTCGCCAGAGGCCTCAGTAGAGATACTTAGATTTTGTTGGTGACAGATACCTTAAATTGAATTTTTACCCTCCATAAACTCCATATAACACTTTGTGAGTGTCAACCTATCTATGGTTCTGTCCTCACTAGACTGTCAAATAACAGTAATGGCAGTAAGTCAAAGTAAAAATCAATGTCAGCTTTCCTGTGTATTTGCATCAATAGCTATCATCATTTCGGCATATCAAATGGCCATAGAACTCTAAATATCAGATCAATTTGGCATGTGCAATGTGCACTTTATACCTGTGCAAGGAAAAACTTGCACACACTTTCATTTAAGTTTATTTTACATTCATGACTCTTTTTGTCCTTCACTACACTACCTAATTTTGCTTCAGATTCAGAATCCCATAAGAAATTATATATTTTTCATGTTTTGCTTCATTGTCTGATAAATGTTACGATGCTATATCTTGCATAGCTTTTCAGGCGTGTTTTACATATTCAACGTACATGTTGTCGGTATTATGGTAGTAGGCAGATCACATCTAACGGTTCAAAAGGATCACATCAGAATGTCGAAAGTTCAAAGGGTCTAATGTTCATAGGTTCTACCCCTTGAAAGTTAGGCCTTTTGAATAAGAAGTTCAACGTTCTTGGTACTTGATACTTGGGTGGTCGGCTCCATCCCTTGGATGCAACGTCAACACTTTGACGGCCTTAACGAAACATACACCACAGCATGCCATGCGTCAGGGGAAGGAAGGTTCTAGGAAGGACCGCTTATGACTGGGTTTCCCACTAATTCCTTCAGCACCCTTGCTGTGTAAATGCAGTGTATCATAAGACTCTCTCCGTCATTTGCGCTCACTATGAGACTCTCCGCCGTCATACTCCTCCTCAGTGTCACTCCATACCGATATTGCGCCCACCTGCGCTCTTCCGTCAGCTCTTCACATTCGAATAAGAGGTGCTCCATAGTTTCCCAGGCACTCCGACAGATAGGGCAGATCGGGTCCTGGCCGCTATGCTCCTTGATGTTACTCAGTGCGAGCCATGAATGCCCCGTGAGCAGCTTTAATCTTGTTAGAGTGGCCAGCCTCCTTATCACACTATACCTACTTGCCGGCCAGAAGTTACACGGGGCTATGTAGCGCTCTTCCTGCCTCATGAGGCCTGGGAGCCATCGCACGCTCATGAGTGATCGGCCAGCGTCATCAATGCTAGCCTGGATCGCTCGTGCAATGCCATCCCGGGTCACCTTATCCCAACACTTGCTGGCTTCCCCCGGTCACATCTGACAGGAGCTGATGCATGCTCGGAAGCCCGAGCTCGCACAGTATCGCCTCCCACTGCCGCACTAGGCTGCTCAGTGGCCCCTCATTTGCTGCCCCATGCAGGAGCACATATCTTGTAAGCGCATGCTCCTAAAGGTTCAAAGAGGCGTGCTCAGATGCATGAGAGTGGGGTGCATGATGCTGCAGAGGCGTGCTAAGGCACATGATAATAGGAGGAAATGAGGGTTAGGTTAGGTTAGGTTAGGTTAGGTTAGGTTAGGTTAGGTTAGGTTAGGTTAGGTTAGGTTAGGTTAGGTTAGGTTAGGTTAGGTTAGGTTAGGTTAGGTTAGGTTAGGTTAGGTTAGGTTGGGTTAGGTTAGGTTAGGTTAGGTTAGGTTAGGTTAGGTTAGGTTAGGTTAGGTTAGGTTAGGTTAGGTTAGGTTAGGTTAGGTTAGGTTAGGTCAGGTTAGGTCAGGTCAGGTCAGGTCAGGTCAGGTCAGGTCAGGTCAGGTCCAGGTCAGGTCAGGTCAGGTCAGGTCAGGTGTGTATGCCCTTGGTCCCTATTTCCTAGTCTGGGGATATCACCCCTCTTTCCAGAATCTGAGTGTGCCTCTGGTCTGAGTACCACTTTATGCTACTCCTCTAACCCTCCCTCTGTCTGTTTCACCTCTTGGGATTTTCTTGCAGAATGTGGGGATATTTCTAAAACATTTCCCAAAGTGGTACCCAGACCAGAGGTGCACTCAGAATCTGGAAAAGGGGTGATATCCCAGATGAGGAAATAGGGACCAAGGGCATATACAACTGACCTGACCTGACCTGACCTAACCTAACCTAACCTAACCTAACCTAACCTAACCTAACCCTTATTTCCTCCTATTATCATGCATCTTAGCACGCCTCTGCAGCATCATGCACCCCACTCTCATGCATCTGAGCACGCCTTTTTGGACTTTTTTGAAGGTTGGACTTCGTATTCAAAAGGTCTAACTTTCAAAGTGTAGCGCCTATGAACATTGGACCCTTTTATCAGTGGACCTTCTGATGTGATCCTTTGAACCGCGAGATGTGATCTGCCTACTACCATAATACCCATGTTGTCTGCTATATGAAACAATATTGGCAATATTCTACGCTGAATTCCAGTACAGCGTAGTTTAGAGCAGCGTAACTTTGCAAGAAGTTGTATTTTACACTGCATTTTTGTGAAACAAGATTGTGGTGTATTATTCACTTTCTACACTGCATTATGCTACTTCTACGCTATAAGCATAAGTTACGCCTTTTATGAAACGGGGCCCTGGTGTGAATTTGCAAGACTGGTGTGATGGAGGCAACACTGAAAACCAACCAAATAATGGCTGAATGGTTATAAAGACACAGGAGGGGGCCGTATAAAAAGTCCATAACTAACTAACTAATGAGAGAGATATCATTACATTGTGTCGGTAGGAGTGGGTGCATTTTTCTCCCAGGTAGATGGCGGATTAGTGTGAATTTTTTGTGACTGACAGTGTGAATTTGTGCGATAATTTTAGATGGCTGGTGTGACTGTCTGGCTTGCTGCCATACATTGCAGACTGCTGCAGAATAGCAACAATATGGCCTTGAATACAATCGAATAAAATTCTGTCATGTAGAATTATGTCTTAGTATTGGAATTTTGGATAGCATATCAATGCGTGCAGATATGCAGGACCAGGATTGTCAATATGAGGAAGAGGGGACCTGGTTGGGGTGCCATTTGGACAGGGAGGGACTTTTGGAGTGCAATACCTATTATATATGTGCCAAATACTATCCTGGGAATGTGGATACTTGGATACTGAGGGGTTGGGAAGCTCAGGAGGGGCTGTGACCATATTAGGGAGTGCTGAGGGTTGATCAGGGGTGAAAAAGTGCTCCCTTGCCATCTCCCCCTCTGGATCTGCCCATGGGGGATAGTAATGGCAGATCAGCCTTGGGATGGTTTTATTGAAAGGGTCTTGGTCTTACCTTTGTTATATAGGCAGGTTGTCTTGAAAATTTCATCTCTGTTTTCAAATTATTTAGTTTTCTACATCTGGTAACTCCATGAAAAGTGGTGGCAGTGCTGCAGCCAAAAGTTCCACTCCATGCCATTTTGGTTTACTTGTGCTTGTGTGACTGTTAACTCACAATGTTCTTTTTTTCTTTTCAGATTGGTTTGCCTAAAGCTATATAATGTTGCTATGTAATGTATTTAATGTTATAATGATGAGTGTGTTTTAAGTGTTCCCCATATTGTGTCCTGAATAAATGTTTACCTGGTGAAGAAATGTACATCTTTTATATTTAGTCCTGAAACATTAAACATTATAAAAGAAAGGCTATGCAAGTATTAATCCAACACATAGAATGGCCCTGAAAGGTATCAACACTTAGAAAACGTATTTATATGATTGCAATGTTTTTCAGGCCACCATGAAGACTGAGGCTTATGTGGACAAAAGCTTAGGTAAGAGAGGTGAAGGGAAATTCTCTGCTGATCTCAGTGAATTAAACCCAAGTTTGGCCATTGCTGCTGCATGGAACACTATGTTTTTTGTTGGAACACTATGTTTTTTGTTGTGGTACCTATCAATGTATTCAATGTTCTCTCACCAAGTGAAATAGTCATAGTGCATGGAAATGCATGACTTTGATGCTGATAAGACTAAAATGGAGCTAATAAAATGCAAATATATCAAACCTGTAGAAGAGGTCTGATTTTTGTGAGACTGTGCTCCTTCGTCAGTTGGTTAGGAAATATGATGATACAAAGGCACATGATGATATAAAAAAATGAGAACACTGTATGCTCGCGCCTTTAAGTATCACTTTAAACTTCCGAGTTAGACAATGATAATAGCTACCAAAGTAAGTTCCGATGCTGTGTGAATGGGGCTGTCGCTGACGCCCACTGGAAGAAGCTGGACTTTGTCTTTGGGACGGAATGGACCTGAAAGTTAAGTGCAGAAAGGACGGCTTTGTTTTGGGGAGTGATGAGTTTGATATGCGAAGATCAGCCATGTAAAGGACAGCATGCCCAGGCGTCGGACGTGACGTGGTGTGGGTCTGTTTCAGATGACTTCATTAAGGCCAACCGAGGAATGTTTCGCCGGGGCCGAGGTCGCGCCCCGGGCCGAGGATCGGCCACGGGACGGGGTAGGTGCCTGCTTCGTGGCCGAAGCCCCCTGTGGAGGCTGCCACCTCAGCAGGCGGCCTCAAATGTGTCCAAGCTTTGCTCTGTGAAATTCACAATGTCCTGTAAACGAACAGACGCGACCCCTAATGGTGGCACTAGCTTCTTTGACGGTTGTGTTCACTTTTTCGGAATATTGACGCTTCGTCGAATTGAAATGGGATAGCAAGAACTTGGAGAGGCTGCCTTATCTGTTCGCAAGAATATGGGGCTGGAGCTTCAATTTTTAATTACAAGTATTGCCTAGTTTAGGTTTTAACAATCTTGACTGCCGTTTCATACTGCAGAAGTCCTTCAAAATATTCATTGATGGTATATTTCCATGTCTTTTCCTAAAATGACAGGGGTAAGCAACCTTTTTAGTTTTAACTCCTGATAAGATGATTTGTAATTAAATATTTTCCGGTAAGACAAGATACAGTTAGATCCATACCCATATGGAATGTGGTAGGTATAGGGATATGTAGAGGAGACTGCGGCTGGATGTTTTCGCTTCCTTTTTGTGGTTTTCTTTCGAACAAATCAAATCAACAAAACAATATTTGTATGCTGTAGTATATAGTATTGGAGGGCTTATAGTTGGACCCACATTATTTTTTAGTATTAAATTTTGTTCCATCATAGTGCCCAGACTGCTTTGGATTTGTGCCCAGATGCTGGTATCCCAGCACCTTCAGATTTCAGCTTTGCCTGTATTAACGGATATAATTCGGACGAATTGAGAATGAAATCAGATAGTATTGATGCCGTGTTATTTTTGACAGACGCCTTTCGTTGTATCAGCCTACTGAGCACGTGTATTTCTCACGTTGAGGAAGTAGCAAGAACGAAAGGGGTCTGTAAGAAATAAAACATCGGAATAACCTTCAACTCGCCACGTGCTGTAGTGCGGGTGAGCCGTGTCTGAGGCAGCGCTCGCCGGCCGGCAGGTGGCCGGGGCAGAGGTGGCGGCCGCAGTCCGCTGCGTGGAGGCGGCAGGGCAAGCTCCGGCAGCCGCGGCCGCGGCGGCTCGGCGGTGCGGGGCGGCGGCGGCAGGGCAGCCCGGGGTCGCCGGGGTCGCGGCGCCACCAGAGCCGCCAGCTTCTCCCGCACCTGGCGCGCCTCCAGTGCCAGAATGGCCAGCCGGCTGAAGGGCGAGGCCAGCGCCTCCAACACGCCCGTCAAACGCAAGAAGGTGAGGCCGGCTGCGCAGCTCCACCGTTCGACGCTGCTGCGCCGCTGTTGTGTAAACTGACGAGGTGAGACTGGGAGTAAGGAGGCTGGCCGCTGTGATGGTATATTGACAGCTGCATGATGAACTACATATACTGTATAGATGCACGGTATTTTGTAAGAATTGCAGCCAAATCTTTGAATTTTCTTTTGGGCTTCGTATATTTCATTATTTTGGTCCATATCGATGACCCGCACCACAGTTACCGAAGGTGGAGCACCCCGGGAACAGAAGCATCGTGAGCAAGACATGAATTCTGGTGGGAAGCACTTCGGCAGACACGGCTTTAGGCAGGGGCTTACTCGGGAGGGTCAAGGCTTACTCTGGTTTCTTATTTGTTTTAGCATACGCTTAGCATAGCATACAATTAAACATTTTTACCAAACGAGGGATACGGAGAGACTGCCGAAACGATATCTGCCAAAAAGTTCAAAATTCTTCTTCATCTGACCTTTACCGAAATGTGCGGCCCACCGCCCCAAAACATGGAATAGTAACCCAACCATCGAACCTGACACCTAATTATCTAAACAATTATTTCACATCTGTAGGCCAAGATACGAAAAGTAAAGTTGAATCGGGATTCAGGCACTCAGGACGATAGCCACTCAATACTCGACTGTCGTGAGTTAACGCATTGAGTCTAAGGCTCTCGCCGGTTACTATCGAAAAACTCCGAACAATCTTATTTTCCATGCCAAACAAAACTTCACCCATCAAGGATGATATACCGGTAAAAATTTTCAAGTTAGCCTTCCCCATTTCAGGACGATACTTGCTTAGAATCATCAACAAAAGTTTTGTTTCAGAATCTGTACCATCGAAATGGAAGGAGGCTATTGTGGTGCCATTGCACTAGAAAGGAGATGCGTCGGTTGGGGAAAATCTCAGGTCGGTGACAGATATTGCTACGATTTGCAAAGTTGTTGAAAATTGGTGCTTCTCCAGCTGAGTCAATACCTCGACCAGCAGCACGTTTTGGCTGACGACCAGCATGGCTTTAGATCTGGGCGCTCAACAGCCACTGCTCTTTTAGAAATTACCGATACCATTTTAAAAGGGATGAACCGCCCAGAAGGGACTTTACTAACCCGGATTGACCTGAGTCGTTTTTTATGTAATTGACCATGGATCACTTCTGACTAAATTAGAGCTTTTGCAAATCCATCCGGGCCGGTTTCGGAGCTATCTTAGGACATGTGCAAGAGGTTGGGTTGATGTTGCATTTTTATTTTTGATCCCCGCTCCCCGGGCAATTTCTGATGTCTTGGCACCCAGTGATCACGAATCAGGCCAAACAAAGTTTATTTGACCATTTTTTGTGCTGGCGAAAATGAAAAGTTTGCAGAGGAAAAACATGATTTTTGAGCCAAATTGCTTCCTGCTGCTAGGAATGACAAATTAAAAATTAGACAAAAATACATGCTGATTGACACGTCTATTGTCTACAAAATGTCACCATTTCAAACGATCTGTGCCTCTCCATAATCTCGAAGCAAGCAGAGTTGTGCGACTCGCGAGTCAGAGTCGGAGTTTAACTCAAATTCCGACTCATTCGACTCTGAGTTGAGTTGAGTCGAAAAAATTAGACAAGTGAGTTGAGTTGAGTTGTGTCGGTTCACAACACATCAATGAGTTGAGTTGAGTTGAGTTGTGAAGACAGCGAGTCAAATGAGTTGACGAAAAAAGTTGGCTCAACAGGTAAACATGTTGTCAAGTAAAAGTGTCTGAATTTGCCTACCTTTTGCAAACTTCCTTTAACCTCCTTTAAAACATTTTCCCCCAGTGTTTCAATTGTTTAAATCAAAGTTTCAATTTGTTTCAATAAACCAATAATTATATGGTTCGATTGCTTATTTTAAAGGCCCATCCGGTCTGAAGGAATCCCTAGGCACGAATAATACATACACTCAAAAAATTAAACAGGTTCCTATCGCTAGCTTTGAAGTGGTGGAACGCCCTACAAAAATACATTTCAAAACTGGCAAAAACTTCTCATCTTCAATATTTAATATTACTTCTTTACTTTAAACACTCCAACAACACGCGTCGTCGTCGCTGATTGTTGTCGTCAGTGGTGGTTTTCTGAGAAAAGTGTGCGCCATTGCTGTCTTTGAAAAACAAATTCAGCCGAGTATGGGTTCAAGCTTAACTAGCCTCAAGGCAAAAGTGTAAATATCACGTGATAATCCATGAAGTAATGCAAATATTTATATGCCTACATGCTACACTTACTCTTTTGTCTTAAATGCGCCGTCTGCCGCCACCCTTTTCATTTTACCTATCAATAGCAAATACTGCTATTAGCATTGAAAAATTGGACCTTTGATTCGACAAAAATGTTGAGATGTCTTTATTGCAAGAATGAGAGGAATCATTTCCTGCTACTGTTTTTGTCTGATCAGAGAACCTTACTTGGCATCTGTGTTTATTTGGATAGCTATAATACATTAACAATTTTCTATGAAATCGGTCTCCAATTTTGCTTGAAGAGTGATAGGTATGTATTTTATTAGAGGTTCTGACTGAAGCTGAAAATTTGATTGGGTTTAAAATATGAATATATCTAAATCCAGCACATCAACTTTATAAAATTTTCATTGCTATTGTCCTTTGTCATATATGGTATACTTTCCCTGGGGTTTGCTGTAATTCTTATAATTAGCAATTGCAACTAGGTAATTATTGCCTAAATTTTGATAAAACTCTTGGGATATTCATTTTAATTTATAAAAATTACCTAGCCTTATTCTTTAACAGAAAAAGCAATACCTATACTATCCCTACAAATCAAAATACAGTTTATATCATGTTCTTTTAGCTTAAATCTTTTTTGACAGTATGGAGGCTCAATTCTTTTGTCTGTGTTGGTGTAACCTTAGCGCTTTTAGGGTCCTTTCCATTCCATTTAGCTAGTTTTATATGCAATGCTCCTTTTAGAAGTAATTGCAGCATGTGGTAGCTTTTTTGGGCAGTGACAGTCTGGAAGAATTAAAAAGTTATTCATGGCTGCTGGGTAATTGTTAACCAATGTTTGAAGGCCAATTTATTAATTTTGCTTCCATCTTCTGTTTCATGTCAGACTTTCTGAACAGCTTGATTTTTGCTGGTTTATTGATTTATTTCTTATTTTTTATATTTATATATTTATCATGTATTTATTTCATTTTGCAAATAAGTCGAAGTTTGAGTTGAGTCGTGAGTTGAGTCAGAATTGAGTCGGATGAATTTAGCCGTGAGTCAGAGTTGAGTCGACTCACTGAACTCTTGATCATGAGTTCAGTCGGAGTTGAGTCAACTGCTCTCAGCACTTGAGTTGAGTTGAGTCGACTCAAGAAAATTCTGAAACGCACAACTCTGGAAGCAAGAACAAATGTTGCACAAGTTGCCGCGTATTGCGTCACGCTGGCCACAATGGTACTGCCGCTGGGCATCGTTTCACGGCCTTCTGAACGGCGCTGAGTCTCCAGGGCCGATTGAGTATGCTGGTGCTTCATCCTGTCTGCATCAAACTTTAAAAACGTATGACTGCATCGCTTGTCTGGTGGTAAAAACACTGAAATTTATTATTAAAAATTGGAGTACAAGTCCCACACGCACTGCTGTTCCCTTAGCGTGATTGATAAGAAGGGTCCCTCATAGACATGCGCTCAGGCAACAAATAGTGATTTTGTCATGCCGGTTCAGAGAGGCCTGCTTTCCTCCCTGAATATTCGTGCTTACCTGTCTGAGATACATACCGTGTTTACAATTCTTGACATGTATGGTGAGTTTGAAGCATGATTTGTGAAAGCATGATTAGTTTGAAGAAGTCAATTTGTGTTGTTTTCGAAATATGAGCGCCCGCAAACGGAAAGCGAAGTATCGTAAAATGTTTCAAGTGGTGTCTTACGACCTGCACTACAACAAGCTCCCTCTGAATCTGGATGGGATTGGAAGGTTTTTGCTAATCAGAGCGCAACAAAATGGAGTCCCGAATTCCAGTACAAATACATCATAAGTCAAGTTGTGGATGAAACCACCTCTGCGTGGGACCAGGCTTCTATCCCGACCATGAGAAAAGACAAGGTCCTAGTTCAGATAAACAGTCTGTGGAAGGAGATGGACTACACTAGAAAAGGTGGGCCACACAGCTGGCAGAAGGCCGCTAAAGGCCGGTTTCACACCAGGCTGGATAGTCTATGCGATATCTTTTCGGCTGCCAGAGTGCCGGAGCACCCGGAAGGCATTGCATTATTGAGAGACCATTGCTTGGACCGCCCGATGAGGATTGACCCAGTAGACGGTGTCACCATCGAGTGCTTGCGTCGGCAGATTTAAAGGCAAGCGAGGAGGACGACAGCAAGGGAGCATACACTCAACGCCGCCAGTGCCAAGCCATGTGCCCAGTCAACCCCTGTACCAGCTGTCTTCGGGCCTCGACCCGCTGCCCAATCAGCTAATCGAGCCATAAGATCGGTCACCTGGATGAATTGATGGCAAGCGATGATGGAAATTCCGGACATGCCGGTTCCGCCGCTGTTGAGACCGCTGGCCTCAGCCTCACCGACGCCCGCTGCAGCCAGCTCCGATGCTGTTATCTCCGCCGTCAGTGACGACCCCAGATTATTATCCCGCGACTCCTCGCGGGACCAAGACATCGGATCTCAGCTTCTTGGTGGAGCCCGTAGATGCAGCCAGCATTGGCACCAGAAAAGCCGCCTCAATGCCTTTTATCCAATACGATTCTGTCGTAACACGGTCCACACTCGGTACGGTCTTGGACAGGCCAAGAAAGAGAAAACTCCAAAAAGTGTAGACTGTGTTACGACAGAATCCTGCTGGATAGAAAGCATTGCGGCGGCTTTTGTGGTGCCAATGCTGGCTGCATCTACGGCCTCCACCAAGAAGCTGAGTTCCGGTGTCTTGGTCCCGCGAGGAGTTGCGGGATTATAATCTGTGTCGTCACTGACGGCGGAGATATTAGCATCGGAGCTGGCTGCTGAGGAGGGGCCAGATCTGAGGCCAGCAGCGGTGGTCTCAACAGCGGCGGCACCGGCATGGCCGGGATTTCCATCATCGCTTGTCATCAATTCATCCAGGTGACCGATCTTATGGCTCGATTAGCTGATTGGGCAGCTCCGCCGTCAGTGACGAAGACTGCTGGTCGAGGCCCGAAGACTGCTGTTACAGGGGTTGACTGGTCGCGTGGCTTGGCACTGGCGACGTTGAGTATAGGCTCCGTTGCTGTCGTCCTCCTCGCTTGCCTTTAAATCTGCCGACGCAAGCGCTCCATGGTGACACCGTCTACAAGGCCAATCGTCATCGGGCAGTCCGAGCGCTTGTCTCTCAAGAATGCAAAGCCTTCCGGGTGCTCCGGCACTCTGGCAGCCGGGGACATCGCATAGGCTATTTAGCCTGGCACGAAACCGGTCCTCAGAGGCCTTCCAGAGCTGGAAAGCCACACAGCTCTGTGTGGCCCACCTTTTTTAGTGCAGTCCATCTCCTTCCACAGGCTGTTTATCTGAACTAGGACTTTGTCTTTTCTCATAGTCGGGATAGAAGCCCGGTCCCACAGCGAGATGGTTTCATCCGCAACTTGACTTATGTTTTTTACTGGAATTCGGAACTCAATTTTGTTGAGCTCTGATTAGCAAAACACTTCCGATCACATCCAGATTCAGAGGAAGCTTGTGAGACAGGTCGTATGACGCCACTTAAAACACTTAATGATACTTCGCCTTCCGGTTGCGGTCGCTCATGTCTGGAAAGCAACACAAATCGACTTAAATCATACTTTCAAACTCACCCTAAATCTCAAGAATTATGAACACGGTGCGTATCTCAGACAGGTAAGCTCGACTATTCAGTGAGGAAAGCGGGCCTCTCTGAATCGGCATGACAAAATCAATGCTTGCTGCGTTGACACATATCTATGAAGGACTTTCCTTATCAATCACGCTAAAGTGAACAGCAGTGCGTGTGGGACTTGTACTGGAATTTTGATAATTAAAATCAGCGTTTTTTACCGCCAGACAACCAATGCAGTCAGACGTTTTTCAAGTTTGATGCAGACAGGACGCAGGACCAATATACTCGATCGGCCCTGGAGACTCAGCGCCGCTCAGAAGGACGTGAAACGACGCCCAGCGGCAATATTATTGTGGCTAGCGTGACGCAATACGCGGCAACTTGTGCAACATTTGTTCTTGCTTCGAGATTATGGAGAGGCACAGATCGTTTGAAATGGTGTCATTTTGTAGACAATAGACGTGTCAATCAGCATGTATTTTTTCTAATTTTTAATTTGTCATTCCTAGCAGCAGGAAGCAATTTGTCTAAAAAAACCATGTTTTCCTCTGCAAACTATTCGTTTTCGCCAGCACGAAAAATGATCAAATAAACTTTGTTTGGCCTGATTCGTGATCACTGGGTGCCAAGACATCAGAAATTGCCCAGGGAGCGGGGATCAAAAATAAAAATGTAAAATCAACCCACCCTAATGTGCAACAAGTTCAAATCGGGGATAAATCTCGTAACCCCTGACTTTTAATATGGGTACGTTTCGGGGCACATGTTTGGGCCCGGTGCTCGCAAATATCTGACGTGTCACATCCTATCACATTGTAATGGCTTTCGAGTTAGTTGTATGAGGTACGCAGACGACATACAGCTAGGAATCACTGGTCCACGTGGTCGTATGCCTGAAATGAAAAAAAATTGTTTGGAAGAAATTCTGGAAGTCATGACCACATGTTTTCAACAAAACGGGATGATGGTCAATGCCAGTAAGATGTAGCTCCTCCTGTGTGGCGACCAAAGGCAGCTAAAACACATCGCAACCTGTACACATTCAACTTATGAATGTGGAAACTGGAAGTAAAAATGTAGTTAGAAATTTAGGGGTATATACAGAGTTGGCACTCCCCAGTACCCACCGCCCGGTTTTTTGTGGGGTTTTGATGGATAAAACCCACCTGGGTTTTTTACAATTCATTTTCTAGATGCCCCTGAGTAAAAATTTTGCCTTTATTGCTCTTCACATGGCTTAGAGCTACTAAGCCTTGGTATGTGTAGAATATTCTAAAGTTTGGCAGAATTAGTACCATATGGTACCTCATACAACCCGTTGGAAAAGTGCATTGGGAAATTCTTGCCGTCTTACCAGGAAAATAATTCCCAAAAATCAAGATGTCGTCCAAATTGCATATTGCGCAATACAAATTTTCATCATTTTTTTCGCCACAGGTAAAAGTCGCTGGATGAGACCAATACTATCACTGAATTTGACGTTAGTTTTTCGTATCATGTAATTTTTCCAGAATTTAACCTATATATATCTATGAATATAGAAAATATCTGCAGGGTCAAAATATGCCAAAATAACCGTGCAGTCTCAGATTGTGACTGCAACAAAGTTTCCCAAAATTGAATGTATGTCTCGGAAAGTCTCAATAGCAAGTTTCGGGGGCCAATGCGTTGGTCTGGTAGGGCTTCTCAATTTTGATTTGGGGGGCCCCAGATTCGGCTTTCGGGAGACCAGAGTTTATCTCTGGACCCCCAGACTTGGTGTCTGAGGCAGCCCCAAAATTTTTTCCCGGGGACTCCCAGAGTTGGTCTAGAGGACCCTCAAGAGTTTGTCACGGAGGGGGGGGTAGGGTGCCTAGAGCTGGTCTCTGAAGGCCCCCAGAGTTGCTCTCGGCGGGCCCAAGAGTCTGACTTGGGGAATCCGAAAAGTTTCTCGGGGAGCCCAGGGCTGCGCTCGGATGGCCTTTAAGAATTCGTCTCGGGGGCCTGAGAGTTGGTGTCCAATGCCTTCGAGGGTTTGTCTCGGCGGCCCATAGAGTTGGTCTCAAACCAGGCTGAAAGTTGGTTTCGGGGGTCCCCAGATTCGGTCTTTGGGGCCATCAGAGTTGGTTGGGGGGGCAAGAATCGTTCTCGGGGGCCCCCAGAGTTGGTCTCGAGGACCTTCAAGAGTTTGTCTTGGGGGCGGGGGGCATAGACTTGGTCTCGGACCTGGCTGAAAGTTGGTTTCGTGGCTCCCCAGATGCGTTCCTTGGGGACCCCAGAGTTGGTTTCGGGGGCCCCAATAATAAATTGTTATCGGGAGCCCCAATAGTCGTTTTTGGGCGACTCAAGAGTTTTTTCTGGGGGGGAGGTTTTGTCTCAAGGCGCCGGCAAATTTTTCTCAGATTTCCCAAATAATTAGTGTTGGGGGTACCCTAGAGATGGTCCCCGGGTCACAAGAAAAATAATAAAAGGATACCGCGCTTTATTTAGCTAGGTAGGCAAAGAAACAAGCAAGGTAGGTAAAAACAGCCAATCAAAGTCACGTTAACCACACCGATTCACTCCACGATCCCATCAGCCACCGCTGACGTTCTTTTTATTTTCATCAACAACCTTTGCACTTGGCCCCCGTGCAGTACCCCCGAGCCTACGTTCACCCCCCCCTTCCCCTTCCCCTTGAGCAAATCATGGATACGCCCCTGCTGTGCCCAGATAATTATTATTTGGCCTTTATTAAGGTACCAGATTAAGACTTTCAGCGCTAGGGTTGGCCGTGAGGAAAATGAGCTACTGATTTAGAAAACGAATTAAAAGTATATTACTGGGTGGCGCAGTGGTATGGTGCTTATCACACCTGCTTTCTACGGCGTCGCCCCGGGCTTACCTCCGGTGGATTTCTTGAGTACGGATAAAAATAATAATTTTTTGGGCCTTATCGACGCACCAACTGCCAGGGTGATATGGCATCGCCAACCCTTTCCCTGTTGGAAGTGTTTCTCGGGAGCCAGCTTGCTCCTTGTTCAGGGAAGCCGCCGGGCCTTGAACCCGGGTCGGCTGTGTGGAAGCCAGGTACGCTGACCACTCCAGTACCGCGCCCCCGAGACTGCGGAGAATCCGGCTCCTGAGAGAACAACAGGAACAAGAGTCGACGACGCCGTAGAACCAAAGGAGTGGGTGGGTCGATAGCCCCAAAATTTGTTATTCTGATCAAAAGTTAATTCCTTTTTCTTATCAATGGGTGACCATAAAACTAGGAAGGGTTCTGACCGCTGTCGTTCTTCGGGTACTTCAGAACAGCTTGGGGAATATGAGCTTCCCCTCCCCTCCTTTGCCAGAGGCAAATACTGATAAGTAACAATGATATTGATAGCATTGCAGTCTTAATACGTGCTTAAACAATGAAATTAATCTAGAAATGGTGTAACGAAAATGCTACAAAACTAAAAAATAACGAAAAAAATTCACAAAAACGCAAAAATCTAGACCCGCGGGTTTTTTTACACCAAAAAAACGGGGTTTTTCCAACCCTGGGCATATATGGATCGCAATCTTTCTTGGTCTCATCACAGGTGTATACTGGATCGCTGTTTTGGTATACTCATTGCTTTTTATAATGCCAGAAATGTTCTGCCCACTGTAGTACTCCCTCGTATTATTGACTCGCTTGTATTTTTACGTTAGGTACTGCATTCAGGTCTATGGGAGCGCAAATTCTGCATCAAAGAACAAAATGCAGATACAGGGTTGGCAAAATACCGATAAAAACTAGGTTTAGTGGCATAAACTGGTAAATACCGGTATGTGCCCCGAAAAAGTGGCAAAAAGTGTTCAAAACCTTTGAACTGAAAATGAAAGATCAGAAAGCCATTTAAAGGCCAATGAACAGTTGTAAATGTGAAACAAATGATGGCATTGACATAGTGTCTGGTCAAGACTGTGTAAGTAAGTATTTTATTTTCTATCGTCATGTCATATATTTTATATTGTGACATGGGGACTCCGAAATAAAATTACAGGCAACAGAGGCCATATGGGCCCATTTAATCATTTCCTAATCATTCGCAGAGACAGGTGACGGCAATGTGAGCAATTCCACAGTACTCTTCTCGCAGCAGTGGGTGGGGGGTGGGGGTGTTTGAACACCCTTCGAGTTTTTCCAACGGTGCTGGAAAATGGTGGCGCAAAGCGCCACTGTACTGGGAATAACTTATCCTTGATCAAATACGCAAGCTCCCCGTAAATGATTATTTTGGGTCGTTTCAGGTCAGGTCAAGACTTGACCTGACCCCACTTAGTGGGCTCACCCCAGAAAATGTTTGAAAATTGCATAAGTCAGGATCTATCGATCTGAGGCTTATCGCAGAATGGACCCACTAGGGGCTAAAAATATATTCCGGGATTTTTCATATCGCAGATCTAAGGATAGATACGAGTCATGCATATCCATTGGAAATACATGGAGAAAACGCAAATTGGTCGAAAAATGGCTCTATTTCGGATGATAGCTACGGCTTAAAATTATTTCTTTTATTGGAATGGTAGTGTCTTAGGCCATTCCCAAGGGTCATATTGTAACTTGACTTGTGACCTCGATCTATAACTTCGTAGGGAATGGCGATAAGGGTTTCATTTTGATAGCAATACGTTTAGACTGTCATTGCGAGTCGATTGATAGGTATATTGGTTATGTTTAGTCTGATGACCTTGACCTGGCCCTAGGTCAGGTCATTTTTATACTTTGACTTTGCGTGGTCATGTCATACATCACTCGGTTTGCTGCAGTGAGATGAATTGAGTGACTTTTGAGTACTGGCTTTAACTCAACCCAGTCAGGCGCTAGATTCAAAGAAGTATTCTCAAAACTTTCACCTCTTTTACCCATCACGATCTCATTATTAACCTGAGCAAAAAATGTTACTGACGCAATATCCTTATAATGTTTCGCAGGCTATTCACCACTTTCGATTTTTTTCTCTACCCCGTTCAGGAACCGCGTTCGAGGGGTGTTTAGCTTGGGTTTTTCGGAGATATAATAAAAACGGTGGCGCTGCGCGCCGCCGTACGTGGTGAGAATAAAAACGTTAGCGCTGCGCGCCGCCGTTCGTGGTATACATTTTCCCTGATTATTTTTACAACTTTAGTCAACATTTTTAGGTTAGATCATCTCAGCTGAGGTCTCCAGTGCAGATCAAGTGACCTCACCTCAAAAAGTTTAAGATTGCATTTGTCAGAACAAGGAAAAGTTTCCGATCGAAAATCATATCACATAATGGACCCACCGAGTTCTATAAAATATATTCCGGTATTTTCGCTATCGATGACCTTAAAGGGAATGTGGCACCTTAATAACGTGATTTTAACTGAGATAGCGAATTGTAAAGCAAGTCGGAAAACCCGGTACTCCATATATCATTTGTCTTGGAACTCGATATTTCCGTAGAAAAAACTAAAACCTACCTGACACCAACCCCTCATCAACCCCTCGCCGGGCGGCCATTGTTGTGAGCTGCTGGTGTGACGACATATGCTGACGTCACGATGAGCATCAGCCAATCGGAGCCCTTGAAGCACTTCAAGTATGGTAGTGGTTGCCAGATCATGACATCATCCACAGGCAGATATTTATTTATTTTCCTAGAGGAGTATTTTTAAAAACAAAATATTGAGCTTATTGAACATGTTTCAGAGAAATCATGAGTGGTTTCATTATTTTTGGCTAAAAGTACGCCTAATTTCACTAAATTCCAGGATTCGACCAGGGTGCCACATTCCCTTTAAGTCAAGTACGAGCCTGACCTACCTCTCCTTTGGACATGCGTGGAGAAATGGATTAAAAGGAATAACTTAGTGATAGATGCTGGTAGAGCTTTCATTGTAATGGCATTAGGCTTGCCTTATCCTTGCGGTTCTAATGATATGCATTTTGACCTAATTTAACATTGATCTAGCCTCAAGTAAGGTCAAATTCTACATTTACCCTGATTTGACCTAGCAAGGTCATATCATATATCAATCGATTCGGCTTGCTGCGAGGATTCCAATGACCTGCAGTGTTTTTCTCTAACCTAACTAACTTTACCAGCTCAGATGTAATGACTGTAAACCTTTATTTACATGTTGTCCCTATGGTGACATTTTTTTACCTCTAGTGACATAAAATGTGACCGGAAAAAATGGTTCAAATGTTTTCTATAGATACTTGAATGGGCTATCCAAAGCAGTTTACCATTTTTCGCTATCTAGCGTGATTCTCGAGATCTTGGAGGGGGCGGTACCCGCCCCCGTCAATGCGAAGGTGGCTCAGACCCTCGTTAATGCGCGTGTTTAGCACCCACCACCAGTGTCCCAAAACTGGTTTTGCGACACGATGCTGAGTGTAAAATACATATCGGGAAATATAGCCGGCGAGTGGAATATTGAAGTAATATTTTGAAAGTCAATGGAAGCCCTATAACAACCCCAATTTGCAGTTTAGGGATGAATTTTCCACGAAAATTGCTCTTAGTTACATACTTTTAATTAGTTCATGAACACCAGGGCTATTGAATTCTGCTGAAAAGCTCCACTTGAAAAGTGAGTGGAAAAATAAGTAAAAAAATAATACACAGAAGTGAGTGGAAAATCCAACTTGCTCAGGCGCCTCTCTCCACCTAGCACCGTGGTATTTGGAACTGGGCGAAGGTTGATCTGAGGCACAATGGGGCGGGTATTAATAATTCTTGTGGGCCATTGCAACTCCTAACTGCCAAGGGAACGCTTGGACATCAAGTCACAAGATTCAACGAAAATACGTACCTCCCGTAGCGTCTTCCTAGAATCTGTCGTCTTGCAGCTTTTATCTTATTTTCCTCATGCCGACACCAGGTGCTCAGTAATTTTCATCACGCGAGCGCGAGGCACCTAATTAAAAGGGCCCTCCTTTCAGGCGGCACCATACATGGCGAATATTTTTCCACTACCCACATGTCTAAAGAATTGCGGTTGGAATTGAGCCTGATCGGGAGCAAGTACCTGTAAAAGTCAAACGAAGCTCTTTTGCAATAGTTTCTTCTCAGGAAATTATTTTCTACACAATTTGAAAATGAGCATTGATGATATGAGCGTTTGAAGGCAGGGTTCACCCGGGGCTGCCCTGTTGTATACCACCGCAGGTGATATACCGGCGTTTGCGGCCGTGGTGCTACCTGACGTAATTTCTGAAGCACCCGGGACACCGGCTGGCCGATGCATTCACTTTGCTTCACAGGTTCCGCCGGGCCGGCGCCAACCTCTAATCACCCTGGCCCGGCGAATCCCTATCCTGCACCACCTGCTCTATCCGCTGGCGCAGCTTCAGGTTTGTCACGACGAATGACACGTTGTACCTCCCTGCTCTCTCCGCTGGCGCAGCTTCAAGTTTGTCACGACGAATGACACGCTGTATCTTCCTGCTGTGTCCGCTCGCGCAGCTTCAGGTTTGTCACGACGAATGACACGTTGTACCTCCCTGCTCTGTCCGCTGGCGCAGCTTCAGGTTTGTCACGACGAATGACACGCTGTATCTTCCTGCTGTGTCCGCTCGCGCAGCTTCAGGTTTGTCACGACGAATGACACGCTGTACCTTCCTGCTCTGTCCGCTGGCGCAGCCTCAGGCTTGTCGGGACGAATGACACGCTGTACTTTCCTGCTCTGGTCTCACCTGCTCATGTACTCAATAATCCAAACAGTTGTAATTGGGCTGACGGTAAACCTTAAATTTGTCGGACCCCGTCGAGGCAGCGGTGGCCCGCAAAGGGACGTTGGTCGCGTCATGAAGTCGGACTCTCGCCATTCGTTGAAACACTCAGCTAGTGGGGATCCCGAGTCTTTTCGAAATCATGAAGAAACTATGAAAAAGGCGACCAATTTTGATTTTGTTGTTGCGAAAGGATATCTTGTAAGAGAGCAGGATGAAGCACCATGGAAGTGACTTGTTCGAAAAATGGTCTGCTCTGAAGACATGAACATGCACCAGTACAGACCCGTACATGCTGGCTGCTCTCCTGGGCTTAACCGTCTGTCAGCAGAAGCCTTTTCGACAGGAAAATCGACTTTTTATGATCGACTCTGCCAAGCTAGAGTTAATAATTCGCTTTAGTTCACACTCAATCAATGGGGATCGATGCCAAAATTACAGGAGAAACTCATACAAATTGTTTTTCACCTCTGGTGACCTCTTGTCGCGAGGTGAGCCTTGAAGAAGCGAAATATTGCAACGTGTTTGAATCGCCAACTGAGTCATTATTAGGTGCATCCTTTTGCTGTGGTTTTTCTGCGAAAGATGACATCCAGCCGGCTTCTGCTGCATCTGACTGTTCGGTGTTTTTGTTGTTGCAGGTGGCCGTAAAGGCTGTGCGCGGGTCTAAGCTGGCGGGCCGGCTCGGTGTGACTCCAAAAGGAGTGAAGGTAAGACTGATGGTCTCGGACCGCATGGCAGAGTTGAATTTGAGACCACAGCTGGCCGTGGCCGGCGTGCTCTTCATGTGCGGTTGCGGACCTTGCTCTGGTGGTTTGCTTGTGCACGGGCTGGACTTGGACAGGGCTTTTTCCTCTTCTGCGGAATATTCATACTGTAAAGCTGTTCTCACACGATGCGGAATGTTTGAGGCACATGCTTCTGAAAGTGGTGCAATAGAATATTGTTGGTTTCAATCCACCTTTATCTAATTCCAACTGTGCAATCGCTTCTTTTGTACAAAGATTCTTGCTTTCTTTTTGGAACATAGTTGAGGCATTGTTTCAGCAAAGCTGGATAGCAGGTTGATGCAGTGACGGATCTAGGATTTCGTTAAGGGGGGGCCAGGCTCGGAGGGCGCCAAACCTGGGGGGCGCCGAACCTTAGGGGCGCCAATTTCAGTGGCGGATCCAGCCGGTCGGTTTGGGAGGGGCAAACCTAAGTCGAAAAGGAAAAAAACGTCACGCAGTAAAAAGCTGCGCTACCAATATCACTTCCCGGTAGAATTTTGGGTATTAGAGGCATAAAGCTAAAAAAACGTCACAGGGTGAAAAATATGGGCTCGAGATACTTCTTCCTATCCAAGGCTGGCTATACTAGACTGGCTATACTATAACTGAGAATTATTGATATTTACTCCATGATTCTGATGAAGGGCTGTGCCCGAATATATAATCTTCGGTGTTTTTTACATTTCCGGATTCGAGGGGACAGGCCAGGGAACATCTTATCAACTTAGTTCTGTTTGAAGTTGAGAGTTGAAACACCAAAATCTTGCTTATAAACTAAAAAGGAGTAGGGGTGAAAAGGAGGTCGATCGCTTTTGGGGGCGAAACATAGTTTTGCCCCTAGCTTTTCCGTTTGGGGGAATGCCTTTTTGCCCCCCTGGATCCGCCACTGGCCAATTTACCACCCAAAAGGCGGCCAGTGTCAATGAAAAACGCGTTTAAAAAGGATTTGTAAATGCTTAATTTCATGAAAGCTTCCTCTTAGTGAGGACATGTTCACGTTTACCATCAAGCATATTTCGGGCCAGCTAACGACTGGCACCTTGGTAGAAAATGCTGAAAGCACCCACTGACACTAACTGAAGCACGATGAGCAAATAATACAGTTATCTTCGGTCATGGCGAAAACTGAGGCGTCGTATCCACCACCTCCACTTATCACAGTTGTCCTGGCTAACGGCTCCATACTGAAATACCTGATTGACGCTAACCTGAGCCACATAGGCCGCAGAACCTCTGCGGGCCTGGGCCCCTGAGTTTTTGGTGACTTCCCTGAGTTTATATCGAGTCCCCTCAGCTGATCTGGGACCGATTTAGTTAACCAGGCCCTCACACTGAACTTGAAACCTATATGTCGCCGCTGAAGCCTATTAAGCTTTTTGGGGCCATTTTATTGATATAGGGCCCCATCAACAGGTCCTGGGCCCTCTGAGCTAAAAGCTGGAGCTCTGAGCTCTGAGCCCCAAGCTGGGTTAGTGTTCCTTAAGCTGGTCAGGGTCCCCTGGGTTGGTACCGTTTTCGTTTAACTGATATAGATCCCTTCAGCTTGTTTGGGGCCCGTTGTGCGCATCTGGGCACTAGTTCGTCGAGGCACCCAGCTAGTCTGGCCCTATTAGTTTTATGGGCCTTCTGAGCTGCTACAGGGTCCCCTTAGAGTGTCTGGGCCCCATGAATTGAAAATTGGACCCCTGGGTTAGTTTTGGGTCCCAGAGCTTAGTTAGAAACCGTTTAAATAGGTAGGCACCCCACGCTGGTCTTGAGAATCCTGTGTTGGCACTGAGGCCAAATGCGCTCGTTGGGGGCCCTTATCTGGGCCCCCTTAACTGGCACGGGCCCCTCAGCTGATTTTGGAGACCCAAAATCCCTCCTACCGGATTCCACCCACGCCAGATCTCCTGACTCCCTGAGGGCCCCTGGGGGCCATTGGGGATTTTTCCCGCGATCAGCGCTGGGGTCCCTCCCCCGAGACAAAGCTTCCAACATGTCTCTGTCTCTATACTCTAGCGTCTGCCAGAGTTGAGCTAGAATCATTTTTAGGCACAATTCGCTTCCTCTCGTTACGGCGAATCATCAAATAATGTATAATATGACTATACTAGGTCAAAACGTAAAATGACCTGACCTAAGGCTAGGTCAAGGTCACCATATGGCCTAGCATAGTATGCATATCAGTCAACTCACAATAACAATAGAAAATGGTATCAAAATACGGGTTTTATCAATATTTCCTGCAAAGCAATTGACCCAAGTCTTAAAACCTGCTTGGGAAGCCCCAGATGAACTCTCAGAGGTAGCATGTCTAAACTTGCAACATGAACCGATAAAGAGGCTTAGGATACTATGATTTGGGGAAAGAATCCGCCAATACCCAGCCCATCCTACATACAAGTGGATCTTTGATAACTCATTGACAGAACTTTTCACAGGCGGTAGACAAAGCTCATCCTCAGCTCTATGCACCCGGGTTACGCACTGGCTACAAGAATCGGGTATTAACTTTGGGACCATAGCAAAGAAACGACCTGAGAGGTTGGAACCATGGCGCCGAACTACTGTTGAATGCGATTTTGAGCTGATGCAGCACGGGAAAACGAGAACAGCCCCATCAGAACTCGCACAACTAGCCTTAGAAAAGATAAGTTCATACCCAGACTACTTTAAGTTCTACACTGACGGATCCAAGGGAGCTGCTGGTGCCGGGTGTGCCTTCACAGGCGAAGGAATCCGTCGATGTTTTGGTCTCCCGAGAACTCTGTCGGTTTTTACCACCGAACTATATGCTATTTTACAGGTCATACGGTATATCCGTCAGCTCCCCGAGAAACATCACCTGATAATCACCGACTCAGCCAGCTCGCCGGCAGCTCTCCGCTCTAGTCTATCACATTCATCATGGCTCGTACCCGCGATTTTAAAACTGTTGACGACAGCTGCATCTCACGGTATCGAAATTAAGTTCTTATGGGTCCCAAGTCATGTTGGTATACCCGGGAATGAACTGGCGGATGAAGCCGCCAAATCTGCGTCGTGGTTGAGCCCCCAGCGAAAGTTCCGGGTACCAGCGGGTGACCTGAAGGCTGATATCAATAATTTCTTCTCCTCAAAGTGGCAGACGAGATGGGATGTTGAACCGGACTGTGCTCTGAAACGTCTCAGGACAATAATAGGTCACTGGGAGTCGAGGGCCCGGCGAAGTAGGAGAGAGGAGGTGTGTTTGGCTAGACTCCGCATCGGCCACACATTCATAACAAATGGACACTACCTTTGTGGCGCCGCACCAAACACTTGCACCCGCTGTGGCGCAAGACTGAGCGTCGAGCACGTTCTCTCAGACACTGATGCCTGTGCAGGGCTACGCGAAGTGCGTAACCGCTTCCTCTCTAGGCAAACGATGGCTGAGATTCTTGGTAAACACCCAACAACAGACTTTAACCGCGTTTTATCGTACCTGACTGAGATAGGTTTCCATATCATTTACAGCCCATACAGGGTTTGAGTGGGTGACAGAGCCCGAGTCTGGGCCATTTCTAGCTGCCCGTAGGAGGCTTGACACCAACAACAAAGCTTAACACCCGCACTGGAGGGGGTCTGGCACTAACGCGCACTGGAGGGGGGCCTGGTAGGCCCCCCTAAGATCTCGGAAACTAAGAGGGTTAGAAAAACGCCACTTGGTAGGTGGGTGGGGGGCTGTGGTGATCTACATGATGACCAATTTTCATTGACCTAGGTCAATATCTTCAAGGTCAAACAAGGTCGTAAAGGTCAAATATTGGCCATGCTGGGATCGATTGGTAAATGATGTGATTATGCAGGAAAATGGCGGGAATAAGCTAAAGGCGGACAAGGTTCATAGAGAAGAGGTCTCAAAGAGGCTTCCCCACAACTTTTGGGTCAAGGTCATTCAAGGTCATTGACCTTTAAGGTCACCATATGGTATACTACTTATTATTTACACTTTGACTAACACTGTAGTCACTGTTTGGCGGGAAATGAGGATTGACCTTTCCCAATGACCTTTGACCTTGACCTTTGACCTTGACCTTTGTATTGGGGTACCCTACCGATGACGTCATAGCATAGTATATGTCAGACGGGGTAATGTCATTTGGCCGGACGCACAGTGGTCAGTGACCTTGAAAGTGCAGATATGACCTTGACCTGTGACCTTTGACCTTGACCTTGACTTTCATGTGAAGTGACCTTGACATATAGTCCCGCTTATATGACGTTATGACGTCACCACTCGGTCTTCAATGCAAGCTAACGGGTCCGACCGCGCGTTTACGGCGATCTCAAAATGTAGGTCTGACTTTGAAAGCCTATAAGTCAAAAAATTTTCGGCCGATTTTCAAAAAATCTTCACCAATCGACGCGCTATTGAATTCTGTTAAATGTGGCCACGTTTCGTTTTTCGGCTACAAGCGGTTCTCCGGCCACCTTGGAAAAACAGGTGGGGGGGCCTCCGAGGCCCCCCCTCCAGTGCGCGTGTTAATCCAAGACTAGACTAAACTGACCTGATAGGCGCGCTATATGGCCCTGGCAGCCGGAGCGCCCTAAAGCACCAACACACACATTTGGGGAATCCGAAAGTATTTCAAGCGGCGTCTGCAGACATAGAGCAATTTTTCGGCAAATTTCCCTTTTACCCCATGCATTTTCAATGGAGAGGTCATGATTCGTACCTGTCCCTAGGTCATCGATGGAAAAAATCCCGGAATAAATTTATTAGTACTTTTTGGGCCCATTATATAGTAAAAGTTTGAATTCGATAGATTCACCCTTTTCTTACTAACGCCAACTTAAACATTTTTTAGGGTGAGGCCACTTGACCTGCACTGGTGACCTGACCTGAGATGACGCAACCTTAAATTTTGTGGGAAAGTTGCGGAATTGATCAATGATAAGGTGTGACAAGTACTGTGTCGCTTCGCGCCGACGTTTTTTTCGTGCCACTGGGAGACCTCGAGGGGGTGTTCAAGCCACCCCTAACGGGCCGGAACGGGGCGCGAATACTCTAGAACAGGGCTGAGGCCAAAAGGGAAGGCTCTAAACAATGTCTGAAATTTTGGGGTCAAGGTCCTTCAAGGTCATTGACCTATTACGGCACAACCCAACATATTGTGTCTAATTTACGTTATAACTAGCGCTGTGCCCAAGCTTACCAATGACCTTTGATCAAGCCTTGATCATCAAGGCCAGTCACCTTTAAAATTGACCTGTGACCTTGATCTAAACACTGAATAACCTTTACTTTGATGTAATAGCATACGTTATAATAGGTGTCGTAACATTATGCAACGTCATTTAGCGGCTGTCCAGGAGTACCTGTGCTCATCAGGGACATCTATGCTCTCTGGAGGGGCCTTAGCGTCGATGAGGCACCTGTGCCACCCAGGGGCGCCTTCGCTTCCCAATGGACGCAACCTAGCTATCCAGGGGCATCTTTGCTGTTCCGGGGGTGCCTTTGATACCCAGTGCCCAAGGGGAGCTTTTTCTTATCCAGGTTCGCCTTGGTATTGAGGGGCGTATTTTTATTCAAGGTAACCTATACTACCCAGTGGCGCCTACCCTATGCAAGGGGCGCTTAGGCTATCCAGGGGGCGACAATTTGCTATACATAGGGCGTCCTTATGCTCTCCATGGGCACCTCATTCAGAGGGTGCCTCTGATATTCAGGGGCGCATTTCCTATCAGCAGGGTACCTGTGCCATCTTGGGGCTATTCTTATCAAGGGACGCTGCTGTTATTCAGGAATACCTACACCACTGTCGAGGGTCGCCTTTGCTACCCAGAGGCGCCTTTACTTCTTAGGAAGTTTGGCGCCCGTGCTTTAAGGAGTGCTTTGGCATCGATTGATTGCTCTATTATTGGGCTTAGGTGCGCGTGAACCTTGAGCTCATGTAGCGCTCATATTGTTGCTAAGGAACGCTTATGCTATCAAAGGGCGCCTTTACTTTCCAGGGCCGCTGTTTTATTCAAGGCAGTCTGTTCTATCCACGGGCATCTGATATTTCGGGGGTGGTGCCTAGGTTATTCAGGAGGCGGCTTTTTTCTCCACAGGGGCGCACTATTGCTTTCCAGAGGCGCCGTTACTGCCCAGGGGTGTCTTTCTATCCAGGGGCGCATATGCTGTCTAGGTGTATTTTTCAATCACAGACATGATTGAAATACATGCCCCTTCGTTATCCTGGGGTGTTTTTTGTCTCCAGTGAGACGCTATTTTTC
Source organism: Lepas anatifera (assembly GCA_034440635.1). NCBI lineage: Eukaryota > Metazoa > Arthropoda > Thecostraca > Lepadidae > Lepas > Lepas anatifera. Next base: position 64,229 of record JAOTON010001786.1, read on the forward strand.
TCTTCCGGGCACCAGTTTATTCAAGGGCACCTATGCTGTCCAGAGAACCTTTGTTATCTAGGGCTGCCTTTGCTGTTAAGGGACACCTTTGCTACCCAAAGGGAGCATTTTACTTTCCTGGAGTGCTTATTTCCATCTAAGGGGCGCATATGCTATCTTGGAGCGCCCTTGCAAACATGGGGCGCACTTTTCTATCCAGGGGCGCCTTTACACTTGAGGGGGTGCTGCTCCAATCCAGGGTAGCTGAAGATGGATAAGGGACATCTATGTTGTACAGGGGGAGCCTGAACTTTCCAATGGGGCGCTCATTTTCCTTCTCAGGCACCTAGTTTATCTAGGAGGCGACTAGGCTATCCAAAGGCACTTTTACTATCGAAGGGGTGCCTTCCTAGGGGTGCCTTTGCTATCCAGGGGGCGCCTTTGCTGTCCAAAGCACTTGTGTTATCCAGGGTTGTCTTTGCTGTCCAGTGGCGCCTTTGCTATCCAAAATTGCATATGATATCCGTGGGCGCTTTATCCAGTGGGTGCCTGGACTATCAAAGGGCACTTCTTCTATCCAAGGGTTGCATTTATTTTCCTGAAGTGCCTATTTCTGTCTAAGGGGCTCCTCTTCTGTCCAGGGCACCTATGTTTCCCAGATTTGCCTTTGCTGTCCAGGGACGCCTTTGCTATCCAAGGGCACCTTCCTTAACCAAGGGGCTCATTTTGCTTTTCTGGAGCGCCTATTTCTATCTAAGGGGCGCATATGTTATCTAGGAGCGCCTTTGATACCCGGAGGCGGCTTTTTGTCCAGGGGCGCCTCTGCTCCAATCCAGGGCAGCTGAAAGTGGATAAGGGTCATCTATGTTATACAGAGGGAGCCTGTACTTCCCAGTGGGTCGCTCGTTTTCCTTCTCGGGCACCTAGTTTATCCAGGGGGTGCCTAGGCTATCCAAAGACGGCTTTTCTATCGAAGGTGTGCCTTCCTAGGGGCGCCTTTGCTATCCACAGCACTTGTGTTATCCAGGGTTGTCTTTGCTATCCAGGGGCGCCTTTGCTATCCAAGGGTGTATATGACATCCGTAGGGCGCTTTTTCCAGTGGGCGCCTAGGCTGTCAAAGGGCGCCTTTTTCTACCCAAGGTGAGCATTTTATTTTCCTAAAGCGCCTATTTCTATATAAGCGGCGCTTATGCTGTCCAGGGCACCTATGTTACCAAGATTTGCCTTTCCTGCCCAGGGGCGCCTTTCCTAGCCAAGGGCGCATATTGTATCCGTAGGGTGCTTCATCCAGGGGGCGCCTAGGCTATCCAAAGGCGGCTTTTCTATCGAAGGTTTGCCTTCCTAGGGGCGCCTTTGCTACCCAGGGGCACCTTTTCTGTCCACAGCACTTGTGTTATCCAGGGTTGCCTTTGCTGTCCAGGGGCGCCTTTGCTATCCAAGGGTGCATATGATATCCGTAGGGCGCTCTTTCCAGTGGGCGCCTAGGCTATCAAAGGGCGCCTTTTTCTACCCAAGATGAGCATTTATTTTCCTAAAACGCCTACTTCTATCTAAGGGGCGCTTATGCTGTCCAGGGCACCTATGTTACCAAGATTGCCTTTGCTGCCCAGGGCGCCTTTCCTAGCCAAGGGCCCATATGATATCCGTAGGGCGCTTCATCCAGGGGGCGCCTAGGCTACTCAGGGGTGCATTAGTTCCCCATGGCGCAATCCTGCTATCTAGTGGCGCCTTTTCTTTGCCGTGACGCTTTTGTTAGCTTTCTAAATTTCATCTTCAACATTTTACTGGGGCGCAAAAGACCAGTAAAGGCGTCTTGTGTTTGGGCAAGGGCGCTTTGCCATGGTTTTAAGGACTATGTGTTAATTCAAGCGGAATAAGTGGTATCTACCACCTTGGCGCACGAAATGGGTACAGGCGCGCCGCTCATATCGGGCGCCTTCGGCGCCCGATATGAGCTAAGCTATATTGAGGCGCTTCGGAGTTAAGGGAGGCCGGGCCCCCTGCCCCCCTTTGATCCGTCACTGGGTTGATGTCCTGTTCGGGAATCCGTCGTAATCCGTATATTATGCTTGTTTAATCTAGTTTTTGTAGACACACATTTGCCGTCCATACTGGGATTTTAGGTATGAGTATCCCACACAAATGCATATTTTCACTTGCTGGTGTTTGCTCTTCGTAGTCGGCCTCGTCATATATCTGTTTTTGGAGCAGTGCGGTGTGCTCGGACACCTCTCCCTTGCCGCAGCGGGTGACGTCACTGGCTCTCCAGAAGAAGCGCAAGGCCATGCAGCAGCTGACTTCAGCCGGCAAACAGCTGAGCCGGGCCGACGCGCGCAACCAGATCCTGATGAGGCGCCGCGGCATCGAGGTATGCCTCCTCACATGCCATTTCATGCACCTTTTGATATAGTGAAGTTTTGGATTAAGTAAAGGTCCAACAGGGTGTGTGCTGTGGGTTATCGATAGTGTGGTCGACTGCTGTCGGCTGGCACTTCCGTGAGAGCGCGCCATGCTTACGTAGCCGTGACCCAGCTGTGCTGTGGGGCAGACGGAGCCTGCCACAACTGGTAAGGGACGGCGGGGTCGCGGCCGGGGTCGCGGCCGGGGTCGTGGCAGAGGCGGTACCACCGCTCTATCCCGCGGCGCTCTCTCGGCCCGGGCGCGACCGGCGCGCCCTCAGGCGGCACGGACGGAGCAGAAGCTGGCGCTGCCCCAGGGCCGGGTACGGGTCTACCACGAGTCGGCGGCGCCGGAGGGCCGTGGTCGAGGCCGCCGGCCGCTGAACAGGAACAGGACGCCGGCCGGCGACCCCAGTAGTCTGCTGACGGTGCAGATAAAAAACGACCTGGTAGTACGACAGCCGCCGCCACGCACCACCAGGAGAGGTGAGAAACCGACAGCGGGGACGCCTGACCAGGAGTGGAGGGACGGGCGGGTGTGGTGACACGACCGGCCACCCAGATGCCTGGCTACGTGTCGCCCAGGTGCCGCGTCTGTAGAGACGAAGCCACCCGGCATCCGAAGCTGTGGTGCCTAATGTTCGAGCAGTCTCCGTGTGGGAGCTTTTGTTAGAAATGAACCACCGGCCCAGGAGCTAGCCAGGATTTTGCTCAGGGGGGGCGGCGCCCCGAAAAGGGCCCCTGCGACAGCGCCAAAAGGGCCCTGATGGGTAAAAAGTGCCCTGCTTGTTACAGAATCGTGTCCTCAGGAGGGCCCTTCGGGCCCTCAGGGGGGGGCCTGTCCCTGCCGTCCCCCCCTTGGCTACGCCCCTGCACCGACCCTTGTCTCTTGGGAGGAACTTGAGTACCCTGACCTGTGCACCTTATATAGATATGTTGGGCTGTCTCCTACCACATGAAGCCACATGAAGCCTACCACATGAAGTCTGGGCACATATAGCCAAAGAAGCTGAAGTGCCCTTAAACACCAATAATCATCATCATCACATCCTACCACATGAACGTCAGGCTGTCGCGTCTGCCACATGAACGTCAGGCTGTCGCGTCTGTCACAAGACCGTCAGGCTGTCGCGTCTGCCACATGAACGTCAGGCTGTCGCGTCTGTCACAAGACCGTCAGGCTGTCGCGTCTGTCACAAGACCGTCAGGCTGTCGCGTCTGTCACATGAACGTCAGGCTGTCGCGTCTGTCACAAGACCGTCAGGCTGTCGCGTCTGTCACAAGACCGTCAGGCTGTCGCGTCTAGCCTGCCGATTCTTCCCACCGGTCCCGCTGGGACAGATCCTAGGTAATGACGCGTCCATAGACATCGGGAAAGTTTTAACATACCTGAAAGAAGTACATTTTGACGTAGTATATACCCCCATCAGAGATTCTTAGATATCACACCCTCTGTGTGGGCCACTTTAGCTTATAAGGACAATCTCAGAATGATGTAATACAACACTGACGGGCACATATAGCCTCTGCAGCTGCAGTGCCCTAAAATTCCAATAATCAGCATCAGGCTGTCGCGTCTGCCAGATGTTGCTAGAGTTGAAGCTCAAGTCCCCTGACCAAAGACTGCGGTAGACAGCCCACCAGCTGTGGCGCCCTGCGAAGCCACTAGCTCCGCACTCGCTCTGAAGAGTGGCACGCCTGGGGATGTTTCTCTGCGTGACGTCTCAGAACGGGAGGTGTGCCGATGCGGGACCCGCTGCCGTCCGCCGGGCTATCAGAGCGGCTCCCGGTGGATCGCTGCTGGACTGTCCCCAGGCTAGTTTGGGCATTGGTACCGCCTGCCTGGTCTGTTGTCTCCTGCTAAACCCCGGGGCAGGTATACACTGGTGGACATTTCGCCTTATGTCCATGGTGCGCTGACACTCCTCAATGGGAGGATGCCCGGCTCTGGAACGGCGTGGACGCGATCCTCAGCGCCCCGCTTCAAATGTGCATGTTTTCCTAAGACTATAGATGTTCTTCACCATATTGTAGGGAGCATAATGTCTGCTTTGTAGCCGCATGAACTCATCAATAAGCCTTTTGCTTGACTGGAAGTTTAATTTCAGGTATTTTTGTGTGATTTCCTGCCGTCTCATTCTGAATGGAGACATTGTACTTTGATTCTGCGGGGCGCTCTGCCGTTGTTTAACGCACAGTGTGCTTAGCCTTGATTCCTGCTGGATGACAAATCTTTGTCCATGATGCTGATGGTTTGTGCCATGAAGCTTAGAAAAGAAGATCCAATGATATGTGCTACTCTGTCTGTAGTTTGTGTCGATTGCCGGTTTCTTTTACGTTTCACATCACTTTTTTGTTCACAGCACCGCACCCGTTGGACATTGATGAGGAAATGGCGGAGTACACCCCTCCCCCGCCACCTCCCCTCCACCGCAACAGCGCAGCCACAGCGGGCTCGACCCGCGCATACAACAAGAGATCGCCGCCATTCAGGCGCGAGGCCGACAGCAGCACCATCCATCGGGCGGCCGGACAAGCTCAAGTTTGAGTGGGTTCCGTCCGACGGCCAACGTCAGCAGTCGCACTCTGAACGACCGCTTCACATCGGATCGCGTTATTTATTCGTGAGCGTGTATTTAACGAAAGCAAGTGAGTAGGGGATTCCGAGTTTCGAGTGCCCTGTCCTGGGAGCTCAAGACTCGGCCAGCTGACTTGCAGACAGATCTGTCACAATAGTGTGTTTGTGATCAGCTCGTTTGTCATTAACATTTTTGAGGAGTGGGGATATAGCGTCGCTGGTATGTTGATAATTAACCCCTGAAACTCTGAGCAGGTTCTGCGTCAGAGGCAAGGGCACAGTCTATGGTTAGGCGTGTGCCGCCTCGGGCGTTGGTTGGTTGTGATGCAGACGTCAAGGTCCGAACCTGGCTTAGCATTGGCTTTAACGACGTGGCGACGTCGGTGTTAACAACTACATCGTACATTTGTTGCCACCGGTGTAACAAGCGTGCTAGATGAATGATGTATCTTGTCATCTATCTAAAGAGACGCTCCTTTCCCAGGACGTAATATGTGGCATCGGTATGCCAGGCGAAAGCTTTCATGCGCCTTGCCACAGGAAAGACATCTGTACCGGACATCTTTCCATTTACCTCAATTGAGCAGCGTGCTGTTGCTGGCATTAATTTTTATTGTGGGAAATCCCGCTGTGTCTTCAGTAAGAGGTTTCTGCAAATCCCAAGATTTGTCTTCCGGTGCGAATTTTCCCATTCGTGTTGCATTGTATTGCGGTGACCTGAAATGCTGAGCTTGGTAGCCAAACCCTGGAGAGGCTTGACGGTACCCGCCACCACTTTGGACACTCGGTACTCTCTGGATGCTCGTTACTCTGCAATTCTCATAAGCGTCATCATTAATGATGGAGGTGTGCTAACATTAATGCCATTGAAAAAACATAAAATTCGAATAAACCAGTACATCTGTAAAAAATATTTTCCGGCAAACTTGCCGTTGAAATGTGTGGTAACTCCGCCTTGGGGGAATCGCGTTTTAAAATCCCGTGCTGGGCAGCTTGTGGACGCCAAACTACTTCTGACGGAAGTTCTGGGATATCATGTGGTGCTTTAGTCGTGATAGTCCACTTGGGGAGTTGGTCTACGGATGAAGTGTTGCCTGCTTCAGAAAGGAGTGCTGATTCCTGGAAAATAAGCCGCACCGCACTGTTTGGTAAACGTTTCGGACACGTGTTCGTATCGTGATCTTTTCTAACCTCCACTTCGTAGAATAATGTTTGTATTGACCCTATTCTGATCTGGTCTGATTTACCCGACGCGAATATGACAAATGCGATTAAAAAATTAAATACGTAACTGTGGATGTGAATATTATGCAGCTCTACAAAAACGCGATACGAAGCTTAAACGAGACATATTCCGAAGTCTCCGTTTGAAGACATCAGTGCTAAAATTTGGCCAACACCAAACATATCACTTTTTTACTTGGAAGTCTTGTGCAGTTGTGAATATGAAGTAAGCCCACCTGGGGCAGACTTATCGTGGGTTTTTACAACAGTTTCTCTGATGCGGCATTTGTGGCATAATGTGCGCACGGCGTTCGTTGTTCTCGTGTGGAACGTTGGAGTCGTTATTTACTTCAAAGTTAATCCACTGCACCAGGCAGCAAACATCATCCTTCTCAGAAAATTCAGCTGGGTTGCTTGCATTATATTATTTCCTTACTAGGATTTTCCTGTTTTTGCCGTATGGTGGCATGCGGTTTCCTTTTAAGAGAATGGAAAAAGAGACTGTAGAGACGCCGCGATGGTCACATTTGTGCCTAGTTTGTGTTCTGCATGATGCAGTGTTCTATACCTGCTATTGTACATTCGCTCTCGTGGGTTGAGGCGCGCCATGGTGAAAATCGCGGTCTTAACACTCCCTGTGCGCTTCGGAAGCTCTGTAAATAGTGAAGCGTCAGGGACGCTGTGCGAAATGCAGTGACAATACAAGTACAAACGGCACTTATGTGGCGTACCCCTAGTTGCGTCAGCAACCCGGCTAGCACATCAGTTGGGTTGTGTTCGGGTGCTGAGAGCTACTGTGAACTTCTTCCTTGCTTCATTTATTTCCTCCATAGCATGGCACAAAGTGTCGCTTTGCATCAGTAAGTAGTGAAAAAACTTTCGTATTTCCAAGCATTGTAAAAATTTGGTAGGCTTATGTTGTTCTGGTGTTTCACGGGCTTGAGTCTGCATGTGTTTATAGTTTATCTGTATCTTCACGGACGCATCGCCTGTTGCCATACTAGATGGTCCGGGATTACCGCGCAATCTTAAGGAGTGTTCACAGGGACGGCGGATTCCAGGGTGCAAGTGGTGCAGTTGCACTACTCGATTTTTTTCAAGTGGTGCAAAAGTATCTTTTACACCCCTTGTTTTGGCTTGGTCCAGGGAGGCGCCCCCGGCCGGTCAGAGAAAATCAAGCCTAATTACCGCCTACCTGAAGAGGTAGGATCCTCTGTGAAAAATATACATTTTCATATATGAATGGCGCCCCCTTACATCATAGCTGCACCCCGGACAGCAAAATGCGCCCCCTTGAGTAAAGGCGCCCCTCTGGGTAGCATAGCCGCCCTTGGATAGCGTAGGCACCTCCTGGACAGCCGAGGTGCCTCCGATTAAGAGAAACAGCGCTCCTGGATATCACATGCGCCCCCTGGACAGCAAAAGGCGCCCCCCACAGGACAAAGGCGCCCCTGGATAACATAAGCGCCCTTGGGTAGGAAAGGCGCCCCCTGGAGAGCAGAGGTGCATCCTGGAGAGAAAAAGACACCCCCGGAGAGCAACGGCGGAAGGGACGGCGGATTCCGCGGGACAGGGTCTGCAGTTGTACACCATGAAAAATTATGGTGTACAAAAGTATCTTTTGCACACCTGGTTTTGACGTGGTCGGGAGAGGCGCCCCCCCACGGATTTGGGCGGCGCCCCTGGATTTGGCCGACGCCCCCGGCCGGTCAGAGAAAATCAAGCCTAATCACCGCCTACCTGAAGAGGTAGGATCGATCCTCTGTGAGAAAGACATTTTCATATATGAATGTCGCACTTTGACATCAAAGCTGCGCCCTGGAAAGCAAAAGGCGCCCCCCTTGAGTAAAGGCGCCCCTCTGGATAGCATAGGCGCCCTTGGAAAGCAAAGGCGACCCCTAGACAGCAGAGGCGCCCCTGGACAAAAAAGGCGTCCACAATTGAGGAGTAACGACACCCCTGGATAGCATAGGCGCCCTCTGGTTAGCACAGGCACTCCTGCACACTAAGAGGCGCCCCCATAGAGCAAAGGCACCCCCTCTGGATATCATAAGCTCCATTGAATAGTAAAGGCGCTCCCTGGACAGCAGGGGCGCCCTCTGGATAGCATAGACGCCCCCAAAACAGCGAATAAGCCCTTCGGTGGCGCTCCAGATAGCAGAAGCGCCCCATGGACAGAAGACACCCTCTGGATAGCATAGGCACCCCTGGACAGCAGAGGCGCCTCCGAAGAAGATCAACGGCACCCCTGGATATAATATGCGCCCCCGGGTTAGCACAGGCTACCCTGGATAGCAAAAGGCGCCCCCGGAGAGAAACGGCGCCCCCTCTGGAAAAAATAATCACCCATGGATAGGAAAGGCGCCCCCTGGAGAGCAAGGCAGAGCATTTTTAAGGAAAACTTAGTGGGGGATATTTTCTTGTGCTGGCCATTGTAGTGTCTTCGGGGATCAAACCCCCGTTTGGAGTGGGGAGGCGTTGATAAAGTTTAGACGTGCTAGTGTTAAAAAATGTCTCCCAATTCTTGTTATTCCATATTCTAAAGATTAGGGATGCTGTCCAGGACCGCCAGTTTTTTTGGACGGAAAAAGGCCAAACTGGGTTTGAAAAAGGGCCAAAAGGGTCAAATTTTATTGGCACTAAATTTTTTTTATAAATTTCGTCCAAGTTGTTCCCAGTACGACTGTTGGAGTCTGAGTCTCACTAAAATCCTCAAAGGACTTGTCACGGAGACCCCGACCACACCACCCGAGCGAGCAACGCCCACAATGAAGGGTTAATTTAGAGGCCAAAGTTTGACCTCCCACAAAGCACAGGGACGGCCGCTTCGCTTATGTCACCCTCTCATCAGTCAGTTGCCAGCCGACCTACTTCGGGCAAACGATTGAGCGCCGGAGCGTCTCAGGGGAACCGATCCCAAGCCTGGACATGCACTGCCACTGCATGCTTCTGAGCAGCGGGCCGGAGCCCAACGCTCCAACAACTGAGCTACCGGGGCGGTCAAATGGCCAAATAAATATCACAAAAGCCATATTTGAGGCTAAAACGACCCCTACCGGTTGTCATAAACCAACAGAAAAAGGACAGAGCACTCTTGTATCACTGCAGTGAACAGTGCACTGTATAAAACTAAATGTTGATCGCTTGATATTGACTTGACAAAATATTTTTAGAACACTGCCCATTTCATAAGAAGACAGGAGTGCCCTTCCAATGCCGTGTGGCCACCCAATGATTTCATCCAGGGGCGTAGGAACGGTTTGAAAAGTGGGGGGCCAACCTTAGAGGGGGCCCACCTCAAGGGGGGGCCCCAGTCCATGGGGGCCCATAATTATAAAAAAATAGTTAGCTCGTTTGGTGTCAATAAGGCACGCATGCACACTAGGATGCCAACGTATGGAAAACTGAGGAATTAAATTTTGCCCTATGATTTTGATTTGTACCTATTATGATCTAATAAATCATAGTAAAACGCAAAAAAACATTTTTGGGGTTTTTTACCTAGACCCTGTTCAAATACGAAATACATTTTTAAGCTTTTTTGGAGGATTTCAGTCATGTTTTACCACGAGTGCGTTTCTTATATTTACAGATGTTTAGGCCCTTTTACCACATTTACAAAATTAAAAACTGTTTAGAAAACTACAGACAATGTTTTGATACCAAACAGCCTCACTTCGCTATGTCTAATCAACATTTTGCTTATTTAATGACAAAAATGGGAACATTTATTTAGGCTGTTACGGATCCCTTCTTTCCATCATTAGAGATTGATTTAGGTAAAGGCTGATCACAATAAATACGTTTAGCTATATTTCGATGCCTAAAATGCAGAGCTCCAGCATGACTGCAAGTGCAATGTAGGTACTTGATGGCCAGCTTTGTGATGCTGTGGAGGTGTGGGCGTGGTGATATAGTGGTTAGCAACCTTGCTTTCCACGCGACCAACCCGGGTTTAAGGCACGGCAGATTCCTTGTGCAAGGAGCAATTTGACTCCCAAGAAACCCCTCCCAACAGGGAAAGAGTTGGCGACGCCATATAACCCTGGCATCGAAGGACGTCACGCCTTTCAATGGCTCAGGGACGACTGTTGCTCGGCATTTGATGCGGGGTCCGTATCCGATTCATGCTTTGTGTTGGGATTGATATGGGATGGAGTTTGATTGGGACCAGTTCTCGGGACTCATTTGGAAACACTCGGGTAGTAGGTGCCTTGGTTTTTTTCACGAAGCACTCCTCCCCCAGGGGCTTGCAGGCAGCGTACTTGCTGATATTTGCATATACGTTGCGGGGGCCCACCTCAAAGGGGGCAGCACCCCTGACCCCCGGTTCCTATGCCTATGCCGCCCAGGGGCCGCCAAATTATCTCGGAGGGCCCCAAGGTCCAGACCATGGCTCAGGAACCTACATCAGTCAGCTCAAGGGCCCAGACCAGTGCATTAGCCTCGGGACCAGCTTATCAAGGGACCCTACATAAGCACAGGACCCCTAGAAGCTCATCACAGTGGAGCCCCAGATTCGCACAGGGTGCCATATTAGCTAAGGGGCCCGGTTCAGCTCGGGGGTCCCCAGGTCGACTTATGTAGGGTCTCAAAACAGCTCAAGGGGCTTGTTCAAGCTCACGGATCCCAGCTTAGCTCAATGACGCTAGAACAGTTCAGGGGCCCCAGACCAGCTCAGGGCTCTTGTTCAGCACAGGCCAGCTCAGCTCAGGGGCCCAGATCGGCTGATATAGGGTCCCCTCTCATACCAGCTCAGGGGGCTCCATTCAAGCTCACGGCCCCCAGCTTAGCCCAGGGACCTTAGAAGAGTTCAGGGCCCCCATACCAGATCAGGGGCCCCAGTTAAGCACAAGGGCACCCAGATTAGCTCAGGGCCCCAGCTAGGCTTAGGGTGTCCCAGGGTGTCTGATATAGAGTCTCAGAACACAGTGGTGTTGCCAGGATTCGGCCAAGGAGGGATCCGACTGCCGTCGGGGGCCCCAGACCGGGGGTCTCCTTAGTAACCGGGGCCCATCTCCTATATCTTTTGTATAGTATTTTAACATTCACACGAATGAAATTTTGTTGTGCCTTTTTATTTATAAGCATTTATTCTTATTTTGTTTATAGCTTGATTTTTTCGATCCGACCAAATGTTGCTAAACTAAGGTCACCAAATATTAAGAATGGCCCATACCTTATATGGTAGCGTGGCTATAATGACAGCTTTGTGCCATATTTCGGGAAGTTCAATGTTGATGCGCGCATGATGTTACACCCGAGTCTAACTCAATTCACTCTGGTAATCAGACATGAAGTTATTGAAGGTCAGTCGTTTTGAGTACGTAGAAATTATCTTCTACGGGAAATGATTAACAATTATTTCCCGGTGCCGAATCCATGAACTCTTTAATCAGGAAATTTCAAAAGAAACGGAAAAAACGAAAAAAATACAAAGGACATGTAGTGTGTCCCGAAAGTTACATAACCTCTATTCCGTCGATAGATCCTGTTGAGATCCAGTTACTTTCTTACCCTTGCTATCTTGTAAAGGAGCAAATTACCAAGACAAAAGGCGCCTGAGGTATCTATCGCCTTGGATCTCTCTGTCATTGTTATTTTCAACCTTTCATACCTATTTTTCCTTTGAGGATTATGCTCATCGATTTCTGTCATTACCCATGTTTGTCTGGTTTCCTACGAAAATATTTGAAGGTTGTTTATTTCAGAATATTTAGGAATGCAGTTATTGGTGTTAAGCTAATAGATTAAAAATTGACTGAAGTGCCAAATTCCCTGTTCGATGTGCTCTTATGGTAAAATTAGTTTAATTTTTGCCTTTCCTTCGAAATTGGTGCCTGATGGACATGTTTCAATTTGTCTTTTCTTAGTACGCAATAGGGGTAGATACATTTTTTTCCGAGGCATATGATTTTGAAAATTTTTATTCGAGCTCTGGGGCCACCTAAGACTAACACTTGGCGGCACTCACAAAGCTAATTTTCGGCCGCTTTCCTGATTAGATCTCAGGGGGTCTCTGAGACCGATTCACGGCGCCTCTTGATCAAAACTGGGGGCCCCTGAGAATCTCTCGGGGCTCCTGAGATTAGTTATTCGGCAGCACCTCTGAGACTGATTATTGCCCCCCCAGATTTACTCTGGAGGGGGGGGCTGAGACTGACTATTGTGGCCATCCAGATTAGCTCTTGGGGTCCTCTGAGACTGTCTTTGGGGTGGGGGAGGGGGACTGGGAATGACTTCCAACAGCCCTCTGAGACTTACTCTAGGGCGCCCCTGAGACAAACACCCCGGGGGGGGGTGGAATCACCTCTGAGACTAAGTCTTTGGCGTTCCTGAGACTGACTCTCGGAGGCCCCCTGAAATAGACTTTTGCAAGGCCCTGAGAACCACTCTCTGGGGCCCCTGAGACTAGCTCGGCCCCCCCCCACCTCCCCTGAGACAGACTCCCGGGGCTCCTGATACCGACTTTTGGGGCCCCTGAGACCAACCCTCTGGGGGCCCGCGAAATCTGCTTTCGGGGGGCCTTGAGACTGACTCTCAGGGCGGGGGCCTTGAGGCCGACTCGGGACGCCCTGAGAACAAATCTTCAGGGGCCCCTGAGACTGACTCTGGGGACCCCGTGATCAGAGAATTCTTTGCAGTGGTTCAGATTGGCCCAAGGGGGTCTGCGGACGCCTAGGGCCCCCTTGGCTACACCACTGCATCCACACTTTCGGGGCCCTTCAAAATCACCATTTGGAGGCCCCTAAAATAATTTCTCCCCCAGACCAATACTCCGGAGCCCCTCGATACTAATGCCCGGGGGCTTCTAAGACCAAGCTCGGGATCCCCCTTAGATCAGACTCGGGGGCACCCTTAGACCCATGCTCGCGCTTTTCTCGTGAGTAACTTGACACCGATGTTCCGGGGCCCTCAAGATCAATATTTCGAGCCCCCCCCGAGACTAATGCTCGGTACTCTGGAGTCCCTCAATGCCGATACTCGGGGGTCCTGAACCCAGGCTTGGGGGCCACTGAGACCAAACTCTGCGTCCATGACATCAATGCTCGTGCCTCACTAATGAGTCCCTCGATATCAATAGTCGGATGCACCCCGAGGGGGGCCCTGAACCCCTGAAACCAAGCTCAGGGGCCCCTGAGACCAAGCTTGAGGGGACCCTGAGACCAAGCTCGGATGCTCCCTGGGACCAAGCTCAAGGGCCCCTGACACCAAGCTCGGGGGTTCCCTGAGACCAAGCTCGAGACCCCGTGAGACCAAGATCGAAAGGTCCATGAGACTAAACATCGAAAGGTCCATGAGACCAAGCTCGGTTGTCCCCTGAGACCAAGTTCGGGGCCCCTGAGACCAAGCTCAGGGGCCCCCCGAGATCAATGTTCGGTATTCCAGAGCCCTCGATACCGATGATCGGGGGGCCCCCTGAGACCAAGCTCGGAAAGCCCGTGAGACCAAGCTCGGGGGCCCCTGAGACCAAGCTCAGGGGCCCCCGAGATCAATGTTCGGTATTCCAGAGCCCTCGATACCGATGATCGGGGGTCCCCTGAGACCAAGCTCGGGAGCCCCCTGAGACCAAGATCAGGGGTCCCCGAGACCAATGCTGGTGTTTTCCAGTGCATACGGTCAGCCTTATGCATCAGATACCCTCGGATGCCCCCCAGAGACCAAGCTCGAGGGCCCCCTGACACTAAGCTCGGGGAGAGGGGGGCCTGAGGCCAATCTTGGGGGCACCCCTGAGACCAAGCTCGGGGGTCCCCTGAGACTAAGCTCGGGGGCCCTGAGACCAAGCTCGGGGCCCCTGAGACCAAGCTCGGGGGCCCTGAAACCAAGCTCGGGGCCCCTGAGACCAAAATCGAAAGGCCCGTGAGACCAAGATCGAAAGGCCCGTGAGACCGAGCTCAGGGGAGGGGCCTTGAGACCAAGCTCGGGACCCCCTGAGACTGAACACAAGGGTCCCCCAAGATCAATATTCGGTATTCTGGAGCCCTCGGTACCGATTATCGGGGGCCTCCTGAGACCAAGCTCGGGAGGGCCCCCGAGACCAAGCTCAGAGGGCCCCGAGATCAATGGTCGTGTTTTTAGTGTATAAGGTCAGCCCAAGGGGATCCGCGGACCCCAGGGACCCCCTCCCCTGGCTACGCCACTGTCAGAACATCTCAAGGGGCCCATTCAAGCTCAGTGGTCAGTGGCTCTAAAGCCTTATAGGGGGTCCCAGACCATCTCAGGGGCTCTCAGTTCAACACAGAGGCCAATATTAGCTCTGATGACCAGATAAGCTTAAGGGCCCGGATCATCCAGGGGCCCCTTGTCGGCATATATGGGGTTTCAAAACAGTTCAGGGCTTCAATTAAACCTTACAACCCAATTTCAAGGCAGGGCCCTATTACTGTGCAGGGGCCTCAGATAAGTTTAGGGTCTTCTGTGCATCACAGGGGATCCAGATTAGCACAAGGGACAATGTTAACTTTACGGTCCCAGCTCAGCTCAGGGGCCCCCCAGGTCGGTGGATATAGGGCCTGGCCAACTCACAGGGCCCTGTTCAAGGTCACGGCTCCTAGCTCAGTTTAGGCGTCCTAGAACAATTCATGCTGCCCAAACCACCTCAGGGGCGCTCAGTTCAGCTCAAGAGGCCCAGATTAGCTCGTATGACATTAGAGACCAGTTCAGGGGCCCCCAGAAGCTCAGGGGGACCTTAAAATTGACTCATAGGACCTCAACTTAGTTTAGAGGTACAGGTAAGTTTAACGGAGTTCCGGGGCAAGCTATCGGGCCAGTTAGAGTTTCTCGCTTGATATTACAGTTCTTGATATTCTTATCTCCGTTGCGGGGGCCCATCACTGAAAAGTGGGGGGGCCAGTGGCCCCCCTGGCCCCCCGGTTCCTACGCCTATGATTTCATCCACATAACTAAAAATTTGTTAGCATCGCCAATTATCTTGGCCGCACCACTCCCCACTAACATTTAATAGTTTTCCTGCTTTTCCTGTGAATTGTTTGCTCTTGAACAGTGACGGATCCATAGGTAGATCCAGGATTGCCAATCGGGGGGGCACCTTCCCGGGGGGCGCCACTTTTGACCGGAAAAACCTATCAGGTGGGCGTAAAACCCTATCGGTGAGCACCGATTTTCGCATTCTGGGGGAGAGTGGGAAGCGCCATTTCAGGCGGGTGCCATCGACCTTTCAGGGGGCGCCATGACCATTTCAGGGGCACCGAGGATCAATCGGGGAGGGGGCTGCATCTGCCCCCTTGCCCCCTGGATCCGCATGCGGGCGGATCTAGAATTTTGGTAAGTGGGGGGAAAGCGGAGCCTCAGAGTGCGCACTTTACCATCAACGTTTCACCCAAAGGGCGCCTATGGTATCGTACCCTTCGCGTTCGGTTTTCGGTTGCCGTCATTTTTGTGGATCGTATTTTTAACAACGTTCTGTCCCTCCCTCCCCCAGCCATAACAGTTTGTACCATCCAAGCAAGATGCCTATTTGGCGTGATATTTGAAACAATGAATTGCTAAACAGTTCAGTCCACGCTTTTCTCGGCACCTCTTGAAAAAACTGTAACTGCTTCTAGGTCGTGGAGAAATGCAAGACACTTGGCAAGATGCAACAGCCGAACATAAAGGTACATATCTGAGGATTTTTCTTTTTGTGAAGAGGGATGAAGTTTATTTTAATATCAAATATGATAAGCATCATTTTGCCTTTCCACGTGGCCAATATGCGTAAGATAATGGTGAGAGGACATTGAAAATAATCGCAGCGAGTGTGAACCTGGCCTGTGCGCTGTCACAGGAAAATTATCTCATGCGGAGAAGCTTTGACATTGAAGCCAATGCAAACCGAACTTTAACCCACATTATTAATTGCCCCTAAAAATAATGTTTGAACCAGATGGGAGACTCAAGTAGATGCAAGTGACGGATCTAGGATTTCGTTAAGGGGGGCAGGCTCGGAGGGCGCCAAACCTGGGGGCGCCGAACCTTAGGGCGCCAATTTCAGTGGCGGATCCAGCCGGTCGGTTTGGGAGGGGCAAACCTAAGTCGAAAAGGAAAAAAACGTCACGCAGTAAAAAGCTGCGCTACCAATATCACTTCCCGGTAGAATTTTGGGTATTAGAGGCATAAAGCTAAAAAAACGTCACAGGGTGAAAAATATGGGCTCGAGATACTTCTTCCTATACAAGGCTGGCTATACTAGACTGGCTATACTATAACTGAGAATTATTGATATTTACTCCATGATTCTGATGAAGGGCTGTGCCCAAATATATAATCTTCAGTGTTTTTTACATTTCCGGATTCGGGGGACAGGCCAGGAAACATCTTATCAACTTATGTTCGGTTTGAAGTTGAGAGTTGAAACACCAAAATCTTGCTTATAAACTAAAAAGGAGGAGGGGTAAAAAGGAGGTCGGTCGCTTTGGGGGTCAAAACATAGTTTTTTCCCCGAGCTTTTCCGTTTTGGGGGAATGCCTTTTTGCCCCCCTAGATCCGCCACTGGCCAATTTACCACCCAAAAGGCGGCCATTGTCAATGAAAAACGCGTTTAAAAAAGGATTTGTAAATGCTTATTTTCATGAAATCTTCCTCTTAGTGAGGACATGTTCACGTTTACCATCAAGCCTATTTCGGGCCAGCTAACGACTGGCACCTTGGTAGAAAATGCTGAAAGCACCCACTGACACTAACTGAAGCACGATGAGCAAATAATACAGTTATCTTCGGTCATGGCGAAAACTGAGGTGTCGTATCCACCACCTCCACTTATCACAGTAGTCCTGGCTAACGGCTCCATACTGAAATACCCGATTGACGCTAACCTGAGCCTCATAGGCCGCAGAACCTCTGCGGGCCTGGGCCCCTGAGTTTTTGGTGACTTTCCTGAGTTTATATCGAGTCCCCTCAGCTGATCTGGGACCGATTTAGTTAACCAGGCCCTCACACTGAACTTGAAACCTATATGTCGCCGCTGAAGCCTATTAAGCTTTTTGGGGCCCTTTTATTGATATAGGGCCCCCTCAACAGGTCCTGGGCCCTCTGAGCTAAAAGCTGGAGCTCTGAGCTCTGAGCCCCAAGCTGGATTAGTGTCCCTTAAGCTGGTCAGGGTCCCCTGGGTTGGTACCGATTTCGTTTAACTGATATAGATCCCTTCAGCTTGTTTGGGGCCCGTTGTGTGCATCTGGGCACTAGTTCGTCGAGGCACCCAGCTAGTCTCGCCCTATTAGTTTTATGGGCCTTCTGAGCTGCTGCAGGGTCCCCTCAGGGTGTCTGGGCCCCATGAATTGAAAATTGGACCCCTGGGTTAGTTTTGGGTCCCTGAGCTTATTTAGAAACCGTTTAAATAGGTAGGCACCCAACGCCGGTCTTGAGAATCCTGTGTTGGCACTGAGGTCAAATGAGCTCGTCGGAGGCCCTCATCTGGGCCCCCTGAACTGAAACGGGCCCATCAGCTGATTTTGGAGACCCAAAATCCCACCTATGGGATTCCATCCACGCCAGATTTCCTGACTCCCTGAGGGCCCCTGGGGGCCATTGGGGATTTTTCCCGCGATCAGCGCTGGGGTCCCTCTCCCGAGACAAGGCTTACAACATGTCTCTGTCTCTATACTCTAGCGTCTGCCAGATTTGAGCTAGAATCATTTTTAGGCACAATTCGCTTCCTCTCGTTACGGCGAATCATCAAATAATGTATAATATGGCCATACTAGGTCAAAACATAAAACTGACCTCACCTAAGGCTAGGTCAAGGTCACCATATAGCCTAGCATAGTCAGTGTGCATATCAATCAAATCACAATAACAATAAAAAAATGGTATCAAAATACGGGTTCTATCAATATTTCCTGCAAAGCAATTGACCCAAGTCTTAAAACCTGCTTAGGAAGCCCCAGATGAACTCTCAGATGTAACATGTCTAAACTTGCAACATGAACCGATAAAGAGGCCTAGGATACTATGATTTGGGGAATCCGAAGGTATTTCAAGCGGCGTCTGCAGACATAGAGCAATTTTGCGGCAAATTTCCGTTTTACCCCAGGCATTTTCAATGGAGTGGTCATGATTCGTGCCTGTCCCTAGGTCATCAATGGGAAAAATCCCGGAATAAATGTATTAGTACTTTTTGGGCCCATTATATGGCACAAGTTTGAATTCGATAGATTCACCTTTTTCTTACTTACGCCAACTTAAACATTTTTTGGGGTGAGGCCACTTGACCTGCACTGGTGACCTGACCTGAGATGACGCAACCTTAAATTTTGAGGGAAAGTTGCGGAATTGATCAATGATAAGGTGTGACAAGTACTGTGACGCTTCGCGCCGACGTTTTTCGTGCCACTGGGAGACCTCGAGGGGTTGTTCAAGCACCCCCCCAACGGGCCGGAACGGGGCGCAAATACTCTAGAACAGGGCTGAGGCCAAAAGGGAAGGCTCTAAACAATGTCTGAAATTTTGGGGTCAAGGTCCTTCAAGGTCATTGACCTATTACAGCACAACCCAACATATTATGCCTAATTTACGCTATAACTAGCGCTGTGCCCAAGCTTACCAATGACCTTTAATCAAGCCTTGATCATCAAGGCCAGTCACCTTTAAAATTGACCTCTGACCTTGATCTAAACACTGAATAACCTTTACTTTGATGTAATAGCATACACTATAATAAGTGTCGTAACATTATGCAAAGTCATTTAGCGGCTGTCCAGGAGTACCTGTGCTCATCAGGGACACCTATGCTCTCTGGAGGGGCCTTTGCTTCGATGGGGCACCTGTGCCACCCAGGGGCGCCTTCGCTTCCCAATGGACGCAACCTAGCTATCCAGGGGCATCTTTGCTGTTCCGGGGGTGCCTTTGATACCCAGTGCCCAAGGGGAGCTTTTTCTTATCCAGGTTCACCTTGGTATTGAGGATCGTATTTTTATTCAAGGTAACCTATACTACCCAGTGGCGCCTACCCTATGCAAGGGGCGCTTAGGCTATCCAGGGGGCGGCAATTTGCTGTACATAGGGCGCCCCTATGCTCTCCTTGGGCACCTCATTCAGAGGGTGTCTCTGATATTCAGGGGCGCTTTTCCTATCAGCAGGGTACCTGTGCCATCTTGGGACTATTCTTACAAGGGACGCTGCTGTTATTCAGGAATACCTACACCACTGTCGAGGGTCGCCTTTGCTACCCAGAGGCGCCTTTACTTCTTAGGAAGTTTGGCGTCCGTGCTTTAAGGAGTGCTTTGGCATCGATTGATTGCTCTATTATTGGGCTTAGGTGCGCGTGAACCTTGAGCTCATGTAGCGCCCATATTGTTGCTAAAGAACGCTTATGCTATCAAAGGGCGCCTTTACTATCGAGGGCCTCTGTTTTATTCAAGGCAATCTGTTCTATCCACGGGCATCTGATATTTCGGGGGCGGTGCCTAGGTTATTCAGGAGGCAGCTTTTTTCTCCAAAGGGGCGCATTATTGCTTTCCAGGGGCGCCGTTACTGCCCAGGGGTGTCTTTCTATCCAGGGGCACATATGCTGTCTAGGTGTATTTTTCAATCACAGACATGATTGAAATACATGCCCCTACGTTATCCTGGGGTGCTTTTTGTCTCTGGTGAGGCGCTATTTTTCTCTTCCGGGCACCAGTTTATTCAAGGGCACGTATGCTGTCCAGAGAACCTTTTTTATCTAGGGCTGCCTTCGCTGTTAAGGGGCACCTTTGCTACCCAAAGGGAGCATTTTCCTTTCCTGGAGTGCTTATTTCCATCTAAGGGGCGCATATGCCATCTTGGAGCGCCTTTGCAAACATGGGGCGCACCTTTCTATCCAGGGGCGCCTTTACACTTGAGGGGGCGCCTCTACATTCCAGGAGGAGCCCAAAATAGATGGAGAATAAAAATTCTGAAATAAGGCGCTCGAACACTGAAATAAAGTGCCTAGTTATCAAAAAGAGGCGCTCATCTGCTGAGCGGGGAGGACTGCTGGTTGCTGAGGGCAGCGTTCTCGGAAGTGGGGCGCTCATACTGAAAAAGGCACCCGGTTGCAGCGATGGAGCACTAAGCCTTCAGTTATAGGTCAATGAACTGTGGTTAAAGGCAGTCCATGCTCAATTTGAGCGCTCGAGCCCTGTAACAGAGCGCGCGACTGTCGGACAGGTGTGCCAAGCCATAGACAGTAGGGCAGCTGAAGATGGAAAGGGACACCTATGATATCCTGGGGGCGCCTGTACTCTCAGGTGAGGCGCTTGTTTTCTTTATCAGGCGCCTAGTTTATCCATGGCCGCATATGCTGTCCAGATCATCTAGTTCAAGAAGAGTTAACTTTGCTGTCCAGGGGCGCCTTTGCTATCCAAGGGCGCATATGATATAATAATAATAATAATAACGTTTATTTCACACTCATGGTGTATATCACACATGCATTCACATACACCTCACATATCAGTACACGTGCATATCAGATTTCATCAGTCAAATACACATAAAACATTATATAATACATAATACTTGCCTAAAACACTGTTTGAGGCAGCCCTAATCGACATTAAATCAGCCAATGCCTTCTTTGATTTCTGCAGCTTTGTGCGATATCATACCTCTCAAGCAACGCCTAATGTCTGAGTAGGAACTACTATCCAAATCTAATTCCAAGAGGCCATATTTTCTTCTAATATATGTACGGCGCTTTATGCAAAGGGCGCCTGGGCTGTCCAAGGGCGCCGTCCTAACCAAAGGCCACCTTTCACTTTTCCTGAAGTGCCTATTTCTATGTAAGAGGTGCATATATTATCTAGGAGTGCCCTTGATATACGGAGACGCCTTTTTGTCCAGCGGCGCCTTTGCTCTTCAGGGGCGCTGCTCCAATCCAGGGTAGCTGAAGATGGATAAGGGACATCTATGTTATACAGGGGGAGCCTGAACTTTCTAATGGGACGCTCATTTTCCTTCTCAGGCACCTAGTTTATCTAGGGGCGCCTAGGCTATCCAAAGGCACCTTTACTATCAAAGGGGGCCTTCCTAGGGGCGCCTTTGCTATCCAGGGGCGCCTTTGCTGTCCAAAGCACTTGTGTTATCCAGGGTTGTCTTTGCTGTCCAGTGGCGCCTTTGCTATCCAAAAGTGCATATGATATCCGTGGGCGCTTTATCCAGTGGGCGCCTGGACTATCAAAGGGCACTTTTTCTACCCAAGGTGAGCATTTTATTTTCCTAAAGCGCCTACTTCCATCTAAGGGGCGCTTATGCTGTCCAGGGCACCTATGTTACCAAGATTTGCCTTTGCTGCCCAGGGGCGCCTTTCCTAGCCAAGGGCGCATATGATATCCGTAGGGCGCCTCATCCAGGGGGCGCCTAGGCTATCCAAAGGCGGCTTTTCTATCGAAGGTGTGCCTTCCTTGGGGCGCCTTTGCTACCCAGGGGCGCCTTTGCTGTCCACAGCACTTGTGTTATCCAGGGTTGTCTTTGCTGTCCAGGGGCGCCTTTGCTATCCAAGGGTGCATATGACATCCGTAGGGCGCTCTTTCCAGTGGGCGCCTAGGCTATCAAAGGGCGCCTTTTTCTACCCAAGGTGAGCATTTATTTTCCTAAAGCGCCTATTTCTATCTAAGGGGCGCTTATGCTGTCCAGGGCACCTATGTTACCAAGATTTGCCTTTGCCGCCCAGGGGCGCCCTTCCTAGCCAAGGGCGCATATGATATCCGTAGGGCGCTTCATCCAGGGGGCGCCTAGGCTATCCAAAGGCGGCTTTTCTATCGAAGGTTTGCCTTCCTAGGGGCGCCTTTGCTACCCAGGGGCGCCTTAGCTGTCCACAGCAATTGTGTTATCCAGGATTTTCGTTGCTGTCCAGGGGCGCCTTTGCTATTCAAGGGTGCATATGGCATCCGTAGGGCGCTTTTCCAGTGGGCGCCCAAAGGGCTATCAAAGGGCGCCTTTTCTACCCAAGGTGAATGTCCTTGATAATAGCGACGTATTCGTATTCGTATTCAAATACGTATTCGCGTCCCCTCCGATTTTGCTGAAATTTTGCATGGATACTGCTATGCAAGTCCCTAGTAACCCCTAAAACCATTCGTGTTCACAACTAACGGTTTGACCTCCAGAGGTCACCAAAATAGAAAGCTCGAAAATCTGGCGAACCCTACAATTTTAAGACAAAAAGAGCTAGAAGTGTCATTTCGGCTCTAGTGCTTTCCATTGACACCAAAGATGATTCACAATTAACACATACTTCGTTAAACTCCAGCCCCTGGCTTCGAATTCGAAATTCAATTTCAAAAGCCGCCCTGTCAAAAAGCGTGGCGAACCCTAAATCAACGCTTTATTACATACTTATCATCTGTTTTTTGGTGTTCAAGCGCGGCCATCGCAGTCAGCATCATTCACAAAAATATAAACAACAATTATATATATTATTTTCGCTCTAGGCGTACATTTTATGTAAAAGTGACCGTTTTACAAAAATGCTTGCGAACCCTGCCATTCCTACCTTAACCTGTTAAGATATAAAAAAGTTCCACATCGAATTTACTCATATATCATAGATAATTCACCAAAAAACCCGATACCTTCAATTCTCCTAGTTTAGCCAGCATCAACAAAACACGTTTATTCCAATGATAAAAACTTCCATCGGCAACATTCAACGTCCTCCAAGCTGCTCAGAGGCATAGGCGGATCCAGGATGGCACATCGGGGGAGGGGGGCAGTGGTGGATCTAGCCGGTCGCTTTGGGAGGGGCAAACCAAAATAAAAAAACAAAAAAACTTCACGGGGGTGAAAGATATTGGCTTAACCCTTGCCCCGGTGGCGGGTACGAGCCACCTTCGCCCTGGTGGGGGGGCTAAAAAAGACCCCCACGATATCAAAAACTAAGAGAGTTAGAACAAAGCGCAAAACGGCAATCGAAAGCTCTTCGAAAATGAGATCGAAAATACTTCGGTCATTTTTCTTGTCAGGTCAATATCAAGGTCACCAGAGGTCAAAATAGGTCAAAATCGCTAATATGAGGTGTACTAAGAAAACCTCGTATATCTCAGAAACTATGATAGCTAGAAACATTTTTCTAACACCATTCGAAAGCTCTTGAGATGCGCTTTCATTACAGTGGCATTTATCCTCCTGTCAGGTCAAAGCCTAGGGAGCTACAGGTCACTGAATATTGGGCATATTCTTGGAAATGTCCATAGCCACCCATGCATAAGGGCGTTTACTTGTTCGCTAATAGCTTCCAAACCAAACATGATGCAGCCATAGTTTATGCACCATTGCAATCCTCTCGTCAATACGAATCGAATGATATATGATATTGCTATGCCAGGTCAAATTTAAGAATTTGACCTGACCCAGGTCAGCGGTCAGACCCAACTTGACCTGGTATAGTCATGAGGTATATCATTTGACTTGCAGTGACTTTACAAACACTTTGGTGACAAAATAAAAGTTATATCTTATTTTATTTAAAATTTATAGAGTAGAACACCAAAAAATGCTTATTTGACCTAAGGTGACCCTTTAAAGGTCACAAGCCAAAATGTTTAGAATCAACTTCGGAAATGGGCTAAAAGCAAGTCGTAACCGATGTTTGAAGTTGATTCCATCTATAATTACTGAGAAAAGCTCATTTCGTGATTTTCCCCATGTATTGACAATGGGGAGGTCATGCTCTGCACATGACCTTAGGTCACCAATATAAAAAATCCCGGAACATATGTTGTAGCTCTTGCTGAGCCCAATATGTGGTATGAGTTTGAACTTGATCAATTAACCTTTCTTTTAGTTATGCGGTTCTAAACATTTTTTGAGGTGAGGTCACTTCACCTGGCCTGGTGACCTGACCTGATATGACCTTGAGCTGAAATTTTCAGGAAATATGTAAAAATGATGAAGAAACAGCCAGACCAAGTTTGGCGGCACTGCGCGCGCCGTTTTTTGGTCACTTCGGAAAAACCCGAGGGGGGTCTAAAAAGACCCCCACCCGGGCGAAGGTCAAGATACGTTTTCCTATCCAAGGCCCAATATTCACACTGAACTTCACTGGTTCTGCCTGAAGCTGAGAGTTGAAGCACCAAAGTCTTACTTATAATTAAACTAAAAAGAAGTCGGGGCAAAAGCGAGGTCAACCACTTTGAAGCAGCAAAACATAGTTTTTCCCCGAGCTTTACCGTTTGGGGGGGCAAACATCTTTCCCCCTTCCCTGGATCCACCACTGGGCGGGGGAGGGGTAACTTCCCCAGGGAGGCGCTTTTCTGACCAAGGGGGTGGCAATTTTGACCGGAAAAAACTAGCGATTTGGCATAAAATCCAATCGGTGGACACCGGTTTTCGCATCCTGGGGGGCCGGGGATGGGAAGCGACATAACCGGGGGTGCCATTGACCTTCCAGGGGGACGCTGGACTATGTCAAGGGGCGCCGAAGGTCGATCGGCGGAGGGGAACCCGTCCCCTTTGCCCGCCCCCTGAATCCACGCATACTGAGGAGCAATGGCAATATAATCAACTCGGCAAGATCCTGCCCAGGCCGGGAAGGTACCCGGCCGTGACATCATGAGGATGCATGTGGCTGCTTTCAGTGGCTCCAGGCTCGTTAAGTCACGCCAAAATGGCGGCCGGGGAAAGCTATGGAGTAAAATTCTTTTGGCATACCGTAATGTTACAATCTTGTAGATGGAAAATCGAGTTCCAGCATATACATTGGCAGACGCAGGGGGAGGGCATTCTGGCCATGGCTCCTCCTAAACGGCTGGGGGAGGGCCAAACTATCTCTTGGTCCCCCCAAACGCCGGAGAAATGTTTCAAAAAACATGTTTACACTAGGTCTGTAGAGCAAAAAATATTCGCTCCCACCCCTCCCCCAAGGAAAGGCAGACATGGGTTTGTCCACTCCAAAACTCGGGTCTGCGTCCGCCCCTGAGCATATATATATATATATATATATATATATATATATATATATATATATATATAGCATATACACCCTAAAACTTCTCTTTAGCACTGATATTTTAAACAGTGCTTAAAGACGATTCACAAAAAGATAATTTTTGTCTGCTGACCCGCTGATTTTGACACTGAGTGGCACAAATAAAATTAAGGAAAACAATTTCACCTGAATTCACGGCTAAGCCTCACAATTTTTTTCTAGGATATAAGTATTTTTCATCACTAGTATTTTGAAACGTTTTCAAATACCATTCACAAAAATTTTATTTTTCTCTGCTGACCCACTAAAAGTAACACCGAGTGGCTAAACGAAAAATAAAGAAAACACAATTTCCTACCCGAAATTACGGCAAACCCTACAACTTATTTGTTTGCTAGGATATACCCATTTATATAGCACTAATGACTTAAAAAGTCATTGAAAGTGATTAAAAATATTGTTTTTGTCTGCTGACCCGTTGAGGGTGACAATGAGTGGCAAAACATGAATTAAGGAAATAACAATTGTTTGCCTAGATTTACGGCGAACCCTACAACATATTTGTTTTCAAGGATGTAGGTGTTTTTTCATCGATGGTACCTTTGGACGTTTAAAAGACCATTCACAAAAATATTTTTTTCTCTGCTGGCCCATTCAAAGTAACATCGACTGGCTAAACGAAAACTAAGCAAAACACAATCTTTTCCCCGAATTCACGGCGAACCCTACAACTTATTTGTTTGCTAGGGTATGTCTTTTTCTTTAGCACTGACATGTTAAGAAAACCTTAAAGACGATTCACAAAAATAGTATTTTTGTCTGCTGACCCGTTGAGTGTAACAGTGAGTGGCAAAACAAAAATAAGGAAAAAACAATTGTTTGCCCAAACTTACGGCGAACCCTACAACTTATTTCTTTTCAAGGATGTTGAGGTTTTTACATCAATGGTACCTTTGGAAGTTTAAAAAGACCATTCACAAAAATATTATTCTTCTCTGATGACCAATTAAAAGTAACACCGAGTGGCTAAACAAAACTAAGCAAAACACAATTGTTTTACCCGAACTCACGGCGAACCCTACAACGTATTTGTTTGCTAGGGTATGGCTATTTCTTTAGCACTGATATATTAAGAAAACCTTAAAGAGATTCACAAAAATAGTATTTTTGTCTACTGAACCGTTGAGTGTAACACTGAGTGGCAAAACAAAATTTAAGAGGAAAAAGGTTTTTACCTCTCTTCACGGCGAACCCTACAACTTATTTGTTTGCTAGGGTATGGCTATTTCTTTAGCTCTGATATGTTAAGAGAACCTTATAGACGATTCACAAAAATAGTATTTTTGTCTGCTGACCCGTTGAGTGTAACACTGAGTGGCAAAACGAAAATTTAAGAGGAAAAAAGGTTTTTATCTGTATTTACGGCGGACCCTGCAACTTATTTTGTTCTATACAATAATTGTTTTTTTTTGTTCACTGATAACTTAGAAATACTTCAAGCACTATTCACAAAAATTTGGCATTTGAGTGCTGATGCGTTAAGTATACTGAACAGCGGCAAAACTGAAATTACACAAAATCAACGTTTTCAACTGTAGTTAGCGGCAAACCCTACAACTTATTTTTTGCTAAAATATATCCATTTCTCTAGCACTGATGACTTGAAAAGTCATTGAAGGTGATTCACAAAAATAGTATTTTTACCTCCTGACCCGTCGAGCGTAACACTGAGTGGCAAAACCATAAATAAGGAAAAAACAATTGTTTGCCTAAATATACGGCGAACCCTACAATCATCTTGTTTTCAAGGATGTAGGTGTTTTTTCATCACTGGTACCTTTGGAAGTTCAAAAAGACCATTTACAAAAATATTATTTTTCTCTGATGACTCATTCAAAGTAACACCGAGTGGCTAAACGAAAACTAATCAAAAGGCATTTTTTTACCCGAAATCACGGCGAACCCTACAACTTATTTGTTTGCTAGGGTATGGCTATTTCTTTAGCACTGATATATTAAGAAAACCTTAGAGACGGTTCACAAAAATAGTATTCTTGTCTGCTGACCCGTTGAGTGTAACACTGAAT
The DNA here is from genome assembly GCA_034440635.1 of Lepas anatifera. Lineage (NCBI taxonomy): Eukaryota > Metazoa > Arthropoda > Thecostraca > Lepadidae > Lepas > Lepas anatifera. Next base: position 91,383 of record JAOTON010001786.1, read on the forward strand.
GGCAAAACAAAAATTAAGGGAAAATTTGTTTGCCTAAATTTACGGCGAACCCTACAACATATTTGTTTCCAAGGATGTAGGTGTTTTTTCATCACTGGTACCTTTGGAAGTTTGAAAAGACCATTCACAAAAATATTATTTTTCTCTGATTACCCATCCAAAGTAACACCGTGTGGCTAAACGAAAACTAATCAAAACACATTTTTTTACCCGAACTCACGGCGAACCCTACAACTTATTTGTTTGCAAGGGTATGGCTATTTCTTTAGCACTGATATATTAGGAAAGCCTTAAAGACGATTCACAAAAATAGTATTTTTGTCTGCTGACCCCTTGAGTATAACACTGACTGGCAAAACGAAAATTAAGAGGAAAAAAGGTTTTTACATGTCTTAACCGCGAACCCTACAACTTATTTGTTTTCAAGGATGTTGGCGTTTTTTCATCACTGGTACCTTTGGAAGTTTAAAAGACCATTCACAAAAATATTATTTTTCTCTGATGACCCATTAAAAGTAACACCGAGTAGGTAAACGAGAACTAAGCAAAACACAATTTGTTTACCCGAACACACGGCGAACCCTACAATTTATTTGTTTGCTAGGGTATGGCTATTTCTTTAGCACTGATATATTAAGAAAACCTTAAAGACGATTCACAAAAATATTATTTTTGTCTGCTGACCCGTTGAGTGTAGCACTGACTGGCAAAACAAAAACGAAGGGAAAAATAATTGTTTGCCTCAATTTACGGCAAACCCTACAACTTATTTGTTTGCTAGGGTATGGCTGTTTCCTTCGCACTGACATGTTAAGAAAATCTTAAAGACGATTTACAACAATAGTATTTTTGTCTGCTGACCCGTTGAGTGTAACACTAAGTGCCAAAACGAAAATTAAAAGGAAAAAGGGTTTTACCTGTCTCCACGGCGAACCCTACACCTTATTTGTTTGCTAGGGTATGGCTATTTCTTTAGCACTGATATGTTAAGAAAACCTTAAAGACGATTCACAAAAATAGTATTTTTGTCTGCTGACCCGTTGAGTGTAACACTAAGTGCCAAAACGAAAATTAAAAGGAAAAAGGGTTTTACCTGTCTCCACGGCAAACGCTACACCTTATTTGTTTGCTAGGGTACGGCTATTTCTTTATCACTGACATGTTAAGAAAACCTTAAAGACGATTCACAAAAATAGTATTTTTGTCTGCTGACACGGTCAGTGTAGCACTGAGTGGCAAAACAAAAACTAAGGGAAAAATAACTGTTTACCCGAACTCACAGCGAACCCTACAACTTATTTGTTTGCAAGGGTATGGCTATTTCTTTAACACTGATATATTAGGAAAGCCTTAAAGACGATTCACAAAAATTGTATTTTTGTATGCTGAACCGTTGAGTGTAACACTGAGTGGCAAAACGAAGGTAAGGAAAAAACAATTGTTTGCCTAAATTTACGGCAAACCCTACAACTTATTTGTTTCAAAGGATGTAGGTGTTTTTTATCACTGGTACCTTTGGAAGTTCAAAAGACCATTCACAAAAATATTATTTTTCTCCGATGACCCATTCAAAGTAACCCCGAGTGGCTAAACGAAAACTAATCAAAACACAATTTTTTTACCCGAACTCACGGCGAACCCTACAACTTATATGTTTCCTAGGGTATGGCTATTTCTTTAGCACTGATATACTAGGAAAGCCTTAAAGACAATTCACAAAAATAGTATTTTTGTCTGCTGACCCGTTGAGTGTAACACTGAGTGCCAAAACGAAAAATTAGAGGAAAAAGGGCTTTTACCTGTCTCCACGGCGAACCCTACAACTTATTTGTTTGCTAGGGTACGGCTATTTCTTTAGCACTGGCATGTTAAGAAAACCTTAAAGACGATTCACAAAATTATTATTTTTGTCTAATGACCCGTTGAGTGTAACACTGAGTGGCAAAACGAAAATTAAGAGGAAAAAATGTTTTTACCTGTCTTCACGGCGAACCCTACAACTTTTTTTGTTTGCTAGGGTACGGCTATTTCTTAAGCACTGACATGTTAAGAAAACCTTAAAGACGATTCACAAAAATAGAATTTTTGTCTGCTGACCCGTTGAGTGTAACACTGAGTGCCAAAATGAAAATTAAGAGGGAAAAGGGTTTTTACCTGTCTCCACGGCAAACGCTACAACTTATTTATTTGCTTGGTTTCGGCTATTTCTTTAGCACTGACATGTTAAGAAAGCCTTAAAGACGATTCACAAAAATAGTATTTTTGTCTGCTCACCCGTTCAGTGTAGCACTGAGTGGGAAAACAAAAACTAAGGGAAAAATAGTTGTTTAACCGAACTCACGGCGAACCTTACAACTTATTTGTTTGCTAGGGTATGGCTATTTCTTTAGCACTGATATAATAAGAAAACCTTAAAGACGATATACAAAAATAGTATTTTTGTCTGCTGACCCTTGGGTGTGACACTAAGTGGCAAAACGAAAATTAAGAGGAAAAAAGTTTTTACATGTCTTAACGGCGAACCCTACAACTTATTTGTTTTCAACGATGTTGGTGTTTTTTCATCACTGGTACCTTTGAAAGTTAAAAAGACCATTCACAAAAATATCATTTTTCTCTGATGACCCATTAAAAGTAACACTGAGTGGCTAAACGAGAACTAAGCAAAACACAATTGAGCTAAGCAAAATAGATTTTAAGGTTCGCCGGGTGTTCGGGTAAAAAAAATTGTGAACTTCCAAAGGTACCAGTGATGAAAAAAACACCTACATCCCTGAAAACAAATAAGTCGTAGGGTTCGCCGTTAAGACAGGTAAAAACCTTTTTCCTCTTAATTTTCGTTTTGCCACTCAGTGTTACACTCAAGGGGACAGGAGACAAAAATACTATTTTTATGAATCGTCTTTAAGGTTTTCTTAACATGTCAGTGCTAAAGAAATAGCCGTGCCCTAGCAAACAAATAAATTGTAGGGTTCGCCGTGGAGAAAGGTAAAAACAATCTTTCCTCTTAATTTTCGTTTTGGCACTCAGTGTTACACTCAACGGGTCAGCAGACAAAAATGCTATTTTTGTGAATCGTCTTTAAGGCTTTCCTAGTATATCAGTGCTAAAGAAATAGCCATACCCTAGGAAACAAATAAGTTGTAGGGTTCGCCGTGAGTTCGGGTAAAAATTGTGTTTTGCTTAGTTTCGTTTAGCCACTCAGTGTTACTTTGAACGGGTCATCAGAGAAAAACAATATTTTTGTGAATGGTCTTTTTGAACTTCCAAATGTACCAGTGATGAAAAAAACACCTACATCCTTGAAAACAAATAAGTGGTAGGGTTCGCCGTTAAGACAGGTAGAAACCTTTTTTCCTCTTAATTTTCGTTTTACCACTCAGTGTTACACTCAACGGTTCAGCATACAAAAATAATATTTTTGTGAATCGTCTTTAAGGTTTTCTTAACGTCGGTGCTAAAGAAATAGCCATACCCTAGAAAAAATAAGTTGTAGGGTTCGCCGTGAACACGGGTAAAAAAATTGTGTTTTGCTTAATTTTTGTTTAGCCACTCGGTGTTACTTTTAACGGGTCATCAGTGAAAAACATATATTTTTGTGAATGGTCTTTTCAAACTTCCAAAGGTAACAGTGATGAAAAAACACCTACATCCTTAAAAACGAATAACTTGTAGGGTTCGCCGTAAATTGAGGCAAACAATTATTTTTCCCTTAGTTTTTGTTTTGCCACTCAGTGTTACACTCAACGGGTCAGCAGACAAAAATACTATTTTTGTGAATCGTCCTTAAGGTTTTCTTAACACAGTGCTTAAGAAGTAGCCATACCATAGCAAACAAATAATTTGTAGGGTTCGCCGTGGAGACAGGTTAAAACCCCTTTTCCTCTTAATTTTGGTTTTGGCCCTCAGTGTTACACTCAACGGGTCAGCAGACAAAAATACTATTTTTGTGAATCGTCTTTAAGGTTTTCTTAACATGTCAGTGCTAAAGAAAGAATCGTACCCTAGCAAACAAATAAGTTGTAGGGTTCGCCATGGAGACAGGTAAAAACCCCTTTCCTCTTAATTTTCGTTTTGGCACTCAGTGTTACACTCAACGGGTGAGCAGACAAAAATACTATTTTTGTGAATCGTCTTTAAGGCTTTCCTAATATATCAGTGCTAAAGAAATAGCCATACCCTTGTAAACAAATAAGTTGTAGGGTTCGCCGTGAGTTCGGGTAAACAATTATTTTTCCCATAGTTTTTGTTTTGCCACTCAGTGCTTCAATGAACGGGTCAGCAGACAACAATACTATTTTTGTGAATCGTCTTTAAGGTTTTCTTAACATGTCAGTGCTAAAGAAATAGCTGTACCATAGCAATCAAATAAGTTGTAGGGTTTGCCGTGTAGACAGGTTAAAACCATTTTTCCTCTTAATTTTCCTTTTGGCTCTCAGTTTTACACTCAACGGGTCAGCAGACAAAAATACTATTTTTGTGAATCGTCTTTAAGGTTTTCTTAACACAGTGCTAAAGAAGTAGCCATACCATAGCAAACAAATAATTTGTAGGGTTCGCCGTGGAGACAGGTTAAAACCCCTTTTCCTCTTAATTTTGGTTTTGGCCCTCAGTGTTACACTCAACGGGTGAGCAGACAAAAATACTATTTTTGTGAATCGTCTTTAAGGCTTTCCTAATATATCAGTGCTAAAGAAATAGCCATACCCTTGTAAACAAATAAGTTGTAGGGTTCGCCGTGAGTTCGGGTAAACAATTATTTTTTCCATAGTTTTTGTTTTGCCACTCGGGGCTACAATGAACGGGTCAGCAGACAACAATACTATTTTTGTGAATCGTCTTTTTGGTTTTCTTAACATGTCAGTGCTAAAGAAATAGCTGTACCATAGCAATCAAATAAGTTGTAGGGTTTGCCGTGTAGACAGGTTAAAACACATTTTCCTCTTAATTTTCCTTTTGGCTCTCAGTTTTACACTCAACGGGTCAGCAGACAAAAATACTATTTTTGTGAATCGTCTTTAAGGTTTTCTTAACATGTCAGTGCTGAAGAAATAGCCGTACCCTAGCAAACAAATAAGTTGTAGGATTTACCGTGAAGACACGTAAAAACATTTTTTCCTATTAATTTTCGTTTTGCCATTTAGTGTTACACTCAACGGGTCAGCAGACAAAAATACTATTTTTGTGAATTGTCTTTAAAGCTTTCCTAGTATATATCAGTGCTAAAGAAATAGCCATACCCTAGGGAAACAAATAAGTTGTAGGGTTGGCCGTGAGTTCGGGTAAAAATTGTGTTTTGGTTAGTTTTCGTTTAGCCACTTGGGGTTACTTTGAATAGGTCATCAAAGAAAAATAATATTTTTGTGAATGGTCCTTTTGAACTTCCAAAGGTACCAGTGATAAAAAACACCTACATCTTTGAAAACGAATAACTTGTAGGGTTCGCCGTAAATTTAAGCAAACTATTATTTTCCCTTAGTTTTTGTTTTCCCACTCAGTGTTACACTCAACGGGTCAGCAGACAAAAATACTATTTTTGTGAATCGTCTTTAAGGTTTTTTTAACATGTCAGTGCTAGAGAAATAGCCGTACCCTAGCAAACAAATAAGTTGTAGCGTTCGCCGTGGAGAAAGGTAAAAACAATTTTTCCTCTTAATTTTCGTTTTGGCACTCAGTGTTACACTCAACGAGGTCAGCAGACAAAAATACTATTTTTGTGAATCGTCTTTAAGGTTTTCTAAAAATGTCAGTGCTAAAGAAATAGCCGTACCCTAACAAACAAATAAGTTGTAACGTTTGCCGTGGAGACAGGTAAAAACCCTTTTTCCTCTTAATTTTCGTTTTGGCACTCAGTGTTACACTCAACGAGTTCAGCAGGCAAAAATACTATTTTTGTGAATCGTCTTTAAGGTTTTCTTAACATGTCTGTGCTTAAGAAATAGCCGTGCCTTAGCAAACAAAAAAGTTGTAGGGTTCGCCGTGAAGACAGGTAAAATTATTTTTTCCTCTTAATTTTCGTTTTGCCACTCAGTGTTACACTCACCCGGTCAGCAGACAAAAATACTATTTTTGTGAATCGTCTTTAAGACTTTTCTAGTATATCAGTGCTAAAGAAATAGCCATACCCTAGGAAACAAATAAGTTGTAGGGTTCGCCGTGAGTTCGGGTAAAAAATTGTGTTTTGATTAGTTTTCGCTTAGCCACTCGGGGCTACTTTAAATGGGTCATCAGAGACAAATAATATTTTTTAGTGAATGGTCTTTTTGATCTTCCAAAGGTATCAGTGATTAAAAAACACCTACATCCTTGAAAACCAATAAGTTGTAGGGTTGGCCGTTAAGACAGGTAAAAACCTTTTTTCCTCTTAATTTTCGTTTTGCCACTCAGTGTTACACTCAAAGGGGTCAGCAGACAAAAATACTATTTTTGTGAATCGTGCTTTACAGTTTTTTAACAGGTCAGTGCTAGAAGAAATAGCCGTACCCTAGGAAACAAATAAGTTGTAGGGTTCGCGGTGGAGAAAGGAGTAAAAACAATTTTCTCATTTCTCTTAATTTTCGTTTTGGCACTCAGTGTTACACTCAACGGGTCAGCGGAAAAATACTGTTTTTGTGAATCGTCTTTAAGGTTTTCTTAAATATATCAGTGCTAAAAGAAATAGCCATACCCTAGCAAACAAATAAGTTGTAGGGTTCGCCGTAAGTCCGGGTAAAACAATTGTGTTCGGCTTAGTTTCGTTTAGCCACTCGGTGTTACTTTTAATGGGTGATCAGAGAAAAATAAGTTTTTGTGAATGGTCTTTTTGAGGCTTCGAAGGGTACTCAGGGATGAAAAAACACCTTTATCCTTGAAAACAAATAAGTTGTAGGCTTTGCCGTAAAGGTAGCAATAATTGTTTTTTCCTTAATTTTGTTTTGCTATTTAGTGATGCACTCATTGGGTCAGCAGACAAAATACTATTTTTGTGATTCGTCCTTAAGCTTTGCTTAACATATCAGTGCTAGAGAAATAGCCATTACCTAGCAAACAAATAAGTTGTAGGGTTCGCCGTCGGTTTGGGTAAAAAAATTGTGTTTTGCTCAGTTGTCGTTTAGCCACTCTGTGTTATTTTTTAATTGGTCATCAGAGAAGAATAATATTTTTGTGAATGGTCTTTTAAACTTCCATAAGTACCAGTGATGAAAAATGCCTACATCCTTGAAAACAAATAAGTTGTAGGGTTCGCCGTAAATTTAGGGGCAAACAATTGTTGTTTCCTTAATTTTGTTTTTGCCACTAAGTATTACACTTAACGGGTCAGCAGACAAAAATAATATTTTTGTGAATGGTCTTTAAATTTGCAAAGGTACCAGTAATGAAAAAACACCTACATCCTTGAAAACAAATAAGTTGTAGGGTTCGACGTAAATTTAGGCAAAAAATTGTTTCTTCCTTAATTTTTGTTTTGCCACTCAGTGTCACCCTCAACTGGTCAGCAGACAAAAACAAAATTTTTTGAATCGCAATCAATGACTTTAAGCGATCAGTGCTAGAGAAATACCTTTATATATCCTTGCAAATAAATCAGTTGTAGGGTTTGCCGCCAACTACAAGGTTGAAAACGTTGATTTTGTCTATGTTAGGTTTTTGCTGCTGTTCAGTATACTTGAAGCATTAGCACTCAAAAGCCAAATTTTTGTGAAGAGTGTTTGAAGTATTTCTAAGTCATGAGTGACTAAAAAAACATTTGGATTGGATAGATAAAATATGTTGCAGGGTTTGCCGTGAATATAGGTAAAAACCTTTTTTCCCCTCTTAATTTTCGTTTTTCCACTCAGTGTTACACTCAACGGGTCAGGCAGACAAAAATACTATTTTTGTGAATCGTCTTTAAGGTTTTCTTAACATATCAGTGCTAAAGAAATAGCGATACTCTAGCAAACAAATAAGTTGTAGGGTTCGCAGTGAAGAAAATTATTGTGTTTTTGTTTAGTTTTTGTTTGGCGCCACTCGTGTTACTTTTAATGGATCGAGAGAAGAAGGATCGTACTTTTTTGTGAATGGTCTTTTAAAACTTCCAAGGCTACCAGTGATGAAAAACACCCAAATCCTTGAATACAGATAAATTGTAGGTTTCGCCGTAAAATTTATTCAAACAATTGTTTTTCCTTAATTTTATGCCAACTTGTTAGTTTTTTTCCGGTCAAAATTACCCCCCCTTGGTCAGAAAAGCCCCTCCCTGTTCTAAGTTACCCCCCCGCCCAGTGACGGATCCCGGGAAGGGGGCAAAAAAGATATTTGGCCCCCAAACGGAAAACCTCATGGGGGCAAAACTATGTTTGACCCTATCAAAATAGTCGACCTCGCTTTTGCCCCGACTCCTTTTGGTTTTACCTATAAGCAAGACTTTGGTGCTTCAACTCTCAGCTTCAGGCAGAACCAGTGAAGTTCATTGTGGTCTGGGCCTTGGATAGGAAAAAGTATCTTAAGCCAATATCTTTCACCCCGTGACGTTTTGTTTTTGCTTTTTGATTTTTGGTTGCCCCTCCCAAAGCGACCGGCTAAGATCCGCCACTGCCTCCCCCTCCCCCGATGCGCCATCCTGGATCCGCCTATGCCTCTGAGCAGCTTCCTGCCATACATAAACTATGTGCGCTCCTGATATTTGGGGGTGGGGGGCCTCCTATGCCCTTTGAACCACCATTTCAGCAAGCCAGGTAGTCATAGCTCCCATTCCCATGATTGATTTGCATCTCTTATGGCAAACGGGCTGTGTGGCTGGTAAATGGTCCGCTTGCTTTAGGGCCCCGCCTTTGGTGGGCGGGGCTTGGAAGGACGTTGAATGTTGCCGATGGAAGTTTTATCATTCGAATAAACGTGTTTTGTTGATGCTGGCCGTAAACTAGGACAGTTGGAGGGTGTCCGGGTTTTGTTGAATTATCTACCCGATATGAGTAAATTCGATGTGGAACTGTTTATATCTTAACAGATTAAGGTAGGAATGGCAGGGTTCCTGCGAGCCTTTTTGTAAAACGGTCATTTTTACATAAAATTATACGCCTGAATGGAAAATAATATATATAATTGTTGTTTATATTTTTGTGAATGATGCTGACTTTGATATTCGCGCTTGAACACCAAAAACCATTGATAAGTATGTAATAAAGCGTTGATTTAGGGTTCGCCACGCTTTTGACAGGGCGGCTTTTGAAATTGAATTTTGAATTCAAAGAAGCCGGGGAGGCTGGATTAACGAGTATGTTAATTGAATCATCTTTGGTGTCAATGCAAGCATAAGAGCTGAAATGACACTTCTAGCTCTTTTTGTCTTAAAATTGTAGGGTTCGCCCAGATTTTCGAGCTTTATATTTTGGTGACCTCTGGAGGTCAAACCGTTAGTTAATGAACACGAATGATTTTCGAAATTACTAGGGACTTGCATAGCAGTGTCCATGCAAAATTTCAGCAAAATCGGAGGGGACGCGAATACGTATTTGAATACGAATACGAATACGTTGCTATTATCCACGGACATCAAGGTGAGCATTTATTTTCCTAAAGCGCCTATTTCTATCTGAGGGCGCTTATGCTGTCCAGGAGCACCTATGTTTACCAAGATTTGCCTTTGCTGCCCGGTGCCTTTCTAGCCAAGGGCGCATATGATATCCGTAGGGCGCTTCATCCAGGGGCGCCCTACGGAGTCATATGCGCCCTTGGCGAAGGCACCCCTGGGCAGCAAACGAATATCTTATTGCCCTGGCAACATGGCACCCGCAGATAGAAATAGGCGCTTTTAGAAAATAAAATCTCACCTTGGATGTCCGTGATAATAACAGCGGCATTCATGACCTATATTCAATACGCTGTTCGCATCCCCTCATTTACTGAAATTTCTGCTCTGAAGTCTGTAACCCTAAGCATTCGTGTTCTACTAACGGTTTGTCGCAAGCAAGCTCGAAGAAAACAGACCCAAGACAAAGAAGAGCTAGAAGTCATTTCTTCTGGTGCGGATAATTCAGTGCCACCTGTCAAGCGTGGCAGGCTTATCAACTGTTCTACTGCTTGTAATCGACGGTGTTCAAGCTTCCGGCGACGATACACTAGCTCTAGTACATTTATGTAAGGCGACCGTTTAAAGATGGCAGCTGCCCGTCTACCTTAATGCTGTTGGGCTATGAGACGGTTCCACATCAGTACTCATATATCATGAATGGTAAAAAGCCCGTTTTCTCAACGTCTGGTTAGCCGGCATCAGCACAAAACGTTTGTCGGATGATAAAAAACTCCGTCATTTAAGCCCCGCCCCTGTTGAGACTATGGAAATTTACCCGACTGCAATCAGTTGCACCATATAAATCAATCGTAATCGGGACTACCTGGCTTGCTGAAATGGTGATTTCAGAATAAGCCCCGCCCCAAATGTCAGGCGCCATCGGATTTAATGTATGGCAGGAAGCGCAGGCGGGCAGGAATTAACGTCGAGGAGAGGGTAGTGGCGGATCTATTCGGTCGCTGAAGAGATATATCAAAGCAAAACGATCGCGAAGTGAAAGATATTGGCTAGATACTTTTTCAGGCCCAATATTGTGCTCACTGTTCTACAACGAATTGGCCGCCTCAAATGAAGCTAAAGAGTCGTTTAAAAGCGAGTCGGCTGCAAAACCCCGGCCCCGTAAGAAATGCCTATTAACAACAGGAGAACTCTGACCAAGGAATGACAATTTGACGAGAAACTAACAAGTGTATAAAGTAAGGAAAATTTGACTGTTTGGTCAATTATTTATTCAGGATTTAGTGTTTTCATCGTACCTTTGGAAGTTTTAAAAGACCGCAAAAATGTGCTCTTCTGATCCATTAAAAGCAACACCGGGAAAGCAAACAACTAAACAAGAGCACAATTTTCACTGCGAACCCTACAACTGTTTGTTGCTAGGCTATCGCCGACTCGCGTATGACAAGAAAAGCAAAGACGATTCACAAAATAGTATTTTTTGTCTGCTGACTGGAGTGGAAAAAACGAGTTAAGAGGAAAAAGGTTTTTATATTCACGGCTACAGCATATTTTATCTATCCAATAATTTTTTAGTCGCTCATGACAGAAAACTTCAAACACTTCTTCACAAAGAACGGCTTTTTAATGTAATACTGAAATTGCTGAACAGCAGCAAACTATAACATGAACGAAATCAACGTTTTCAACAGCCAGACGGCAAACCTACAACATGACTGACGCAGGATATAGTATTTCTCTAGCACTGATAACCAAAGTCATTGATTACGGTCAAATTTTGTTTTTGTCTGCTGACCAGTTGAGCTGACACTGTGTGCAAAACAAAATTAAGGAAAACAATTTTGCCCTGAAATTACGTCGAGCCCTGCAACTAACATTTCAAGGATGTAGTGTTTTTGCTGGCTGCGAACCATTCACAAAATATGGCATCTGCTGTTTTGTAATCTTAAATACAAGTAAGGAAACAACAATTGTTTGCCTATTCGGCGAACTACAACGTTTGTTTTCAAGGATGTAGGCATTTTCATCACTGGCTACTTAATAATTAAAGAGACCATTCTGAAACTCTTATTCTTACTCATTATTAAAAATAGCAGGTGCTAAACATTCTTGAAGCAAAACACAATTTGCAACGACGGCGACCTACAACTTTGCTGGAAATATTTCTCTGGCACTGACTATGTATGAAAGCAGAACGAAAGGATCATTTGCTTTGACCCAATAGTCAGTAAATTGAGAAAACGGTATTACTGCAGCTTACGACAAAACCTAATTTATTTGTTTTCAGGATAAGACAAGCTCAAAAGACCATTCACAAAACTATTTCTGATCACCGATAAAAGTAACATATTCAGCCAGACACAATATTTACCCGGTTACGGCGAACCCTACAGCTTGTTTGTTTGCTAGGGTATGGCTATTTCTTTAACTTTGATATATAGAAAACCTTAAAGACGATTCACAAAAACAGTATTTTCTCCGCTGACCGTTGAGTGTAACACTGAGTGCCAAAACGAAAATTAAGAGGAAAATTGTTTTTACCTTTCTCACCGCGAACCCTACAACTTATTTGTTTCTAAGTACAGCAATTCTTCTTTGACATGTTAAAACTGTAAACACGGTTCACAAAAATAGTATTTTGTGCTGACGCGAAATGTAACACTGAGTCCAACAAACGAGGAGCAAGAGGAAGGTTTTTACCTCTTCTTAACGGCAACCCTACAACTGTGATTTTCAAGGATATGGAGTGTTTTTTAATCACTGATACACTGGAAGATCAAAGACCATTCGCAAAATATTATTTCTCTGATGACTGTTCGCTCGGCAGTGGCTAACAAACTAATCAAACCTACTGCCCGAACTCGGCGATGCCTCCCCTAACTTTATTTGTTTCTAGATATGGCTATTTCTTAACGCTGACCTTCTAGAAAGTCTTAAAGGCGATTGCAAAAATAGTATTTTTGTCTGCTGATGGTAAATCTAACACTGAGTGGCAAAACGAAATTAAGGAGGAAGCGAATTTTGCCTGTCTTCACGGCGAACTTCTTTTGTTTGCTAGGCACGGCTTCTTCTTAAGCACAGACATGTTAAACCTTAAAGACGATTCACAAAAAATATTTTTCTGCTGAATTTCATTGAGTCAAACACTGAGTCCTCTTAGAGGAAAAAGAGGTTATTTGTCTCCACGGCAAACGTTACCTTATTTGTTTGTTAAGTGCGGCTATTTCTTTAGCACTGACATTTTTTAGAAAGCCTTAAAGACGATTCACAAAAAATAGTATTTTTGTCTGCTGACCCGTTGAGTGTAACACTGAGCAGAAGCAAAATTAAGAGGAAAAATTGTTTTTGCACCTTCACGGCTAAGGCTTACAACTTATTTGTTTGCTAGGAAGTACCAGCTATTTCTCTAGCACTGGCATAAAAAAAACATAAAGACGATTCACAAAAATAGCCACTGTCTGCTGACCCGTTGAGTGTAACACTGGTGGGAAAACAAAGAGCTAAGGAAAATAATAGTTTTGCTTAAATTTTTGTGAACCCTACAAGTTATTCGTTTTCAAAGATGTAGGTGTTTTTATCACTGGTACCTTTGGAAGTTCAAAAGGACCATTCACAAAAATATTATTTTTCTTTGATGACCTATTCAAAGTAACCCCCAAGTGGCTAACTGAAAACTAACCAAAACACAATTTTTACGAACTCACGGCCAGCCCTACAACATATTTGACCTAGGGTATGGCTATTTCTTTATGATATACTAGAAAGCTTTAAAGACAATTCACAAAATATGATATTTTTGTCTGCTGACCGTTGAGTGTAACACTAAATGGCAAAACGAAAATTAAGAGGAAAAAATGTTTTTACGTGTCTTCACGGTAAATCCTACAACAAATTTTGCACAAGGGTGCGGCTATTTCTTCAGCACTGACATGTTAAGAAAACCTTAAAGACGATTAAAAATAGTATTTTGTCTGCTGACCGTTGAGTGTAAGGCAAAGAGCCAAAGGAAAATTAAGAGGAAAAATGGTTTTAACCTGTCTACACATAAACCTACAGCTTATTTGATTGCTGGTGCAGCTATTTCTTCTTTTTGACATGTTAAGAAAACCTTAAAGACGATTCACAAAAATAGTATTGTTGTCTGCTGACCCGTTCATTATTAGCTGGCAAAACTATGGGAAAAATGTGTTTGCAGGCACGGCAGACAACTTATTTGTTTAAGGTAATATTATTTCTTTAACACTGATATATTAGAAAGCCTTAAAGACGATTCACAAAAATAGTATTTTGTCTGCTCACCCGTTGAGTGTAGCACTGAGTGCCAAAACGAAAATTAAAAGGAAAGGGGTTTTTACCTGTCTCCATGGCGAACCCTACAACTTATTTGTTTGCTAGGGTACGATTGTTTCTTTAGCACTGACATGTTAAGAAAACCTTAAGACGATTCTAAAATAGTATTTTTGTCTGCTGACCCGTTAAGTGTCACTGAGGGCCAAAACCAAAATTAAGAGGAAAGAAGTTTTAACCTGTCTCCACGGCGAACCCTGATTTATTTGTTTGCTGGTATGGCTACTTCTTAAGCACTGTGTTAAGAAAACCTTAAGGACGATTCACAAAATAGTATTTTGTCTGCTGACCGTTAGTGTAACACTGGTATAAAACAAAAACTAAGGAAAAATAATTGTTTGCATCGATTTTGTGAACCCTACAAGTTATTCGTTTTTAAGGATGGTGTTTTTTCATCACTGTTACCTTTGGAAGTTTGAAAAGACCATTCACAAAAATATATGTTTTACCCTGATGACCCGTTAAAGTAACACCAAGTGGCTAAACAAAAATTAAGCAAAACACAATTTTTTACCCGAGTTCACGGCGAACCCTACAACTTATTCTTTCAGGGTATGGCTATTTCTTTACTTTCACATTTAAGAAAACCTTAAAGACGATTCACAAAAATATTATTTTGTATGCTGAATAAATTGAGTGCTTACTGAGTGGTAAAACGAAATTAGGAGGAAAAGGTTTCTACACTGTCTTAACGGCAGAACCCTACACTTATTTGTTTTCAGGATGTAGAGTGTTTTCATCACTGGTACATTTGGAAGTTCAAAAAGACCATTCCCAAAAAATATTGTTTTCTCTGATGACCCGTTCAAAGTAACACTGAGTGGCTAAACGAAACTAAGCCAAAACACAATTTTTTACCCGAACTCGGCTTGAACCCTACAACTTATTTGTTTCACAGATTATGGCTATTTCTTTAGCACTGATATACTAGGAAAGCCTTAAAGACGATTCACAAAAATAGCATTTTTGTCTGCTGACCCGTTGGAGTGTAACTTTAGTGCCAAAACGAAAATTAAGAGAGGAAAGATTGTTTTTACCTTTCTCCACGGCGAACCCTACAATTTATTTGTTTGCTAGGGCACGGCTATTTCTTTAGCACTGACATGTTGAAAACCTTAAAGACGATTCATAAAATAGTATTTTTGTCTCCTGTCCCATGAGTGTAACACTGAGTGGCAAAACCCAATTAAGAGGAAAAAAAGGTTTTACCTGTCTTAACGGCGAACCCTACGACTTATTTGTTTTCAGGATGTAGATGTTTTTTCATCTAATTTACCTTTGGAAGTTCACAATTTTTTTTACCCGACACCCGGCAGACAAAAATCTATTTTGCTTAACCAATTGTGTTTTGCTTAGTTCTCGTTTAGCCACTCAGTGTTGCTTTTAATGGGTCATCAGAAAAATGATATTGAATGGTCTTTTAACTCAAGGTACGGTGATGAAGCAACATCGTTGAAACAAATAGGGTAATAAGGAATTCTGTCAGTATGTAAATTTCGTTGCCAGTGAATGCACCCAAGGGGGTCAGCTGAACAAAATGCTGGCCCTGTATCGTCTATAGGTTTTCTTATTATTAGTGCTAAATAGCCATACCCTAACAAACCGATAAGTGTAAGGTTCGCCGTGAGTCTTAAACAGCTATTTTCCTTTAGTTTTTGTTTTTCCCACTCGATGCTACACTGAACAGGTGAGCGAACAAAATACTATTTTTGTAAATCGTCTTTAAAGACTTTGCTTGGCACATGTCAGTGCTAAAGAAATAGCCGAAAACAGAACAAATAAATAAGTTGTAGCGTTCACCGTAGAGACAAACCAAAAACCCTTTTCCCTCTTAATTTCCTTTTTGGCACTCAGTGTTACACTCAACGGGTCAGCAGACAAAAATTCTATTTTTGTGAATCGTCTTTAAGGTTTTCTTAACATGTCAGTGCTTAAGAAACAGCCGTACCCTAGCAAACAAAAAGGATTTAGGGTTCGCCGTGAAGACGGAAGCAAAAACATTTTTTCCTCTTAATTTTCGTTTTGCCACTCAGTGTTACACTCAGCAGGTCATTAGACAAAAATAATAATTTTGTGAATCGTCTTTAAGGTTTTCTTAACATGCCAGTGCTGGGAAATAGCCGTACCCTAGCAAACAAATAAAGTTGCTTAGGGTTCGCCGTGGAGACAGGTAAAGCCCTTTCCTCTAATTTTTCGTTTTGGCACTCAGTGTTCCACTCAACTGGTCAGCAGACAAAATACTATTTTGTGAATTGTCTTTAAGGCTTTCCTAGTATATCAGTGCTAAAGAAATAGCCATACCACTGGAAACGCCATAAGTTGTAGGGTTCGCCGTGAGCTCAGGTAAAAAAATTGTGTTTTGATTAGTTTTCACGTTTAGCCCCTCAGGGTTACTTTGAATGGGTCATCGGCCGAAAATAATATTTTTGTGAATGGTCTTTTTGAACTTCCCAAAAGGTACCAGTGATCGAAAAGCACTTGATCCTTCCGACAAATAAGTTGTAGGGTTTGCCGTAAATTTAGGCAAACAATTGTTTTTCCTTCACCTTCGTTTGCCACTCAGTGTTACACTCAACGGTTCAGCATACAAAAATACAATTTTTGTGAATCGTCTTTAAAACTTTCCTAATATATGATGTTAAAAGAAATAGCCCATGCCCTTGCAAACAAATAAGTTGTAGGGTTCGCTGTGAGTTCGGGTAAACAGTTATTTTTCCCTTGGGTTTTGTTTTACACTCAGTGCTACACTGACCGTGTCAGCGAACAAAAATACTATTTTTGTGAATCGTCTTTCAGGTTTTCTTAACATGTCAGTGATAAAGAAATAGCCGTACCCTAGCAAAGCAAATAAGGTGTAGCGTTTGCCGTGGAGACAGGTAAAACCCTTTTTCCTTTTAATTTTCGTTTGGCACTTAGTGTTACACTCAACGGGTCAGCAGACAAAAATACTATTTTTGTGAATCGTCTTTGAGGTTTTCTTAACATGTCAGTGCTAAAGCCGCCGTACCCTAGCAAACAAATAAGGTGTATAGTTTGCCGTCGAGACAGGTAAAACCCTTTTTCCTTTTTAATTTTCGTTTGGCACTTAGTGTTACACTCAACAGGTCAGCAGACAAAAAATACTATTGTTGTAAATCGTCTTTAAGATTTTCTTAACATGTCAGTGCGAAAGGAAACAGCCATACCTAGCAAACAAATAAGTTGTAGGGTTTGCCGTAAGTCAGAACTAAACAATTATTTTTCCCTTCGTTTTTGTTTTGCCAGTCAGTACTACACTCAACGGGTCAGCAGACAAAAATAATATTTTTCTGAATCGTCTTTAAGAGTTTTCTTAACTATCAGTGCTAAAGAAATAGCCATACCCTGGCAAACCATAAATTGTAGGGTTCATAGGCGTGTTCGGGTAAACAAATTGTGTTTTGCTTAGTTCTCGCTTACCTACTCAGTGTTACTTTTAATGGGTCATCAGAGAAAAATATAATATTTTTGTGAATGGTCTTTTTAAACTTCCAAAGGTACCAGTGATGAAAAAACGCCAACATCCTTGAAAACAAATAAGTTGTAGGGTTCGCGGTTAAGACATGTAAAAACCTTTTTCTCTTAATTTTCGTTTTGCCAGTCAGTGCTATACTCAAGGGGTCAGCAGACAAAAATACTATTTTTGTGAATCGTCTTTAAGAGCTTTCCTAATATATCAGTGCTAAAGAAATAGCCATACCCTTGCAAACAAATAAGTTGTAAAGTTCGCCGTGAGTTCGGGTAAAAAAATGTGTTTTGATTAGTTTTCGTTTAGCCACACGGTGTTACTTTGGATGGGTAATCCCAGAAAAATAATATTTTTGTGAATGGTCTTTTCAAACTTCCAAAGGTGCCAGTGATGAAAAAACACACCACATCCATGGAAACAAATATATTTGTAGGGTTCTGGCAAATTTAGGCAACAAATTTTCCCTTAATTTTTGTTTTGCCATTCAGTGTTACCCTCAACGGGTCAGCAGACAAGAATACTATTTTTGTGAACCGATCTCTCGGGGTTTCTTAATATATCAATCTGAAATAGCCATACCCTAGCAAACAAATAAGTTGTAGGGTTCGCCGTGATTTCGGGTCCGAAAATGCCTTTTGATTAGTTTTCGTTTAGCCACTCGGTGTTACTTTGAATGAGTCATCCGAAAAAATAATATTTTGTAAATGGTCTTTTTGAACTTCCGAAGGTACCAGTGATGAAAAAACACCTACATCGCCGAAAACAAGATGATTGTAGGGTTCGCCGTATGTTAGGCAAACAAATTGTTTTTCCTTATTTATGGTTTGCCACTCAGTGTTACGCTCGACAGGTCCAGGAGGCTAAAAATACTATTTTGCCAGATGCCTTCAATGACTTTTCAAGTCATCAGTGCTTGAGAAATGGATATATTTTAGCAAAATAAGTTGTAGGGTTTGCCGCTAACTACAGTTGAAAACGTTGATTTTGTGTAATTTCAGTTTTGCCGCTGTTCAGTATACTTAACGCATCAGCACTCAAATGCCAAATTTTTGTGAATAGTGCTTGAAGTATTTCTAAGTTATCAGTGAACCGAAAAAAACAATTATTGTATAGAACAAAATAAGTTGCAGGGTCCGCCGTAAATACAGATAAAAACCTTTTTCCTCTTTTAAATTTTCGTTTTGCCACTCAGTGTTACACTCAACGGGTCAGCAGACAAAAATACTATTTTCCTGAATCGTCTATCAAGAGTTCTCTTAACATATCAGAAGCTAAAGAAATAGCCATACCCTAGCAAACAAATAAGTTGTAGGGTTCGCCGTGAAGAGAGGTAAAAACCTTTTTCCTCTTAAATTTTGTTTTTACTTATGATGTTACACTCAACGGTTCCCAGACGAAAATACTATTTTTGTGAATCTCTTTAAGGTTTTCTTAATATATCAGTGCTAAAGAAATAGCCATACCCTAGCAAACAAATACATTGTAGGGTTCGCCGTGAGTTCAGGTAAAACAATTGTGTTTTGCTTGGTTTTGTTTAGCCACTCGGTGTTACTTTTAATTAGTCATCAGAGAAGAATAATATTTTTGTGAATGGTCTTTTTAAACTTCCCAAAGTACCATTGATGTCGAAGCCTCAACATCCTTGAAAAGAAATAAGTTGTAGAGTTCGCCGTAAGTTTAGGCAAACAATTGTTTTTTCCTTATTTTTTGTTTTTGCCACTCACTGTACACTCAACGGGTCAGCAGACAAAAATACTATTTTTGTGAATCGTCTTTAAGGTTTTGCTTAACATGTCAGTGCTACGAAAAAGACATACCCTAACAAACAAATAAGTTGTAGGGTTCGCCGTGAATTCAGGGGAAAGATTGTATTTTGCTTAGTTTTCGTTTAGCCAGTCGATTGTTACTTTGAATGGGCCAGCAGAGAAAAAAAATATTTTGTGATGGTCTTTTTAAACGTCCAAAATTTTATCGATCGAAAAACACCTACATCCTTGAAAACAAATATGTTGTAGGGTTCGCCTTAAATCTGAAATAAACAATTGTTATTTCCTTAATACATGTTTTGCCACTCATTGTCACCCTCAACAGGGTCAGCAGACCAAAAACAATATTTTTAATCACTTTCAATGACTTTTTAAGTCATTAGTGCTTATAAATAGGTGCCTCTAGCAAACAAATAAGTTGTAGGGTTTGCCGTAATTTCAGGTAGGAAATTGTGTTTTCTTATTTTCGTTTAGCCACTCGGTGTTACTTTTAGTGGGTCAGCAAAGAAAAATAAAATTTTTATGAATATTATTTGAAAACGTTTCAAAATACTAGTGATGAAAAATACTTATATCCTAGAAAAAAAAATTGTGAGGCTTAGCCGTGAATTCAGGTGAAATTGTTTTCACTTAATTTTATTTGTGCCACACAGTGTCAAAATCAGCGGGTCAGCAGACAAAAATTATCTTTTTGTGAATCTTTAAGCACTGTTTAAAATATCAGTGCTAAGAGAAGTTTAAGAGTGTATATGCTATATATATATATATATATATATATATATATATATATATATATATATATATATGCTCAGGGGCGGACCAGACCCGAGTTTAGAGTGGACAAACCCATGTCTGCCTTTCCTTGGGGGAGGGTGGGAGCGAATATTTTTGCTCTACAGACCTAGTGTAAACATGTTTTGAAACATTTCTCCGGCGTTTGGGGGACAAGAGATGGTTGGCCCTCCCCCAGCCGTTTAGGAGGCCATGGCCAGAATGCCCTCCCCTGCGTCTGCCAATGCTTATGCTGGAACTCGATTTCCATCTACAAGATTGTAACATTACGGCCGCTACTTAAAAGAATTTTACTCCATAGCTTTCCCCGGCCGCCATTTTGGCGTGACTGTGAGCCTGGAGACAGGAAAGCAGCGCCATGCATCCTCGCCGTGTCACGACCGGGTACCTTCCCGGCCTGGGCAGGATCTTGCCGAGTTGATTATATTGCCATTGCTCCTCAGTATGCGTGGATTCCCGGGGCGGGCCGGGACAGGTTCCCCTCCGCCGATCCTTTCGGCGCCCCTTGACATAGTCCAGCGTCCCCCTGGAAGGTCAATGGCACCCCCGGTTATGTCGCTTCCCATCCTTTCCCCCAGGATGCGAAAACCGGTGTCCACCGATTGGATTTTATGCCAAATCGCTAGCTTTTTCCGGTCAAAATTGCCACCCCTTGGTCAGAAAAGCGCCTCCCTGGGAAGTTACCCTCCCCGCCCAGTGGTGGATCCAGGGAAGGGGGAAAGATGTTGCCCCCAAACGGTAAAGCTCGAGGAAAAACTATGTTTTGCTGCTTCAAAGTGGTTGACCTCGCTTTACCCCCGACTTCTTTTTAGTTTAATTATAAGTAAGACTTTGGTGCTTCCAACTCTCAGCTTCAGGCAGAACCAGTGAAGTTCAGTGTGAATATTGGGCCTTGGATAGGAAAACGTATCTTGACCTTCGCCCGGGTGGGGGTCTTTTTAGACCCCCTCAGGTTTTTCGAAAGTGACCAAAAAACGGCGCACCCAGTGCCCTTAAACTTGAGTCTGGCTGTTTCTTCATCATTTTTACATATTTCCTGAAAATTTCAGCTCAAGGTCCCATATCCCAGGTCAGGTCACAGGCCAGGTGAAGTGACCTCACCTCAAAAAATGTTTAAGAACCATAACTAAAGAAAGGTTAATTGCCCATCAAGTTCAAACTCATAACCACCATATTGGGCTCAGCAGAGGCTACAACGCCCTGTTCCGGGATTTTTATATTGGTGACCTAAGGTCATGTGCAGAGCATGACCTCCCCATTATCAAGCCATGGGAAAATCACGAAATGAGCTTTTCTCAGTAGATTATAGACTGGAATCAACTTCGACATCAGTTTTGACCTCTTTGCCTTTTAGCCCATTTCCGAAGTTGATTCTAAACATTTTGGCTTGTGACCTTCAAAGGGTCACCTTAGGTCAAATAAGCATTTTTGGTGTTCCCTACTCTCAAATTTTAAATAAAATAGATATAACTTTTATTTTGTCACCAAAGTGTTTGTAAAGTCACTGCAAGTCAAATCGGGATATACCTCATGACTATACCAGGTCAAGTTGGGTCTGACGCTGACCTGGAATCGAGGTCAAATTCTTAAATTTGACCTGGCATATAATATCATATATCATTCGATTCGTATTGACGAGAGGATTGCAATGGTGCATAAACTATGGCTGCATCATGTTTTGGTTTGGAAGCTATTGGCGAACAAAGTAAACGCCCTTATGCATGGGTGGCTATGGACATTTCAAGAATATGCCCAATATTCAGTGACCCTGTAGCTCCTAGGCTTTGACCTGACAGGAGGATAAATGCCACTGTAATGAAGCGCATCTCAAGAGCTTTCGAATGGTGTTAGAAAAATGTTTCTAGCTATCATAGTTTCTGAGATATACGAGGTTTTCTTAGTACACCTCATATTAGCGATTTTGACCTATTTTGACCTCTGGTGACCTTGATATTGACCTGACAAGAAAAATGACCGAAGTATTTTCGATCTCATTTTCGAAGAGCTTTCGATTGCCGTTTTGCGCTTTGTTCTAACTCTCTTAGTTTTTGATATCGTCGGGGTCTTTTTAGCCCCCCACCAGGAGCGAAGGTGGCTCGTACCCGCCACCGGGGCAAGGAGTTAAGCCAATATCTTTCACCCCCGTGAAGTTTTTTTGTTTTTTATTTTGGTTTGCCCCTCCCAAAGCGACCGGCTAGATCCACCACTGCCCCCTCCCCCGATGTGCCATCCTGGATCACTATGCCTCTGAGCAGCTTGGAGGACGTTGAATGTTGCCGATGGAAGTTTTATCATTGGAATAAACGTGTTTTGTTGATGCTGGCTAAACTAGGAGGTGGAAGGTATCGGGCTTTGTGGAATTATCTATGATATATGAGTAAATTCGATGTGGAACTTTTTTATATCTTAACGAGTTAAGGTAAGAATGGCTTAAAGGGTTCGCAAGCATTTTGTAAACGGTCCCTTTTACATAAAATGTACGCCTAGGAAAAATAGATATATAATTGTTGTTTATATTTTTGTGAATGATGCTGACTGCGATAGCGCGCTTGAACACCAAAAACAGATGATAAGTATGTAATAAAGCGTTGATTTAGGGTTCGCCACGCTTTTTTGACAAGGGCGGCTTTTGAAATTGAATTTCGAATTCGCGGCCAAGGGGCTGGAGTTTAACGAAGTACGTATTAATTGTGAATCATCTTTGGTGTCAATGGAAAGCACTGAAGCCGAAATGACACTTCTAGCTCTTTTTGTCTTCAAATTGTAGGGTTCGCCAAGATTTTTGAGCTTTCTATTTTGGTGACCTCTGGAAGTCAAACCGTTGAATTGAACACGAATGGCTTTAGGGGTTACTAAAGGGACTTGCATAGCCTGATCCATGCAAAATTTCAGCAAAATCGGAGGGGACGCGAATACGTATTTGAATACGAATACGAATACGTCCGCTATTATCTGGAACATTCACCTTGGGTGGAAAGAGCGCCCTTTGATAGCCCTTTGGGCGCCCACTGGAAAAGCGCCCTACGGATGCCATATGCACCCTTGAATAGCAAAGGCGCCCCTGGACAACAACGAAAATCCTGGATAACACAATTGCTGTGGACAGCTAAGGCGCCCCTGGGTAGCAAAGGCGCCCCTAGGAAGGCAAACCTTCGATAGAAAAGCCGCCTTTGGATAGCCTAGAGGCTTACAAGATGAAGCGCCCTACGGATATCATATGCGCCCTTGGCTAGAAGGGCGCCCCTGAACAAAGGCAAATCTTGGTAACATAGGTGCCCTGGACAGCATAAGCGCCCCTTAGATAGAAATGACGCTTTAGGAAAATAAATACTCACTTGGGTAGAAAAATTCCCTTTGATAGCCTAGGCGCCCCCTGGAAAATCTCCCTTGGATGTCACTATACCTTGGATAGCAAAGGCGCCCCTGGACAGCAAAGACAACCCTGGATAACACAAGTGCTGTGGACAGCAAAGGCGCCCCTGGGTAGCAAAGGCCCCTTTAAGGAAGAGCACACCTTCGATAGAAAAGCCGCCTTTGGATAGCCTAGAGCGCTTACAGGATGCAGGGCGCCCTACAGATATCCTATGCGCCCTTAGCTAGGGAAGGCGCCCCTGGGCAGCAAAGGCAAATCTTGGTAACAAAGGTGCCCTGGACAGCATAAGCGCCCCTTCTGGAATAGGCGCTTTAGGAAATAAAAATTGCTCACCTTGAGGCAGAAAAGTGCCCTTTGATAGTCCAGGCGCCCACTGGACCCCCCCCGGATATCATATGCACTTTGGATAGCAAAGGCGCCACTGGACAGCAAAGACAACCCTGGATAACTTTAAATTGCTTTGGACAGCAAAGGCGCCCCTGGATAGCAAAGGCGCCCCTAGGAAGGCCCCTTTGATAGTAAAGGTGCCTTTGGATAAGCGCAAACCCCTAGATAAACTAGGTGCCTGAGAAGGAAAATAGGCGTCATTAGAAAGTTCAGGAAACTCCCCCTGTTATAACATAGATGTCCACATATCCATCTTCAGCTACCCTGGATTGGAGCAGCGCCCCTGAAGAGCAAAGAAGCATATGGACAAAAAAGCGTCTCCGTATATCGAGGGCACTCCTAGATAATATATGCACCTCTTACATAGAAATAGGCACTTCAGGAAAAGTGAAGGTGGCCTTTAGTTGGGAGCCCGCCCTTGGACAGCCCAGGCGCCCTTTGCATAAAAGCGCCGTACATATATTACAGAAAATAAACTCTTGGAATTGAATTTGGATAATAGTTCCTACTCAGACATTAGGCATTCCTTCGGGGTATGATATCGCACAAAGCTGGGGAAATCAAAGAAGGCATTGGCTGATTTAATGTCGATTAGGGCTGCCTCAAACAGTGTTTTAGGCAGAGTATTATGTATTATATAATGTTTTATGTGTATTTGACTGATAAAATCTGATATGCACGTGTACTGATATGTGAGGTGTATGTGTGAATGCATGTGTGATATACACCATGAGTGCCAAATAAACGATTATTATTATTATTATTATATCATATGCGCCCTTGGATAGCAAAGGCGCCCCTGGACAACAAAGTTAACTCTTCGCGAACTAGATGATCTGGACAGCATATGCGGCCATGGATAAACTAGGCGCCTATTCCTAAAGAAAACCCCCACCTCACCTGAGGAAGTACAGGCGCCCCCAGGATATCATAGGTGTCCCTTTCCATCTTCAGCGCCCTACTTCCTCTGGCAGCACACCTGTCCGACAGTCCCGCGCTCTGTTACAGGGCTCGAGCGCTCAAATTGAGCATGGACTGCCTTTAACCACAGTTCATTGACCTATAACTGAAGGCTTAGTGCTCCATCGCTGCAACGGGGTGCCTTTTTTCAGTATGAGCGCCCCACTTCAAGAACGCTGCCCTCAGCAACCAGCAGTCCTCCCCGCTCAGCAGATGAAGCGCCTCTTTTTCAAATAACTAGGCACTTTATTTCAGTGTTCGAGCGCCTTATTTCAAATTTTATTCTCCATCCCCAGGCTCCTCCTGGAATTGTAGGCGCCCCCTCCGTGTAAAGAGCGCCCCTGGATGAAGAATTGCGCCCCATGTTTACAAAGGCGCTCCAAGATGGCATATGCGCCCCTTAGATGGAAATAAGCACTCCAGGGAAGGAAAATGCTCCCTTTGGGTAGCAAAGGTGCCCCTTAACAGCGAAGGCAGCCCTAGATAAGAAAGGTTCTCTGGACAGCATACATTTTCACCAGAATAAACTGGTGCCCGGGAAGAAAAATAGGCGCCTCACCAGAGACAAAAAGCACCCCAGGATAACGTAGGGGCATGTATTTCAATCATGTCTGGCCTGAAAAATACACCTAGACAGCATATGTGCCCCTGTCTAGAAAGACACCCCTGGGCAGTAACGGCGCCCCTGGGAAGCAATAATGCGCCCCTTTGGAGAAAAAAGCTGCCTCCTGAATAACCTAGGCACCGCCCCGAAATATCAGATGCCCGTGGATAGAACAGATTGCCTTGAATAAAACAGAGGCCCTCGATAGTAAAGGCGCCCTTTGATAGCATAAGCGTTCTTTAGCAACAATATGGGCGCTACATGAAGCAAAGGTTCACGCGCACCTAAGCCCAATAATAGAGCAATCAATCGATATGCCAAAGCGCCCTTAAACACGGACGCCAAACTTCCTAAGAAGTAAAGGCGCCTCTGGGTAACAAAAGCGACCCTCGACAGTGGTGTAGGTATTCCTGAATAACAGCAGCGTCCCTTGCTAAGAATAGTCCCAAGATGGCACAGGTACCCTGCTGATAGGAAAAGCGCCCCTGAGCCAGAGACACCCTCTGAATGAGGTGCCCAAGGAGAGCATAGGGAGCGCCCTATCGTGCAACAAATTGCCGCCCCCTGGATAGCCTAAGCGCCCCTTGCATAGGGTAGAGCGCCACTGGGTGGCTTATAGGTTACCATGAATCGAAATAAGATCCTCAATACCAAGGTAGGCCTGGATAAGAAAAAGCTCCCCTTGGGCACTGGGTATCCTAGGCACCCCGGAACAGCAAAGATGCCCCTGGATGGCTAGGTTGCGTCCATTGGGAAGCGAGAGCGCCCCTGGGTGGCACAGGTGCCCCATCGAAGCAAAGGCCCCTCCAGGAAACATAGGTGTCCCTGATGAGCACAGGTACTCCTGGACTGGCGCTAAATGACTTTGCATAATGTTACGACACTTATTATAGTGTATGCTATTACATCAAAGTAAAGGTTATTCAGTGTTTAGATCAAGGTCAGAGGTCAATTTTAAAGGTGACTGGCCTTGATGATCAAGGCTTGATTAAAGGTCATTGGTTAGCTTAGGCACAGCGCTAGTTATAGCGTAAATTAGCAATAATATGTTGGGTTGTGCTGTAATGAGTCAGGCGCCCCCGGAGGACCTTGACCCCAAAATTTCAGACATTGTTTAGAGCCTTCCCTTTTGGCCTCAGCCCTGTTCTGAGTATTTGCGCCCCGTTCCGGCCCGTTGGGGGAATTGGCCGGAACAAAACCTCGAGGAGTCTCCCAGTGGCACGAAAAACGTCAGCGCGAAGCGTCACAGTACTTGTCACACCTTATCATTGATCAATTCTGCTTTTTCCCTCAAAATTTAAGGTTCCGTCATCTCAGATCAGGTCACCAGTGCAGGTCAAGTGGCCTCACCCGGAAAATGTTTAAGTTAGCGTAAGTAAGAAAAAGGTGAGTCTATCGAATTCAAACTCTTGCCATATAATGGGCCCCAAAGTACTAATACATTTATTCAGGATTTTTCCCATTGATGACTACAAGGACAGGCACGAATCATGACCACTCCATTGAAAATGCCTGGGGTAAAACGGAAATTTGCCGCAAAATTGCTCTATGTCTGCAGACATACTTGAAATACCGCGGATTCCCCAAATCATAGTATCCTAAATCTTTATCGGTTCATGTTTGCAAGTTTAGACATGTTACATCTGAGGAGTTCATCTGGGGCTTCCTAAGCAGGTTTTCAGACTTGGGTCAATTGCTTTGCAGGAAATATTGATAGAACCCGTATTTTGATACCATTTTTTATTGTTATTGTGATTTGATTGATATGCACACTGACTATGCTAGGCTATCCCGTAGGCCTTGGCCTAGCCTTAGGTGAGAGTCAGTTTTTATGTTTTGACCTAAATGTGGCCATATTATACATTATTTGATGATTCCCCGTAACGAGAGGAAGCGAATTGTGCCTAAAAATGATTCTAGCTCAAATCTGGCAGGCAACTAGAGTATAGAGACAGAGACATGTTGTAAGCCTTGTCTCGGGAGAGGGACCCTATAGCTGATCATGGGAAAAATCCCCAATGGCCCCCAGGGGCCCTCAGGAAGTCAGGAAATCTGGCGTGGATGGAATCCATAGGTGGGATTTTGGGTCTCCAAAATCAGCTGATGAACGTTTCGGTTCAGGGGCCCAGATGGGGGCCTCCGACGAGCTCATTTGACCTCAGTGCCAACACAGGATTCTCAAGACCGGCGTTGGGTAGCACCACACTATTTAAACGGTTTCTAAATAAGCTCAGGGACCCAAAACTAACCCAGGGGTCAATTTTTCAATTCATGGGGCCCAGACACCCTGAGGGGACCACAGCAGCTCAGAAGGCCCATAAACTAATAGGGCGAGACAAGCTGGGTGCCTCGACGAACTAGTGCCCAGATACACACAACGGGCCCCAAACAAGCTGAAGGGATCTATATCAGTTAAACGAAATCAGTACCAACCCAGGGGACCCTGACCAGCTTTAAGGGACACTAATCCAGCAGGGCTCAGAGAGCTCAAGGCTCCAAGCTTTTAGCTCAGAGGGCCCAGGACCTATTGAGGGACCTATATCAATAAAGGACCCCAAAAGCTTAATAGGCTTCAGCGGCGACATATAGAGTTTCAAGTTCAGTGCGGGGGCCTGGTTAACTAAATCGGTCCCAGATCCAGCTGGGGGGACTCGATATAAACTCAGGAAAGTCACCAAAAACTCAGGGGCCCAGGCCCGCAGAGGTTCTGCGGCCTATGAAGGGCTCAGGTTAGCGTCAATCAGGTATTTCAGTATGGAGCCGTTAGCCAGGACTACTGTGATAAGTGGAGGTGGTGGATCCGCCACCTCAGTTTCGCCATGACCGACGATAACTGTATTATTTGCTCATCGTGCTTCAGTTAGTGTCCCAGTTAGGTGCTTTCAGCATTTTCTGCCAAGTGCCAGTCATTAGCTGGCCGAAATAAACTTGATGGTAAACGTGAACATGTCCTCACTAAGAGGAAGATTTCATGGAAGTAAAATTTTAAATCCTTTTTTAAACGCGTTTTTCATTGACAATGGCCGCCTTTTGGGTGGTAAATTGGCCAGTGGCGGATCCCCAGGGCCCAAAAAGCCGCCCCAAAACGGAAAAACTCGGGGAAAAAACTATGTTTGACCCCCATGACAACCGACCTCCTTTACCTCCTCCTTTTTAGTTTCCAAGAAAGATTTTGGTGTTTCAACTCTCAACTTCAAACCAGAACATAAGTTGATAAGATGTTTCCTGGCCTGTCCCCCCGAATCCGGAAATGTCGAAAACACTGAAGATTATATATTTGGGCACAGCCCTTCATCAGCGTGTGGCGTAAATATCAATAATTCTCAGTTATAGTATAGCCAGTCTAGTATAGCCAGCCTTGTATAGGAAGAAGTATCTCGAGCCCATATTTTTCACCCTGTGACATTTTTTAACTTTATGCCTCCTAATACCCAAAATTCTGGGGAAGTGATATTGGTAGCGCAGCTTTTTACTGCGTGACGTTTTCCTTTTCGACTTAGGTTGCCCTCCCAAACCGAGCGGCTGGATCCGCCACTGAAATTGGCGCTCCTAAGGTTCGGCGCCCCCAGGCTTGGCGCCCTCCGAGCCTGCCCCCTTAACGAAATCCTAGATCCGTCACTTGCATCTACTTGAGTCTCCCATCTGGTTTCAAACTTATTATTTTTAGGGGCAATTAATAATGTGGGTTAAGTTCAGTTTGCATTGGCTTCAATGTCAAACTATCCGCATGAAACAATTTTCCTGTGACATAGCACTGAGCCAGGTTCACATCATGCGATTATTTTCAATGTCCTCTCACCATTATCTTACGCATATTGGCCACGTGGAAAGGCAAAATGATGCTTATCATATTTGATATTAAAATAAACTTCATCCCTCTTCACAAAAGAAAAATCCTCAGATATATACCTTTATGTTCGGCTGTTGCATCTTGCCAAGTGTCTTGCATTTCTCCACGACCTAGAAGCAGTTACAGGTTTTCAAGAGGTGCCGAAAAGCGTGGACTGAACTGTTTAGCAATTCATTGTTTCAAATATCACTTAAATAGGCATGTTGCCTGGATGGTACAAACTGTTATGGCTGGGGAGGGAGGACAGAACGTTGTTAAAAATACGATCCACAAAAATGACGGCAACCGAAAACCGAACGCGAAGAGTGGGAAGCTCTGCGAGCGCCCTTTGGGTGAAACGTTGATAGTAAAGTGCGCACTCTGAGGCTCCGCTTTCCCCCACTTACCAAAATTCCCGCTCCGCCCGCATGCGGATCAGGGAACAAGGGCAGATCCCGCCCCCTCCCCGATTGATCCTCGGTGCCCCCTGAAATGGTCATGGCGCCCCCTGAAAGGTCGATGGCACCCGCCTGAAATGGCGCCCCCCCCTCCCCCAGAATGCGAAAATCGGTGCTCACCGATAGGGCTTTACGCCCACCTGATAGGTTTTCCGGTCCAAAGTGGCGCCCCGGGAGAGTGCCCCCCGATTGGCAAATCCTGGATCTACCTATGGATCCGTCACTGTTCAAGACCAAACAATTCACAGGAAAAGCAGGAAAACTATTAAATGTTAGTAGAAATTGGTGCGGCCAAGATAATTAGCGATGCTAACAAATTTTTAGTTATGTGGATGAAATCATAGGCGTAGGAACCGGGGCCCCAGGGGCCACTGGCCCCCCCACTTTTCAGATGGGCCCCACAACGGAGATAAGAATATCCAAGAACTGTAATATCAAGCGAGAAACTCTAACTGGCCCGATACCTTGCCCCGGAACTCAATTAAACTTACCCCATGCCCCTCTAAACTAAGTTGAGGTCCTATGAGTCAATTTTAAGGTCCCCTGAGCTTCTGGGGGGCCCTAGACTGGTCTCTAATGTCATGCAGGCTAATCTGGGCCTCTTGAGCTGAACTGAGCGCCCCTGAGGTGGCTTGGGCAGCATAGATTGTTCCTAGGACGCCTAAACTGAGCTAGGAGCCGTGACCTTGAACAGGGCCCTGTGCCATGGCCAGGCGGTGTATCCACCGACCTGGGGGAGCTGAGCTGAGCTGGGACCGTAAAGTTAACATTGTCCCTTGTGCTAATCTGGATCCCCTGTGATGCACAGAAGACCCTAAACTTATCTGAGGCCCCTGCACAGTAATAGGGCCCTGCCTTGAAAATTGGGTTGTAAGGCTTCAGTGAAGCCCTGAACTGTTTGAAAACCTATATATGCCGACAAGGGACTAGGATGATCCGGGCCCTTAAGCTTATCTGGTCATCAGAGCTAATATTGGCCTCTGTGTTGAACTGAGAGCCCCTGAGATCCCCAAGGAACCCCTATAAGGCTTTAGAGCCCCTGGCCACTGTTTGAATGGGCCCCTTGAGATGTTCTGACAGTGGCGTAGCCAGGGAGAGGGTCCCTGGGGTCCCCACTGGATCCTTGGGCTGACCTTATACACTAAAAACACGACCATTGATCTCGAGGCCCTCTGAGCTTGGTCTCAGGGGCCCTCCCAAGCTTGGTCTCAGGGAGGCCCCGATAATCGGTACCGAGGGCTCAGAATACCGAATATTGATGCTTGGGGGACCCTTGGCGTTCCGGTCTCAGGGGTCCCGAGCTTGAGTCTCAAGGCCCCTCCCCCTGAGCTCGGTCTCACGGGCCTTTCGATCTTGGTCTCACGGGCCTTTCGATTTTGGTCTCAGGGCGCCTGACCCGGGTTTCCAGGCCCCCGAGCTTGGTCTCAGGGGCCCCGAGCTTGGTCTCAGGGCCCCCGAGCTTAGTCTCAGGGACCCCCAAACTTGGTCTCCAGGGTGCCCCAAGATTGGCCTCAGGCCCCCTCTCCCCGAGCTTAGTGTCGAGGGAGCCCTCGAGAAGCTTGGTCTCTGGGGGGCATCCGAGGGTATCTGATGCATAAGGCTGACCGTATGCACTGGAAAACACCAGCATTGGTCTCAGGGACCCCTGATCTTGGTCTCAGGGGCTCCCGGGGAAAACTGATATCAGGGGACCCCCGATCGCCGGTATCAGAGGGCTCTGGAATACCGAACATTGATCTCAAGGGCCCCTGGGCTTGAGTCTCAAGGCCCCCGAGCTTGGTCTCACGGGCTTTCCGAGCTTAGTCTCAGGGGCCCCCGATCATCGGTATCGAGGGCTCTGGAATACCGAACATTGATCTCAGGGGCCCCTGAGCTTGGTCTCAGGGGCCCCAATTTGTCTCCAGGGACAACCGAGCTTGAAAGATCTCATGGACCTTTCGGTCTTTTAGTCTCATGGACCTTTCGATCTTGAGTCTCACGGGGTCTGAAGCTTGGTCTCAGGGAACCCCGAGCTTGAGTATCCGGGGCCCTTGAGCTTGGTCCCAGGGAGCATCCGAGCTTGGTCTCAGGGTCCCCTCAAGCAGTCTCCGGGGCCCCCGAGCTTGGTTTCGGGGGTTCAGGGCCCCCCTCGGGAATTCATCCGATTATTGATATCGGGGACTCATTAGTGGGGCTGAGCATTGATGTCATGGACACTGAGTTTGGTCTCAGTGGCCCCCAAGCCTGGGTTCAGGACCCCGAGTATCCCCCCCAAGGGACTCCAGAGTACCGAGCATTAGTCTCCGGGGGCTCGAAATATTGATCTTAATTTGGAACATCGGTGTCTAGTTACTCACGAGAAAAGCGCGAGCATGGGTCTAAGGGTGCCCCCGAGTCTGATCAAAGGGGATCCCGAGCTTGGTCTTAAAAAGCCCCCGGGCATTAGTATCCCTAGGCTCCGGGGTATGGTCTGGGGGAGAAATTACAGGGGCCTCCAAATGAGTGACTTTGAAGGGCCCCGAAAGTGTCCCCAGTGGTGTAGCCAAGGGGGCCCTAGGCGTCCGCAGACCCCCTTGGGCCAATCTGAACCACTGCAAAGAATTCTCTGATCACGGGGTCCCCAGAGTCAGCCTCAGGGGCCCCTGAAGATTTGTTCTCAGGGCGTCCCGAGTCGGCCTCAAGGCCCCCCGCCTGAGAGTCAGTCTCAAGGCCCCCGAAAGCAGATTTCGCGGGCCCCCAGAGGAGTTAGTCTCAGGAGACCCCAAAAAGTGGTATCAGGAGCCCGGGAGTCTGTCTCAGGGGAGGTGGGGGGGGCCGGAAGCTCGTCTCAGGGCCCCAGGGAGTGGTTCTCAGGGGCCTTGCAAAAGCCTATTTCAGGGGCCTCCAAGGGGAGTCTCAGGAACGCCAAAGACTTGATCTCAGAGGTGATTCCACCCCCCCAGGGCTTGTCTCAGGGAGCGCCCTAGAGTAAGTCTCAGAGGCTGTTGGAAGTCATTCCCAGTCCCCCTCCCCCACCCCAAAGACAGTCTCCAGAGGACCCCCAAGAGCTAATCTGGATGGCCACAATAGTCAGTCTCAGCCCCCCTCCAGAGTAAATCTCGGGGGGGCAATAATCAGTCTCAGAGGTGCTGCCGAATAACTAATCTCAGGAGCCCCGAGAGATTCTCAGGGAGCCCCCAGTTTGATCCCGAAGCGCCATGAATCGGTCTCAGAGACCCCCTGAGATCTAATCAGGAAAGCGGCCGAAAATTAGCTTTGTGAGTGCCGCCAAGTGTTAGTCTTAGGTATTTAGGCTCGAATAAAAATTTTCAAAATCATATGCCTCGGAAAAAAATGTATCTACCCCTATTGCATACTAAGAAAAGACAAATTGAAACATATCCATCAGGCACCAATTTCGAAGGAAAGGCAAAAATTAAACTAATTTTACCATAAGAGCACATCGAACAGGGAATTTGGCACTTCAGTCAATTTTAATCTTTTAGCTTAACACCCATTTGCTAGAACCTAAATATCTGAATAAACAACCTTCAAATAACATTGAAGTAGGATAGCCTGAAAAGTGTCGAAATCCATTACGGGCACAATCCTCCAAGGAAAAATGAACATGAAAGGTTGAAATAACAGCGACAGAAGTCGAAGAGCGACCGGTACCTGGGCCGCCTTTTGTCTTGATAATTTGCTCCTTTCGAAGATAGCAAAGTGGGAAAGTAACTGGATCTCAACAGGATCTATCGACGGAATAGAGGTTATGCCTTTCAGGACCCACTGCATGTCCTTTGTATTTTTCCGGTTTTCCGTTTCTTTCGAAATTTCCTGATTAAAGAGTTCATGGATTCGGCACCGGGAAATAATTGTTAATGTTGTTCCGTAGAAGATAATTCTACGTACTCCAATGACTGTAATAACTTCATGTCTGATTACCGATTGAATTGAGTTAGACTCAGGTGTAACATCATGCGCGCATCAACGTTGAACTTCCCGAAATATGGCACAAAGCTGTCATTATAACACGCTACCATATAAGGTATGGGCCATTCTTAATATTTAGTGACCTTAGTTTAGCAACATTTGGTCGGATCTAGAAAATCAAGCTATAAACAAAATAAGAATAAATGCTTATAAATAAAAGGCACAACAAAATTTCATTCATTAGCGAATGTTAAAATACTATACAAAAGATATAGGAGATGGGCCCCGGTTACTAAGGAGACCCCCGGTCTGGGAGCCCCCGACGGCAGTCAGATCCCTCCTTCAGCCGAATCCTGGCAACACCACTGTGTTCTGAGACTCTATATCAGACACCCTGGGACACCCCTAAGCCTAGCCAGGGCCCTGAGCTAATCTAGGTGCCATGTTAACTGGGGCCCAGCTCTGGGCGCAGGGAGCCCTGAACTCTTCTAAGGTCCCTGGGCTAAGCTCGGGGCCGTTTGGTGAATGGCGCCCCTGAGCTGGTATGAGAGGGGACCCTACTCAGCCGATCTGGGCCCCTGAGCTGAGCTGGCCTGTGCTGAACAAGAGCCCTGAGCTGGTCTAGGGCCCCTGAACTGTTCTAGCGTCATTGAGCTAAGCTGGGATCCGTGAGCCTTTTTAAGCCCCTTGAGCTGTTTTGAGGCCCTACATAAGTCGACCTGGGGACCCCCAGGCTGAACCAGGCCCCTTAGCTAATATGGCACCCTGTTGCGAATCTGGGGCTCCACTGTGATGAGCTTCTAGGGGGTCCTCAGCCAGCATGTGAGGTCCCTTGATAAGCTGGTCCCGAGGCTAATGCACACTGGTCTGGGCCCATGAGCCCCGACTGATGTAGGTTCCTGAGCCATGGTCTGGACCTTAGGCCCTCCGAGATAATTTGGCGGCCCCTGGGCAACATAGGCATAGGAACCGGGGGGTCAGGGGTGCTGCCCCCTTTGAGAGTGGGCCCCACAACGTATATGCAAATATCAGCAAGTCCGCTGCCTGCAAGCCCCTGGGGGAGGAGTGCTTCGTGAAAAAAACCAAAGGCACCTACTACCCGAGTGTTTCCAAATGAGTCCCCAGAACTGGTCCCAATCAAACTCCATCCCATATCAATCCCAACACAAGCAGATCAGGTTGGACCCCGCATCAAATGCCGAGCAACAGTCGTCCCTGAGCCATTGAAAGGCGCTGACGTCCCTTCGATGCCAGGGTTATATGGCGTCGCCAACTCTTTCCCTGTTGGGAGGGGTTTCCGCGATCAGAACCAAAAACAAGGAATCTGCCGTGCCTTAAGCGGGTTGGTCGCGTGGAAAGCAAGGTTGCTAACCACTATATCACCACGCCCACACCTCCACAGCATCACGAAGCTGGCCATCAAGTACCTACATTGCACTTGCAGTCATGCTGGAGCTCTGCATTTTAGGCATCGAAATATAGCTAAACGTATTTATTTGTGATCAGCCTTTACCTAAATCAATCTCTAATGATGGAAAGAAGGGATCCGTAACAGCCTAAATAAATGTTCCCATTTTTGTCATTAAATAAGCAAAATGTTGATTAGACATAGCGAAGTGAGGCTGTTTGGTATCAAAACATTGTCTGTAGTTTTCTAAACAGTTTTTTAATTTTGTAAATGTGGTAAAGGGCCTAAACATCTGTAAATATAAAGCGCTCGTGGTGAAACATGACTGAAATCCTCCAAAAAAGCTTAAAAATGTATTTCGTATTTGAACAGAGGTCTAGGTAAAAAACCCCAAAAATGTTTTTTTGCGTTTTACTATGATTTATTAGATCATAATAGGTACAAATCAAAATCATAGGGCAAAATTTAATTCCTCAGTTTTCCATACGTTGGCATCCTAGTGTGCATGCATTGCATATTGACACCAAACGAGCTAACTGTTTTCCCTAATTATGGGCCCCCATGGACTGAGGACCCCCTTAGGAAATAGGCCCCTCTAAGGTT
>JAOTON010001787.1:0-144452 GCA_034440635.1 Lepas anatifera
AACCTTTAGGTAGGCGCAAAAACTTCATCGGTGGACGCCGTTTTCCATCCTGGCGGATCACCGAGTTCCAGGGGGCTCTGTGACCATTTCAGGGGACGTTGAGGTTTGATGGGGGCACCTGTCCCCTTTGATCCATCTGTCGTTTCCATTCCCCGAGGATGCCAAAACTGAAAGCTGATCGATGGGATTTATCTTCCTATCGTTTCGCTAGTCAAAAATGACATTACCCTGGTCTGGATGGTGCCCCCAAAGGTGCCTCCTGAATCACAAACCTGGATCCAAGCTAATATGTTTTGGACTGGTCAAAGATGGCTGGAAAACACAAAAATTACCTACCTGTATAAAGGAGATCTGTGGTGTTCGTAGAGGTGTCAGAAGGAGTATCTCACTCTGGCTTATATAATCATAGGCAGATCAAGGGATGGGGCATAGGCGATCCAGATTGCCAATCTGGGTGATGGCGTCACCTTCCGGCGAAGGGGCAGTCCAGACCGGCCGGGGGGAGGCACCTTCAAAACAAAACCAGGAGGGGGAAAAACCCTATCTGTGGCAGGTGACGTTTGCATCCTGGGGGAAGGGGATGGTGGATACAGAAATTTGAGGGGGAGCATTGGGACCTTTCAGGCGTGTCGCCGTCGCCATTACAGGAAGCTCCGAGGATCGATCGGAGGCGGGGCACCTGCCCACCTCGCCCGCCGCGGATCGATCGGGAGGGCAGGGTACGCTCCCTGGAATCCGCCTCTGGAAAGGGAGGTAGGTGACCGCCTCCCGAGAACGAACCCCTCAGGAGCCCCTGAAGCGGTAACGTCACGCCCCCAAAGATCGATTACGCTTCTACCTGAAATATCACTCCGCACTTCCCACCCTGCACTCAGGATGTGAAAACTCCAGCGCCCATCGATATGATGTTGCACTCACCCTTAAACGCTTTGCTGGCCAAAAGTGGCGCCCCCTGTGGCCCAGACTGCAAACCCCCTGGGGAAAAAGTGGCCCCCCCAAGCACCCTGAGTAGCAGTTCATAGATCCGCCTGTGCCTGCACCTCTGTTTGCTAGGTGGCAGCGCTTGAGTCGTCCGTTTTGGCTATTAAGGTTTTTAGCATGATCCTCACCAGCCTCATCCTTATAACGAAACCGAAAAAATGCTGTGCTAGTTCAGTCTCCTGATTCAGTCATACGCATCAAAAGAACTAGTGGGAAAAGGCCAGAGACCTCACTCCGCTGCCAGTCTAGTGGGATCCTAAGATTCAAGCTAAATGTGGAGGGATTTTCATCACTGATGGCTATCTGGCAGCACTTCGGGGCCGCGCGCGCGGGGGAATCCCTCCTCTGTTTAGTGTTTGCATCGCACTCGTAAGTTGTGGGTGACGTCCTGGTGGTATTTCGGTTTCCTAGTGCTAATGTGTCGTATTTAGAGATCTTCCTTGCTATGCTATGGTAAGGAGAAGTTTTCTGAGCTTTTAGCAGTTTATTTGGGTCAAAGGCACTGTTAGCTCTAGCTATAGACAGACCCTGTTCCAGCACTGCTTTTAAGTTGGAGGGTAGCAGACGCCATTGGGAGATTGGGACAGCTGTTGTAAGTAGTGTTCATGAATTATCAGTATACCTAATTTTTGGTCCAAACATAAGGTATATATTCGATGAAAGGGAATTCAAAGAGTGTTACTTCAATCTTAAGAGCCAAAAATGGTCGATAATAGAGGTGGAAGTTTCGGACAATCTTTTTCAGGCCAGCCCGGTCTGATGTTGTTTTCGAAGGAGCTCCGTCGCAAGGCTGACATTTTGGAAAATCACCTCAATAAGGGGCAGGGTTGGTGTCAAAAAATTTGACG
Source organism: Lepas anatifera (assembly GCA_034440635.1). Classification (NCBI taxonomy): domain Eukaryota; kingdom Metazoa; phylum Arthropoda; class Thecostraca; family Lepadidae; genus Lepas; species Lepas anatifera. The sequence goes on from JAOTON010001787.1 coordinate 1,830, forward strand.
AAAAGAATGATAAAGGAGTTCAAAGAATGGCGAAGTCATCTGCAGTTTTGAACCTGTTGATATCAGTTTTTAATAACTGAATCCAAATCCACAACATTCCTTTAGCTCTTACCACATCAAAGAATGGGGAAACTTTATTCATGGGCGGAGATCAGGGGTGTGGGGGGTCAGGAGCCCTTTCTTGGATACTCGGTTGTGCTCTAATAGGCTTTTGTATAGGGCTTGTGTGCCAGCAAGTAACCGGCATAACAAGGCCAGACGTCTTAGCTACTGCCAGATAGGGACATTGGGCTCTTCCTAAAGAAAACAAATTCCGAAATCCCAAAATTTCGTCAGATTCCTACGGTATCCTTGCATGAAAGAGGAAAACGCTCAAGGGATTTTTGTCACAGGCGGTTGGAGGAGAGGAACAGGAAGCTGTTGCCAGTTTGTACTTCACTAGCAAGGTGAATTTTTGTGGCAAAGGCACATCCAGGGGAGTGGATTTCGGCCCTGGGCGGATCTCGAGGAGTGGAAGGAGACGGGACCCTGTGTGGCGGTACGGATTTTAGGAGCGTGGAACTGTTGCGGCACTTACAGCATGGGCGGATCCCAAGACGTTGCCGATCGGGGGCACCCTTCCCGGGGGGCGCCACCTGTGACCGGCAAAAACTCATCAGGTGGACGCCAAATCCTGTCGGTGGGCGCCGACTTTGGTATCCTGAAGTGCGGTGGGAAGCAGCGACATTCTCAGGGGACGCCATCGAGCCTTTCCAGGGGGCGTCGAGGTCGATGGGGGTACGTGCCCCCTTGGCCCACCCCTGGATCCGCCTATGCTTTACAGGGCAAGAGATTCTTGGCATAGGCACATCCAAGGAAGGGCACATAGGTAATGGGCGGATCCAGGGGAAGTGAGATGGGACCCTGTCTAAAAAAGTCTGCTTTGCGTAGGCGGATTCCAGGAGGGGGAAAGTTGCAGCGCTCTACAGAGCGAGGGATTATTGGCATAGGCACGTCCAGGGAAAGGGATTTAGGCAACTGGTAAGTAGACGGGACCCTGTGAAACAAAGCATATTTGGCTTACGCGGATACAGGGGAGGGAAAGGAGATGATACTATAATAAATTATACTTGTCATAGGCAGATTCAGGGGGGAAACTGTTGTGCTGCACTACAGAGCAAAGGCATTCTTAGCTCAAGCGCGTCCAGGAAGGGATTTAACACGCGCATTGACGGGGGGCGGGTACCCGCCCCCCTCGGGTTTTTCGGAGACAGCAGAAAAACGGCGGCGCGTAGCGCCGCCGTACTTGTGGTATACCTTTTCCCTCATCATTTTTACAACTTTTGTGAAAATTTTAAGGTTAGGTCATCTCAGGTCAGGTCACCATTACAGGTCAAGTGACCCGACCCTAAAAAAGTTTAAGATAGCATAGTCAGAGCAGGGAACTTATCCGATTGAAACTCATATCACATAATGGCCCCACCGAGTTCCTCTAAAATATGTTCCGGTATTTTTGATATCGATGACCTAAGGTCAGGTACGAGGCATGACCTCTCCTTTGGAAATACATTGGAAAAATTGTTTTTACGGAATAACTCAGTAACGGATGGTGATAGAGCATTTATTTTAGCTGCATTAGACTCGCCTGGGCTTTGCGGTTCTAATGATATGCATTTTATATAATTTGACCCTGACCTGATCTCAGGTCAGGTCAAATCCTTGATTTGACCTAGTAAGGTCAAATTATATATCATTCGATTCGGCTTGCTAAGGAGGATTCATATAGTTTAAGTCGTTTTGCTCTATCTTTACTTGTTCAGATGTAATGGCCGAAAAACTGAATTTACATGTTATCCCTATGACGGGCATGTTTTGACCTCTCGTGACCTTAAATGTGACCTGACAAAAAAATGGTGCAAATGTTTTCGATGGGAAGTGGATGGGCAGCCCAACGCCGTTTACCGTTTTTCGCTACCTACCGTGGTTCTCGAGATCTTAGGGGGCGGGTACCCGCCCCCGTCAATGCGAAGGTGGCTCAGACCCCCGTCAATGGGCGTGTTAAGCCATGCGCGGATTCAGGGAACGGGAAGAAGACAGGACCCTGCATAACTTGATTCAGGGAGGGAACTGTTGTGGTGCACTACTTAGCAAAGGGATTCTTTACATGGGCACATCCAGCCGAAATTTGCACGAAGCCGAAAACCCTACTGTCATATTAAAAGCACTAGCACAATTCCTACTTTACAGATGAGATACTGGAGGCCAAATGCAACAATCCAATGCCATTTTAACATCTATTGGACTGGACTGGATAGGCTGCAGATCTTTTCAAGTGAGCCATATACCACAGAAATCATTTTCTTTGTTTTCATTTGTTGTTCATTCCTGGCCAACGGTTTACCGTCCAGGAAATCACTGACAAATAAAAAAAATAAAAACATAAAAACAAAAATACAAAACATACAAAACTAGAAAAAAGAAAAATACAACAAATAAGCAGCATTTTTGTTGTCCAGAGTCTTGGTTGCTTCTGTTGGCCAAAGAAACAAGGAAACGATTCATTATCATGGTGGATCTCGAAACATATCGGCTGCGAATAGGCCTGAATGGACATCATCGTACTGCCCTTGATACTCATGACGCAGCAATGAAATCTTTCCTGAGGTTAATCGGCGATGGGTCAGTACATCTAATGCGAGGCGGAGGTGGAAGGCACCACCCAGTACACAGGAATCAGGCAGTAAATGTTGTATGTGGAAATCACCGATTCACGTTAGAAAAATTCAGGTGCTGGTTGGTGCGGATATATCCAGTATCGCGCAAGCGCTAGGACTGGACCAGTACATAGTGATGCGCAATATAGCGGATTTTATTGCCATCAACCCGAGGCTTTACAGTATGATGAGGTTCGAGGACACGCCTGAGTCCCATACTGTATATGCAGACGAGTTACGCCAATTGTCAATTGAGAGACCGTCTTTTCTGAACCGAAAGCACTGGGTTTCGAACCTGCATCAGGTATGTGCCGCATATATATGGTGTTGAAGTGTTTGTGTATTGCTTAGAAGGCGTGAGATGGAAGTGGGTCCCCTCTTTCTTGAAGCCTGGAATTATGGGTGGGCCAATTGGTAGTATTTACATACTTCATTGCAGCGACCACTATGAATGGCTACGTGAAACGGCGCGGACTGTCGTGCCAATAATGCCAGAAAGGTTTGATTTTTTACAAGCTATTCAGGTGAATCTTTTGGATTCGTTTCCCCTGCGGATAGCTAGAGAGCAGTAAGCCACGCAGTCCCAGCTCACGTCCAAGTGATCCAGAACAGCGCAGAGTTCAGAAACAGGCATCCGATGACAGTGCTTGTATTGTTATCTCCTTAGAGAATCAAATGAATGGTTCCGGATAATTATGAAAAGAGGGGATTCGGAATCACTGTCTGACCTGGGTAAAGATAGAGTGCCCAGTGACAGTGTAAACGTTTCGATGATTCCGGCTAAAATGTCAGTTACCAAACCAAAGCGGCGGAAAAAAGGCCCCTAACGAAACGAAGGTCCGGCAGGCGTCAAAGAAAGATGCTGTAGCCACTAACTCAGCTCAAGGCGCGAGTAGTCGAGGCTAAAACTGGAACAGAGAGCATTAGGCCGCGCCGAGATGTAAAAAAATAGTTCAGTCTCAATCTCAGAGTTCACCAGCGTCCTCTGTTGATATTCTGTCCGGAATTCTGGGATCAAAGGGTAACAAGGAGATCGAAGCCTTCACGCCCTCTCATCTAGCAAGCTCTGATGATGTGTCGAGTAGTGCATCTTGGGTTAAGAGCCATGAAACAGAAACCGTTTCCTGGGATTTTGAGCGTATGCGTCAAAGTCGAGAGACCAATATGTCTCAACGTCGCAGGGAAAAAATGCGTGACCTTGAATTAAAACGTGCCAAACGAAAACAGGCAGGAATTGTTGATGCTGAGAGGACAGCTGCTGCTAAAAGACGGGCTGAAAATCCTGAACTTCGGGAGGCTGAAAGGCGAGCCACTGCTTCCAAAAGAGCTAACAACCCTGAGCTTCGGGAGGCTGAAAGGCGGGCCACTGCTTCCAAAGAGCCAACAACCCTGAGCTTCGGGAGGCTGAAAGGCGGGCCACTGCTTCCAAAGAGCTAACAACCTGAGCTTCGGGAGGCTGAAAGGCGGGCCACTGCTTCCAAACGAATTATTCCCGCTTTCCGTGCCAGTGAAAGAGCGTTAGACGCGAAATCAAAACGTCTAAAGCGTGTTGATCCCGAAGTAAAAGTTGAAAGAGAAAACGCAAAGCCAGCTGAGGCGTGCAGATCCGAAAGTAAAGTTGAAAGAGAAGACGCAAAGCCAGCTGAGGCGTGCAGATCCGAAAGTAAAGTTGAAAGAGAAGACGCAAAGCCAGCTGAGGCGTGCAGATCCGAAAGTAAAGTTGAAAGAGAAGACGCAAAGCCAGCTGAGGCGTGCGTCCATTCGGGAAAGGGCTCGTCAAAGGCAGCTGTTCCGTGATAAATACAGACGGCCTGAGTTCAGAGAACGTTTTCTTTATCTTAAGAGACTCGTTGAGCGGCGTAGACGCATGGACCCCACATTTGCCTCAGGGAAAGATGCTGGCCGAAAGCGTAGCGCTGTTATTGGTGCTAGTCAAATGGTGAGGGAAAATCTGCTGCGACTAAAAAAAGAGCTTATCACTACTCTGATGCCATGCATCAGCTGTCAGCGCATGATGTTTCCTGCTCAGAGAGTTTTCCTCCCGGGCCGTGTCGCCACGCCGTATGTCGATTCGGGTGGTAATTTTTGTCATACATGTGCCAGGCAGATCAAGAAAGGAAAGACACCCTCGTGGTATTACAAAAACTTTTACAATGGAGAGGGTATATTCCCCGGAAGAAGCCACACGTGTCTGACTTAAATTGGATGGAATCGAGACTTCTGGCGGTATGCCATCCTTTTCTTAGATTACAGATGCCGTTCTCAAAGCGCCCTGTACCTTTGGGAACTGGCCGGGATCGTGGAGGATATCGTCTGGTGGGTAGCGTCGTTCTGGTTCCGCACAAAGTGGCAAACACTTGGAGTCGGATTTTACCTCGCGTTGCAAAAGATCTGAGCGTTACAACGTTGGACTTGAAAACGCGCGTTATATTGAACAGGCGATTAGCGGACGACCGAGCTTACGAGGAAGGCACCATCGACATTGCCAAAATGAAATTGGCTGTGAATGAGCTGCGTTCAACACCAGCGTATGAGGGCGTAATATTTGATGAAGAGCGCTTGACTAACTTGAAAGATTTCGAACCCCCGTGCGAAACCGCCTTTCCTGATGACCTAATTTGGCCGGATGATGACGTGAGTGATAGTGAATTGCCCTCTGGTAATCACACGTCAATGCTGGTGACAGAGCTGGCACGAAATATACCCTTGTGGTGAAACATTCAGAACAGCATCAGACAGCTGATAGCCACGGGCGTCACCATGGGTTTTGGGCTTCAGGGTCATGAAAGCCTTAAGCTGGCCCCCACCGAGAATGGAAAGCCTGTACCAATATCAAACATATCTGCCTTCTATGAATGTTTCCCTGATATTTTTCAAGGTCAAAATCAGCTAATTACGAAGGGTGATCAAAAGTTCGATCTGTCTACGATTGCAAAGCTTATGGTAATGTCAAAAGATGCCAGACTTGCCAGAAAATATGAGGCCTTGTTCATGCTGTACCGTATTAAGCAGTACATTCTGCTCGAGGGCAAGCTTTGGTTTTACCTGTCGAAAACCAAGTCTGGCGCTCCTTTGACAGCTGGTCTCTGCAGGGCTGGAATACCAGCTCTGCAAAATGCTGAGGTTGTAACGTCCTTTCTAGAAGCTTCTCGCAATTCTCCTCAGTACTGGTCAGCCAAAAAAGCGGAGGTATTTGCATTCATTCGCCAGCTGGGGCGTCCTACTTTTTTATTACTTTTTCACCCGTTGAAATATTTTGGACACCCTTGTACGTGCTTTTGAAACAGGTGAAAAGTGAAAAGCATATGGAGCAATCTGATGAGGAGTTTGCAAAGTTGATTGCCGAAGCCGAAAACAACATCCGAATTTCTGTTTCTCAAAGAGAGATGAAATCCGAAATACGAGGGATGATTCAGAGGATCCCATCACCACCTGTCGATACCTTTTTTACAGGTATCGGAAGGTTTTGGCCTTCATGAAGTCGAACAGTTCTGTCATCGGAAATGTATCAGACTATTTTGTAAGGGTGGAATACCAACAACGTGGTATGCCTCATTTTCATGGGTTATTTTTTACAGACAATGACCCAGTAGAAAGCATTGACTGGCAGAAACTGAGCGAACTTGAAAAAGAGGCTGCGATTACTCGTTTCGTTGATAAAGTATCGACATGCCACTTGCCTCCGGGAAAACCGGATGGACTGGAGGAAGTGAGACTGTTCCAGTTTCATAAATGCTATACAAACCTATGCCACACGAAAGAAGTAAGAGGACCCGGCCGAAAGCTAGTTTGCCGATTTGGTTTTCCGAGGCCGCCGATGAAAAAGACCATGATTCTTTCTCCATTTGGCGAAAATGAGTTTGGGGAGACTAAAAAGACTTGGCTGGAGAAATGTTACAACAGAGTCTTTTTGGCGCTTGATGGCCTACCAAAGGATGACAAATTATGCGAAGTTGAAACCACTTTCGATGAGTTTTTGAGGAAGTTAGATTTGAACGAGAATGACTATATCAACTGCTTGCGTGTGCCTCTCAGGAGAAAGAAAGTTTACTTACAGCGTCGGCTTTGCGAGGCAAGGGTTAACAATTACTCGGCAGATCTGTTAAAGGCTTGGTTCTCCAATATGGACATATCATATTGTGAAGACGTATATGCAGTGGCTCGTTACCTGACAGATTACCTTACAAAGTCTGCCCGTGGTGTCTCATCGCTCATGCGACAGCTGATGCGCGAGCTCGATAAGAATCCGCAGCTTACCGCCCTACAAAAAATGAACCAAATACGAGCCAAGTTCATGGGAGCACTGAGGTTCCGCTTGAGGAGTGTGCAGTGGACTTGTGTCAGCTGCCATATGTGATTTCCAGCCGTGGAACCACGAGAATTAGCACTTACCAAGAATCCGACCGGGTCTATATACGCAAAACTTTCGCTGAATTGCAGAAACTCGATGATCAGTCAACAGATGTTTTGCAACCCAGTCTCATTGCAAAGTATACCAAGAGACCAAAGGCTCTGGAGAGTATATGTCTCGCAGAGTATGTGGCGTCTTATCACAATGCGCGTCAGAAAGAGAGTGAACCTCGGGTGAATAATCGCCTACTTGGCAATATTGATGCACCTTGCGACGATGATGTTGCCGGACATGATGATGAAAATCTGATAGATACCCTAGAAAAAGGCATACAAAAACGGCGTAGGCACCGTGTTCTTTTGTACAACCTATGCAAAGAGTCAGTAGATGCAGAAAAATATTTTCGACAGCACCTATTGTTGTTCAAACATTTCCGCAACGAGAAGGATGAAACTGACTCTCCACCCCTAGTGGGATCTAATAAGGACATTTCTGCGCGACGATCGCAGTTTCTGAAGTTCTATGACGAAATCCTGGAGAATAGAAAAATGTTTCATCATGGTTTGACGTCACTCAGTGACATGGGTGTGACCATGTCACAGCTTATTGAGGAGGAACATATGATTGACAATAGCAATGAAAAAATGATTGCGAGACAGACATGCAAGTAAATCCTGATAACCGCCTACCGAAAGAGACAGATGATAACAAGCCCGATATGGACGTTCCTGGGCCAGGCTGCGGTGATGTGAATGATGTTGAAAATGGGACAAATCCTGTTGTAGTCTATAAGATACCTAGTCTGGTGACCGATTCCGAGTATACAGAGCTGATCCTGTCGCTTAATGAGTTGCAGCGTAAGTTTGTCTTCGACCTGGCTCATCGGATCATTGATCGAGAGGACCAGGTTTTAGCGTATCTTGCCGGAATGGCTGGAACTGGGAAGTCTCGGTTAATATTTGCATTGCAGCAGTGTATCGGTCGTTTTAAGTATCGATCCGAGGACGTTATTGTAGTCCTGCCAACAGCTTTCACAGGGATTGCCGCGGTGAATCTAGTTGGGGGAGTGACACTTCACAGTGCGTTCTCACTTCCCCTGCAGACTAGCCCCGGGGAAGCCTTGAAACCGCTGAATTACACCTACAGTAAGAGCTTGGCCGACAAGTACGCTTATTTGGTTTTGCTGATAATCGACGAAATATCCATGGTGTCTTCGACTATCCTGCAGAACATTGACACCAGGCTGCGATTGCTAAAAGGCGTAGATCGACCTTTTGGTGGCATATCAGTGCTTTGTGTTGGAGATTTCAACCAACTGAAGCCCGTGCTTGCCCCACCAGTCTACCATTTAAGCGATGACCCGTATGCCAGGCTCTTTTAACAACCTATGGCTACATTTTGTTGTTTTCGAGCTGACACAGTGCATGAGGGTGAAGCCTGATGAGAGAGCCTTTGCAAGTGCTCTGGTAAAGTTGGGAAGACGGGAACTGGACTCAAAAAGTCTAGCATTGTTTAAGCAATGTGTTGTGAGCCCTCAGCGGCCGGTTCCGCTCGACTGTGTGCATTTGTATAGCTCTAATGCAGAAGTGGATAAACATAATGCGAATAGAATCGATCAGGCTCGCACTAAGTCGCCCTGTTGGGAAAGTATTGCCGTAGACCACTTCAAAGACAAACGCAAAGCTGCTTTGGACGCTGCTAAAGCATCAGACCTGGCAAAGGCCGTGGAAAGAATGCCGCTTGTTAAAACTGGAAATCTTGCCAGGAAATTGGTGCTGGTAAAAGGACTAAAGTACATGGTCACAAAGAATATTTCAGTAACGGACCGGCTCGCCAATGGATCTGTGGGCGAGTGTTTTCACGCATGGAAAAAAATTGACGGTACGACGATAGCCTATCTGAAGTTCAAAGATCCCATGGTGGGTGGGAGCAAATATAAAGGCAGATCAGTAGACCCTGGAAATAACAAAATTACAGGCTTAGAACTGTGTGTTGTCGTGGAAGCAACCGAAAAGTCTTTCCAGGTTTCAAATGGTATATCATGCATGCGCCGTCAGTTGCCACTGGTGCCAGCAACGGCGATTACTATTCATAAATCCCAAGGCCAAACTGTTGACGCACCACTTTGTTTTCATGTTGGTAAAAGTCCGATGCCTTTGGCAAGTTACTATGTGGCTTTAAGCAGGGTTACCAGCCAGAAGAATCTTTTTATCGACGTGTCACAGACAGGTTGTTTTCGTCCCCCGATGGGTCAGAGAAAAAAAGAGGCAGATTCTTTAGTGGAGAAAATGGCTGTGAATAGACCGTATTTGTTCAGCTTAGAATACATCGAGGATGACGATGACAGTGTGATTCTGCGCATCGGCTATCAAAACTGTAACTCCGTAGCAAAATACTCTGAATATATAAATGGTGACCGGAGTTTTCAGAGTTGTGACGTGCTTTGTTTCGTCGAGAGCAGGGCCAAACTGCGCAGCGATTCGCCTCTGAGACAGTTTATGGTTGCTGCCCATGTTCCATCCTCAGGTTCGATTACACTCGGATCTCGGATATATGTAACGAACGCTCTGCTCCAGGAGAGCAACAGTAAAACAATTTTGAAAAGAGAATCCCGGCTAAAGGGAGACCTGTTCTTGAAATTAACGCTGTTAGGTTGTGCCGGAACGAGAAAAGGATTGTCATTATCAGTATTTACAGATATAACAAAGCAACCGACCATCGCGTCTGTACAGCGTTGCAAAGCATTCTTTGCAGAGACGGACTGGGTGACGTATCCGTGGATGACGCTATAATTGTGGTTGGTGATTTCAACACTGGTTCGGAATCTAATTTCTCGGCATTTGACAAACTTTTCAACGATACACTGGGTGCTAAACGAATTATCGATAACGATTTAGTGAACACCACGCATGGCGGCACGTCCATCGATACAGTATACTGTACAAGCAAAAGCTCAATTTCTGTTGAAGCTATGGTGTTCTGGAGTCCGTTCAATACCCAGTATCACTGGCCCATAATGGTCAAGGTAAAACTGATCGCATGATTGTGAGCTAGATGAGAATTTGGAAAAAAATTTCTTTGAAACAGTGCGTTAAAGCTGAGAAACTCATCAAAGGCAGCCGAAAAATATGCTTGCCACTTGCTTACAATGCGACGTTAAAATCAATGAGATTTTTAAATGAAACTGGATCGATTTCTATTTGAACCTGAGCTCATCCTTTGGTGCCGAGATGAAACAGAATTCAATGGGCTCTAGTTTGGACCTTGGTGGCAAGTACGGTGAATTGGATGGTATCACATGGCTTGCTGTGGAATAAGGCACTCTGATGTGAATATTCTGCAGCTTAATGCTTGCAGCTTACTAACAACGGCCAGATAATTCAGTCAATGCCCGATGTTCAAGCTGCCAATAATGGTTGGAGCCCTGTGACTCTCAGGGGATTGCAAGAGACAGCAGAGCTCTTGAAAAAGGCAGCGAAGCCAATAGTACGGCCCTTTTGAGGTTTGTGTCTGCAAGGAAGGACATGAACTACAATGCAAAGACCCGTCAGCTGATGCTGGCGAGAGAAAACAAATCGGCAGACAGAAAAGCATTGTAGCTTTTATTTGGCTGTCAGTATGGGCTTGGCGTGAAATGGCTGGATTCTGATACGTGAAAAGAGACTGACGCTCAGTTGTATGACTATTTGTGTTCCTATCTGTTGTGGATCATCCACAATAAAAGGTTTTATTTTATACCTGCAAGATGTCTTTCCAGTGGCGAGTACGGTACCCAAGCTGCTGAGAGTGGGTTGGAAAATATAAGCCTCCCCTATCCAACCCACCAATGAAGGCATTAAGGCCTCAGGAACGGAGACCTTCGAGATACACCACGAGAAGGTGTGCCAACTATGGTGTGACCTCAGCGAAAGGGGAGCTCGCTACAAGTAGAGAGGTCGCACGACTCCCCAATATGATGTGACCTCGGTGGAAGGGGAGCCCACCCCTAGTTGAGAGGTCACATAGCTCGCTTGAAAGAAAGCAGAGCCAGGTCTCCGTTCAACATCACTGAGTGATGTTATATCAGCGCGCTGGAAGCTCGTCACTAGAAAGATATGTTTCTATAAATATTTATAAGTAGTTTTACCACCCTCTAGGCCTAAAGATCAGGAACACATTTGGCATGCACATGCCTAAGGTTAGGAATCGATGCTGAGCAAAGCTCAGCGCAAAACATTACAATATTGCTCTTATTTTTAGTTTGATTAAGTGGTTTGCATTGCCACAGGCAAAATTTATGGGGCGCGCTACCAGTTCCCGTCCCCGCCGGGCGCCCTGGGCAACGGGATGAGAGATGGAAACAAGGTTTCCTTCGTCATATCAGTTAGATGGTTGATTTTGTGTTTTGAATCATCCCGGCAGAGAAACTGGAATTTTCTACCTATTATTTTGGCAGCTAAATTAGACACTTATCTATTATGTTTTCCCACGTGGAAACACCACGGAGCGTATCCACACCTGGTGCTGGACCGCAGACATACTTAACATCCGTTACAAAATGACCTGTTTTGAGTCTTTTAACTTGATGATAAGGTGAGACCGACTAAAGATATGAGCACGATTATTGTGTGTCCCACGTGGGAACACCACGGTGCGGACTGACACCGGGTGCGGAAACACTTTTATGATGAGGTGAGGGTGTCAAAGGATCGAAAGGCCATCTGCCCGTACTATTGGACGGAGAACGTGAAGTGAGTGACGACACTGCGAAGGCAAATTTACTCAACCGAACCTTTGCTAGCAAATTCACAGCACCAGAGGTAGAGGCATACCCGTTCATCCCCGCCTACAGTATCCCACACCTAAATCGTTTTGTGATCTCGGAGGCTGGTGTACGAGCTGCTCTCCGTGACCTGCAGAAACACAAGGCATGCGGCCCCGACAACATCAGCGCCCGCGTCATCAAAGAATGCTCAGAACAGTTGGTAGTCCCATTACGCATACTCTTTGACCAGTCAGTGTGTCAGGGTGTGTTCCCGAGCAGGTGGGCTGAGGCCAACATTGTCCCGATACACAAAAAAGGTTAAAAAATGTCCTTCAAATTATCGTGCGGTTTCATTGCTCCCGCTGCTTGGTAAGTTGCTGGAGAGGTGTGTATGTGACGCATTACTTCTTCATGTTCGACCTGTCCTGACCGACAAACAGCACGGCTTTCTCCCACGTCGCTCTTGTGACACAAATTTAGCTTGCCTTCTAAAAACGGCGTGGGAATCAATCGCTTCTGGCAACCAAACTGACGTCATATACACCGACTGCTCCGCGGCGTTTCGGAGCGTAAACCACAAACTTCTGGTCTATAAACTCAGAAATTCGTACCAAATTACCGGTGACGCCCTGAACTGGCTTTCCTCATATTTGACTGTTATGAGAGATACTAAAATCGCAAGTGCTGCCCAGAGAACTATTACTTATCCACATACACGAGGGAACAGAGGGGAGAGGGCAATCCGTCATTTACATTAGAGATTCTTAACTAGGGGCGGATCCAGAAATTATTCAAGGAAGGGGCGAAACCTGACTGGGGGGCGGTGTCTTCGGAGGGGGCCCAGAATGGCTTTTGGGGGCCCAACCAGCAAGGTATAAGTTTCCATAAGAAACGTACATACACAAAAAACATGCTGAGCAAAAAGAGCGTTAAACATCGTTCTCAGGGCTAAAACTCCGAGAACTGAAAACGCCCACAAAACTATGAACTGGCCCTGAAACCCTGAGGTGGGCTCAACATTCGATTGGATCTCCACCAATCCAGGACTGGCCAAATTTGGGCTAGGATCACTTATCGGGGCCATCTCAGATCACATACAATATTCTGGGGCCTGCTGGAGTTTAACACGCAAATTGACGGGGGTCTAAGCCACCTTCGCCTTGATCTCGAGAACATCGCTAGGTAGCGAAAAACGGTAAACGGCGTTGGATAGCCCATCCACTTCTCCAACGAAAATATTTGGACCATTTTTTTCGTCAGGTCACATGTAACCTCACTAGAGGTCAAAACATGCCGTCATAGGGATAACATGTAAACTAAGTTTTTCGGTCATTACATCTGAACACCTAAAGATAGAACAAAACTATTTGAATTATATGAATGCTCGCAGCAAGCAAAATCGAATGATATATAATATGACCTTGCTAGGTCAAATAAAGGATTTGACCTGACCTGAGATCAGGTCAAGGCCAAATTGGGTAAAATGCATATCGTTAGAACCGCAATGATAAGGCAAGTCTAATGAAGTTAAAATAAATATTCTCTCTATTCATTACTGAGCTATTCAGTTAAAACCATTTTCCCATGTATTTCCAAAAGAAAGGTCATGGTTCGTACCTGACCTTAGGTCATCGATATGAAAAATACGGGAACATATTTTAGAGAACTCGGTGGGGCAATTGTATGATATGAGTTTCAATGGGATAAGTTCGCCCTGTTCCGTCTTATGATATCTTAAACTTTGAAGTAAGGTGACTTGACCTGCACTGGTGACCTGACCTGAGATGACCTAACCTTTAAATTTTGACAAAAGTTGTAAAAATGATGAGAGAAAAGGAATGCCAAGTACGGCGGTGCTGCGCGCCGCCGTTTTTATGCTAGCTTCGAAAACCAAGGGGGCGGGTACCCGCCCTCGTCAATGCGCGTGTTAAGATATTATACCTTCTACTTCCAAGCAGGGACGAATGTTGTAGCCACGGAGGGCTGAGACCAAAGGAGTCCCGGAAGCAAGACAGGAGGCCGACTGTAGCCACAATATGTTTGAGATTATCGTGAGGGGCCCCGGTCGCGGACACAAAGGTCGCAAGTGAACCACAGGGGCCCTGGAATCATTTCAGGAGGCCTGGATGGCCACAGGAGGCCTGGGTGAACTGCAAGGGGCCCGAGTGGAATACAGGAAAAGAATCTGCAGCTGCCGAGAACGGGTCCGGCTCCGTCATCAGTGGGCCCGGTCGCAGACTGCGGCGGCTCCGGCAGAATGCGTTTCTTTCCAGCGCTTCAGGTCGCCCAAGGGGGAGCCATCGGCCCAAGGGGGAGCCATCGGCTCAAGGAGGGAGCCATTGGCCCAAGGGGCGGGGACGGTGGAGCGATCGCCCCCTCCCTCATTAGTGGACGCCGGGGGCATTCCGGCCATTGCCCCCCCAAAGCGCTGGAGGGGGCCAAACTATATTTTGGCCCCCAAACACCGGATCAATTTTTAGAAAAAATGTGCTTACACCAGGCCTCTAGAGAAAAAAATATTCGCTCCCCCCAGGAGAGCGATCATGCACTTGGAGAGGTAGCTTGTGCTAGGTCTGTCGAGCACCCAAATTACACGTCCCCCTCCCCAGGAGGAGAGGCAGACATGGGTTTGGCGCCCCAAAACTCGGATCTGCGACCGCTCCTGCCCCCCCTTGTTTCCGCCCCTGATCTTAACCATTAACCCTTTAGCGGTGAGTTGAAAGAATGACTTAAGGCATCTTGCCTCCCTCCCCTCCTAATATTCTGGAGGTTTTTACGCCTGCATTTATCAATCAATTTTCTTAAAAAAGTAATCAAAGCGGGAGCGAGAGGCGGTTGTGCTCGATTTCCGCTCCATCACAGCACTAACATTTAATTTTCGTGCCGGCAACACTCAAGACACTTCTTCAGCATGCATTAAGAACGTGGAATTAGGAGGGGCCTTATATGAAATTTAGAGGATGTTTTCCGGAGCATAAATTTAAATATTTTTAGGTTTTACCTTTATTTGAGTGCCAATTTCAAGAGCAAAATGCCGTCTTCAATGATTGTGCGTACTTGAAAACGGAAACTAGATGTGCAATATGGTTAGTTCCTTTGTGGCTGCACGAAAATAATTTAATATTATTGCGCCATCTCAATGCCCACTGGAAACAACACTTCGCACCGGAAGCTCCGTTCAGTTGGCGCGAAACAGCGTGAAAAGAAGGTGAGTACCACTGGGCGTGGGCGGCTGATTTAGTATTACTTTCAGAGGGGTGGGGGGGAGTATTGGAATGTAGAATACATTTGTTGTGAAGAAAGATCATGCGCGGTATGTTTTTATTTTCATAACTTAGTTAAGAGCTGAGAGCGTGAGATAAAACATGCCACTGGATTAAACATTTGAGGAAGCTTTTACTGTTATTGCCGTCGTCTATTTTTCGACGGTGGCGGGAAATCGAGCGCAGGCGTTGCCGGATCCAGGGGAAGGGGCAGTGGCCCCACCAAAGCCTGAAATAATCCATTGAACCCCCAGGACCGATTATCGCCGTTTTTTTAATTTGAAGGATATTGCTTCAAGGGAATGTGGCACCTTCATAACGTGATTATAACTGAAATAGCCAAGTTGTAAAGCAAGTCGGAAAACCCGATACTCCATATATGATTTTTCTTGGAACTCGATATTACCGTAGAAAAAGCTAAAACCTACCTGACACCTACCCCTCATCAACCCCCTCGCTGGGCGGCCATTGTGAGCTGCTGGTGTGATGACATATGCTGACGTCACGATGAGCATCAGCCGATCGAAGCCCTTGAAGCATTTCAAGTGTGGTAGTGGCTGCCAGATCATGACATCATCCCAGTGGGGGGAAACTGTGGTCAGCGTTCCCAAGAATAGCTACGTTCCCAATAATGGGAATATTGACCCATATTTGGGAACGCTTGTTCCATAAGTGGAAACGCACGTTCCCAAGGATGGGAACGCCCGGAACAATGTTTTCAGAAAACACAACAAGAGCTTAGAAAAGATAAGGGGAATCTTTCTACCTGGTCAATCTTAACTCTTCTTAAAATTTAAGGGGGAGTTCTACTTTGAATTAGAAAGTCTGTCTTTGAACGCTCCCTCAAGTATTCCTCTAAACTGCGCGATCCAGCCCCAACGGTAAAGAACGATGAAAAGATTGCTCTGAAACTGTGAAGCCAGACAGGTATTATTTTTTAGATAATTTTCGGGGAAAGTCAATGTAAAATAGTAGTATAAAAACAAAATTCCAAAATTGTAGACTGCAAAAGTATTTTTCTTAGCGTCACACCGTTGCTGCTCACCATGTGCTGACGAATGAGGAAATAGAGGAAAACCGTGCCTTTCGTCTGTTTAGGAAGTAAGTAGTGCTTAAAAGTGGTATTTTCGCAGTTTCTAAGCTTTTTTATATTTATTTGTATCAGAAAGTTTTTAGATCCCGTAGTTTTTGTCCCCAAGATTGTTTGAATTATTCTGTAGTGTTTTGACGAATTATGGTGCGCCGATGCATCAACTCGATATTTTCTACTGGGGTGCTTCATTCATAGGCAGTTCCATCAGGCGGGGAAAGAGGGGCACGTTCCCCCGCTCGACCCTCGGCGCCCCCCATCAAACTTTGGCGCCCCCCATCGACCCTCGGCGGCCCCCTGATCGACCCTTGGCGCAGCCCCCCTTGACCCTCGGCGCAACCCCCCATTGACCCTTGGCGCCCCTTGAAATGGTCACGGCGCCCCCTGATATGTTGCTTCCCACCGCCGCCCCCCAGGATGCAAAAATCCGATAAGATTTTGCACCCACCTAATATGTGTTGCCTAGGGTCTCAAGCTCCTCCCTCAAGATATCAAGGTGCATGCAGTAACAACATACGCGGAGACTGTTCGAAGGCAATGGCGGGAGATGCTTGAGCACCTAGCCCCCCCCCCAATAAGTCCTGGATGTGAGAATTGGCCACTCTGTGATAGACTTTGGCACCCCTTGCTCGGATGACGCCCCCCTTCGAAAATAAACTTGGATCCGCCTATGCCTCCTTCTACTCCTTTGAGCCTGCTGCTTGCAGGGGTAGGCCTTTAACCTTGGGCGGCTATCAAAGGCGGATCCAGGATTGCCGATCGGGGTACACCTTCCCGGAGGCGCCATTCTTTACCGGAAAACCCTATCGGATGGGCGCGAAATCCTATTGGTGGGAGCCGATTTTCGCATCCTGGGGGAGCGGGGGTGGGAAGCGACATTTCAGGGGCGCCGAGGGTCGATCGAGGGGGGGGCACGAACTCACTTTGCCCCTGGATTCGCCTATGGGGCAAGTGCCCACTTCGCCCCCCGCCCCTGGATCTGCCTTTGGCCACCATTCATATTTCGTCCGGAAAACTGGGATATTGAAATAATTCGGTGGGTGAACGCCTTTATTCGTTTCAAGCTGTCTGAAATTCCAATTTGAATCTACGATGGAATATGCGTTTCCAAATATTGGTCATTGTTCCCATTGTTGGGAACAAGGGCTCCGCCACGGAATTTTCGCAGGGGGGGGACGGACCCGGGCTGGTGCTGACCGGGGGAGGCGAATTTTTAGTATATTCGGTACTTGACAGCACTAATAACCATTGACCCAAAAATTTTGGGGGACGTCCCCCTGGTCGTCCAACAGGGGGGACGCGTCCCCCCGTCCCCTCCGCTTTCGGCGCCCATGGTTGGGAACGTAGCCATTCTTGGGAACGCTGACCAGAGTTGCCCCCACTGATCCACAGGCAGATATTTATTTATTTTCTTAGAGGAGTATTTTTAAAAACAAGATATTGAGCTTATTGAACATTTTTCAGGGAAATCATGAGTGGTTCCATTATTTTTTACTAACAGTACGCCTAATTTCACTAAATTCCAGGATTCGACCGAAGTGCCACATTACCTTTAAAACTATTGAGTTGATAGTTTTTCCAGGGGCGTAGTTGTGGCTTGCTGTTTCGGGAGGTTCTATGCAGAAACCCGAGTACTATCGTTTACGGTTCGTATTCGTTCTGCAAAGCCGTCTGTTAAGATATTGAGGGTAGTGGCGGATCCAGAAATTCATTTCGGGGGTTTAGGGGCCTCGAGCCTCACCTGCCAGTACCCCAGGCAGCCCCTCGCCTATGGATCAGCTATAGAGGCTGGGAAATTTCGATGGGGGAATTGAGCCCCCTAGCCCTTTCAAATGTTATCATTTTGCACTAGAGTAAATACACAGCTTCTAGAGTAGCCGGGATACCCTCGTCTTCTAGGCCACTGGTCCCGGATTCAAATCCCGGCGAAGCCTCTAAATAAGTTGATCTGATCCCCAAAATCCCTTCCAACAGGGTGAGAGTTGGCGATCCCGTATGACCCCATTGGCGGACGCAGGGAGGGGGGCATTCCGGCCATCGCCCCCAAAGCGCGGAGGGGGCTCAACTATTTTTTGTCCCCCCAAATGGTCGATTTTTTGTCGAAAAATGTGTTTACACTAGTTCTAATAATAACTGTTGGGGTTTAACGACGCACCAACTGCCAGGGTCATACGGCGTCGCCAACTTTCACCCTGTTGAAAGGGATTTTGGGGATCAGATCGACTTATTCAGAGGCTCCGCCGGGACTTGAACCCGGGACCGGTGGCTTAGAAGACAAGGGTGCTATCCACTAAGCCACCTCATCCCCTACACTAGTTCTGTGGAACTGAGTTGCTAAGATGTTCCCTGGCATCTCCCCTCGAATCCGGAAATGTAAAAAACACTGAAGATTATATATTCGCGCACAGCCCTTCATCAGAATCAGAATCCTATACTAGGACTGAGAATTATTGATATTTACTCCACGATTCTGATGAAGGGCTGTGCCCGAATATATAATCTTCAGTGTTTTTTACATTTCCGGATTCGAGGGGAGAGGCCAGGGAACATCTTAGCAACTCATCATCATGCTCCTCGCCGCAGCACTTCAAAACTTAGTTCTGTGGAACAATTAAATCTTCGCTCCCATCCCCTCCCCCAGGAGAGCGATCATGTACTTGGAGAGGTAGCTTATACTAGGTCTGTCGAGCACCCAAATTGCACGTCCCACCCCCCCCGCCCAGGAGCAGAGGCAGACATGGGTTCGGCCCCCCAAATCTCGGGTCTGCATCCGCCTCTGTATGACCCTTTTACTTGGTGCGTCGTTAAACCCCCAAAGATTATTATTAGAATCGCCGGGAGGAATTAAAATAGCCATTACTATACTCACATCCCCAGTGACAGATCCAAGGGGACCCAGGAGCCCTGCACCCCACCCCCTTGGCTTCAAACCGCCAGATACGAGTGGTGCGCTTTCACTCATTTCGGGGCCCGGGTACCCATTTCAGGCGGTAGATACCACTTTTTCCACTTGAATTAACCGCCATACCATAAAACCATAACGAAGGTGACCCTGTCCTACAATTATATACCTTTTCTGGTCGTCCTCCATTAAGCTAACAAAACCGCCCTTGCACATGAGGGGTACCCCAGGATATCAGGATTGCGCCCATGGGGGGAACTAAGGCGCCCCCTGGATGAAGCGCCCTACGGATATTTGCCAATATAGGTCACCATTCGGGATGGGGATGCCATTCGGAACAGGAGGCACCACTTTTGGATTGCAACGCCTATCATGTGAGCGCGAAATCTAATCGGTGTAAACCGATGTTTGCATCGTGGGGGAATAGGAAATTACATTCTAGGGGGCGCCATCGACCTTTCAGGGCGACGCCGTGACCATTTCATGGGGCGCCGAGGGTCGCGGACACCTGCCCCTTTCATCCCCTGGATCTACTTATATCATGAATCATATGATGAGAGGAAAGAAACAAAACGTGCTCGTATCTGTGTCGGAGTTGATTTTCGGTGACGCTGAAGGAATAATGGATCATTCATGTTAATTATTTCCCGATAAGTTTTGTTAAAGAGCAGATGCATTTTGCGATACCTTTACTAGAAACTTTCCGGGTCTTGCCAGACAATGCTGGTTTGTAATCTGGGTGTTATTTTCACAGGAAGATGTTTCGCGTGCGATTGGCCATCGAGGTGATGGGTATGTATGTTTAGATACTCTTAAAGTTTTCTTTAATATAATTTTATTTAGTAGTGTAGCATTTTATCAACTGTTGATTACATCAGGTCAAGTTGGGTGGTTACGTCTTCACTTGACTGGGTGTGGTTTTACGGAGCAGGTATCTTCGCATGGGAGTACAAAGAAACACTTGATTTGTGTCGTCAACTTGAAAATAACGCTGCTAAATAGCATATCGGTCATTTCTGCTACGCTATCGGTTTCAGCTCCTGCCTGGATGCGCCTCTGAACTACCTTCGAGTAGGGAATCACCGTCCCGGCTCCAATGCGGGGTGGTGAAAAATCTCAAACGGTTTTCTGGCCGTAAGAAATTATAAATATACCATATGGGTCACTGTTTTACTCCATTCAATGTTCAGGTCGTTAGAGGTCAAATATTTGACCGATTAGATAATGTGTTTGCCTGTAGTTTCTGACTGGTTATGGGTTAAAGCAACTTAGGCGTCATTCGACTCCTTGTTAGGGAAAATTTAACTATATGACAGTATGATATGCAAATGTAAGAATGTCTAACTTTAGGTCAGCCTAAGGTCACCACCTGGCCTGGCATAGTCGATACGATATGGAGATCAGTCGACTCGCAATTTTGATCCGGAAGTGTTTGTATCAAAACGAAGGCTGTATGTTACCATTTCCTGCGAAGTTGTTGACCTAAGTCTGAAATACTGTTTCAGTAGTCTTAGGTGACCTATTAGAGGTCACGGTTCCAACAGTGAAACATGGTGCTGCAGACTGGCCTATGGTACTAAGATTTTAACACGCGCATTGACGGGGGTCTGAGCCACCTTCGGATTGACGAGGGGGCGGGTACCCGCCCCCCCTAAGATCTCGAGAACCACGGTAGGTAGCAAAAAACGGTAAACGGCGTTGGGTAGCCCATCCGCTTCTCCATCGAAAATATCTGTACCATTTGTTTGTCAGGTCATATTTAAGGTCACCAGAGGTCAAAAACATGCCGTCACATGCCGTCATAGGGATAACATGTAAATTAAGTTTTTCGGCCATGACATCTGAACAAGTAAAGATAAAGCAAAACGACTTGAACTATATGAATCCTCGCAGCAAGCCGAATCGAATGATATATGATTTGACCTTGCTAGGTCAAATCAAAGATTTGACCTGACCTGAGGTCAGGTCAGGATCAAATTATATAAAATGCATATCATTAGAACTGCAAAGCCAAGGCGAGTCTAATGAAGCTAAAACAAACGCTTATCACCATCTGTTACTGAGTTATTCAGTAAAAACCATATTTCCCATGTATTACCAATGGAGAGGTCATGTTTCGTACCTGACCTTAGGTCATCGATATAAAAAATACCGGAACACATTTTGGAGAACTCGGTGAGCCCATTATGTGATATGAGTTTCAATTGGATAAGCTCACCCTGCTCCGACTTATGCTATCTTAAACTTTTTTGAGGTCGGGTCACTTGACCTGTACTGGTGACCTGACTTGAGATGACCTATCCTTAAAATTTTCACAGAAGTTGCAAAAATGATGAGGGAAAAGGTATACCAAGTACGGCGGCGCTGCGCGCCGCCGTTTTTCTGCTGTCTCCGAAAAACCCGAGGGGGGCGGGTACCCGCCCCCGTCAATGCGCGTGTTAAGTTTTGGGGATGATAATCTATTCCCGACCGTCTTTACAGAACTTGAGCCGTTTTCGGTCCACTCTTGTTTTTGCCGTGCATTTAAAATGGAGAGGTAATGACCCATAATGAACGCTAGATCGTCCATACAAAAGCCCGTTACGTCAACCTTTGGTACTGGGCTGGTCTATCATGTGACATGAAAATGGGATGAATAGATTGAACTTGTTCTCACTGGTGCCACTCAACACGCACATTAACGGGGGTCTGAGTCACCTTCGCTTTGACGGGGGCGGGCACCTGTCCCCCTAAGATCTCGACAACCACGCTAGATAGCAAAACACGTTAAACGGCGTTGTGTAGCCCATCCACTTCTCAATCGAAAATATTTGAACCATTTTTTGTCAGGTCACATTTAAGGTCACTAGAGGTCAAGACATGCCATCATGGGGATAACATGTAAATGAAGGTGTTCGGTCATTCCATCTGTACACGTAAATATAGAGCAAAACAATTTGACCATTGGAATCCTCGCAGCAAGCCGCATCGAGTGACATATAATATGATCTTGCTAGGTCAAATCAGGTCAAATATGGTATTTGACCTGAGCTGAGGTTAGATGGAGGTGAAATTAGGTCAAAATTCACATCATTAGAACTGCAAGGACAAGTCAAATCTAATGTAGTTAAAATAAACGTACTATCGACATTCATTACAAGTTATTCACTTATAACAATTTTTCCCATTGACTTCCAATGGAGAGATCATAGCTCGTACCTGACCTTAGGTTATCGATATAACAAATACTTGAACGTAATTTAGAGAATGTGGTGGGCCCATTGAGTAAAATGAGTTTCAATCGGATAAGTTTAACCTGTTCTGACTTATGCTATGTTAAACTTGTTGGGGTCGGGTCGCTTGACCTGTACTGATGAGCTGACCTGAGGTGACGTAACCTTAAAGCTTTGACAAGAGTTAAAAATTATCAGAGACAATTTATCTTAAGTACAGCGGCGGTACTCTGTCTCCAGAAAACCCGGGGGCGGGTACCCGCACCCGTCAATGTGCATGTTAAAATATTTTTGGAGGTTAGGTCACTTTACCTGAAACTGAGACAACCCAAAATTAAGATAGTAATAAGGATGCCCCAGTGATCAAGGACAACTTGTGATAAGCACGGCAGCGCCTAGCACCGCCGTTTTTGGCACCGTTGGAAAATTACGAGGGGCGGAAATATTCCCAGTTAGACAAAGGTTAAGCGAATTATTTGTTCTCGTACCAGTAAAGTCAAAAATCGAAAACGGTCTCCGAAATGTTTACCCCATTTTAGAGGGCGCACGTCATAAGAGAAGTGTACAAACGCTTGCGATGATAGTTGTTTTAAATTTCCTAATTTGTTTTCTTTTCAGTCGACACCAACCGGCAAACGGTGACGAGTACCCTGAGAGGGTATGATGTAGTCTGGCTGAGCGGGCGGCCCGGAGGGCGGCGTGAGGCGGGGAGGACAGGCGGGAGGCGGAGGAGGAGAGGCGGGAGGCGGAGGAGGAGCGAGCAGCGAGGCAGGAGGCAGGAGGCGGAGGAGCGGAGGCGGGCGGCGCAGGAGGAGGCGGAGGAGCGGAGGCGGGCGGCGCAGGAGGAGGCGGAGGAGCGGAGGCGGGCGGCGCAGGAGGAGGCGGAGGAGCGGAGGCGGGAGGCGCAGGCGGAGGAGCGGAGGCGGGCGGCGCAGGAGGAGGCAGAGAGGCGGAGGAGCGGAGGCGGGCGGCGCAAGAGGAGGCGGAGAGGCAGGAGGCGGAGGAGCGGAGGCGGGCGGCGCAGGAGGAGGCCGAGAGGAAGGAGGCCGAGGAGCGGAGGCGGGCGGCGCAGGAGGAGGCGGAGAGGCAGGAGGCGGAGGAGCGGAGGCGGGCGGCGCAGGAGGAGGCGGAGAGGCAGGAGGCGGAGGAGCGGAGGCGGGCGGAGATGCGGAGGCGGGCGGCGCAGGAGGAGGCGGCGCAAGAGGAGGCGGCCCGGGAAAGAGCGCTCTGGCGCGTTTGGCGCGGCCGCGGCCGCGGCCGCGGATGGCACAGTCGCGGCCGCGGTCAGCGGCGTGGTGGCGCCGCCCGTGACTTGATTACTTTACTGAGACTGCTTAGATAGCTCTCTTTCACTCTCTCTCTCTCTCTCTCTCTCTCTCTCTCTCTCTCTCTCTCTCTCTCTCTCTCTCGTCATGTGATGAAGTTAATAAATGCATGAAAAGAATGAGTCTTTGGGTGATTACTTTTCCTGCATCAGTCGTTTATTTATGCGATGACATCAACAGAGGGCAAACGTGACGCAGTGTGCAGAGACATGCTAATGTAGAAAAACATGGGCTTACACAGGGGATTGAATGGAGCCACAATGAGAACACAAAACCTAAAACTCCAACATTGCGTTGTTATAAGTATCAAACTGCTGAAAACACTCGCCTGTCAATCGAACTGTTCGGCTAACGTACATTGTCACCGGCTCTGAAGGCGCCCTATAAACAGGAATACACACTAAGGAGCATAGGCGGATCCAGGACATCAGTACGGGGTGGGGCTAAGGAGCTCGAGCATAGGCGGATCCAGGACATCAGTACGGGGATGGGCCTAAGGAGTTCGAGCATAGGCGGATCCAGGACATCAGTTCGAGGGTGGGGCTAAGGAGCTCGAACATAGGCGGATCCAGGACATCAGTACGTGGGTGGGGCTAAGGATCTCGAGCATAGGCGGATCCAGGACATCAGTACGGAGATGGGCCTAAGGAGCTCGATCATACGCGGATCCAGGACATCAGTCCGGGGGTGGAGCTAAGGAGCTCGAGCATAGGCGGATCCAGGACATCAGCGCGGAGGTGGGCTAAGGAGCTCGAGCATACGCGGATCCAGGACATCAGTACAGGGGTGGGGCTAAGGAGCTCGAGCATAGGCGAACCCAGGACACAATTACGGAGATGGGCCTAAGGAGCTCGATCATAGGCGGATCCAGGACATCAGCAAGGGGTTGGAACTCGGGACCTCAAGCATAGGCGGATCCAGGACATCAGTACGGGAATGGGGCTAAGGAACTCGAGCATAGGCAGATCCAGGACAGTACGGAGGTGGGGCTACGGAGTTCGAGCATAGGCGGATCCAGGACATCAGTTCGGGGTGGGGCTAAGGAGCTCGAACATAGGCGGATCCAGGACATCAGTACGGGGGTGGGGCTAAGGAGCTCGAGCATATGCGGATCCAGGACATCAGTACGGGGATGGGCCTAAGGAGCTCGAGCATAGGCGGATCCAAGGCATCAGTACGGGGGTGGGGCTAGGGAGCTCGAGCATAGGCGGATCCAGGACAGTACGGAGGTGGGGCTACGGAGTTTGAGCATAGGCGGATCCAGGACATCAGTAAAAGGGTGGGGCTAAGGAGCTCGAGCATAGGCGGATCCAGGACATCAGTACGGGGATGGGCCTAAGGAGATCGAGCATAGGCGGATCCAGGATATCAGTTCAGGGGTGGGGCTAAGGAGCTCGAGCATAGGCGGATCTAGGATTACCGATAGAGGAGGCACCGTCCCGGGGAAGGGGTGTAATCCGGAATAGGTGGCCTCACTCGTCATGCCCTCAGGCATCTAGGGAACGGTAGCAGGGTCCAGAGGCGTGCTGAGATAGCTCATGGGAGACATTTCGGACGAGGGAGCAGTGAGGATGGGGGCTAGTACGGGACTGGAGCCTTCCCCGCCATTGCCTCGGAACAGCTTCTGTGTTTGTATTAACCATAGATATTCTGACATTGGGGGGGGAGTTCAGCCCCTAGCTCCGCCCATTGTATCTACCACCATTTGAATGGCCACCATGTATGTATACAAGCATATGAAAGATTGAAGATTTCGTTGCACTCCGTACCAAATTACCGAACAATATCAATGAGAGGCAATCGACCATGCAGAATTCGAATGTGGTATTCAGGTCAACAAAAGGTCACTGCGCATGCGCACTGGAACTAATGGTAACAGAGGCTATATCGACAACCTACGGGTCGATTTTCTTGAAATTTTGTGAACAAAAAAATAGCACGAAATGTAAGTAAAAATTGTCATTGAAGCTGCACTGCTTTGCGCATGCGCAGAAAAACTATAAAAATAAGCCTGAAAGGCAAGAATATTTCAGAGAAGGACCTGAACAGAGGGAAAGCCAACGTGCTTAAAGTTAGCATGAATGTTTTGTCACCCTTGGTAACAACAAAGGTCAGGGCGCATGCACAATAGAACTTATGGTCATGGAGGCTATCTCGGGAGCCAATAGACCGATTTCGCTCAAATTTTTGCGAGTAAAAGCAGAATATCATCTGCTAATCCTAATTGATGGCATTATGACGCTGCACAATTATGCGCATGTGCAGTAGGAATTCTAAGGAATAATAGGCTATAAGGGATCATTTAGACCAGGAGACAAACAAATGGCATATTAACATGCTTCAGTCAACTATAACGGTATCTTGACTCTCATTCACTGCAGATGTTTCTGCGCATGCGGATTGGGACTTAGGGTAACCGAAGCTAACTCGTTAACAAATTGGCTGAATTGGGTGAAAATCTGCAGGTATAGGTGAAATACGGTCGACAAACCCATCATATTTGATATTGTATCTCCTTTCTTCTGGCCATACCCAGTCTTTACTTAACAAACCAAAATTTATACGTGTGTTTATTTATGTGATGCTATGAACAGAGGGCAAACGTGGTCCAGTGTGCAGAAACATGTTAGTTTAGGAAAACATGGGCTTACACATGGGATCGAATGGAGTCATAATGAGAACACAAGACCTCAAGTCCCAACATCGCGTTAGTATATGTATCATACTGCTGAGAACACTCGCCTGTCAATCGAACTATTTGCCTAACGTACATTGTCACCGGCTTCTCCTGCGCCGGAGCGGCACCTGCCGAGGCCGCAGGCCGAGGTCTGTTGTCGAAGCCGGTGACGAACGAATAAGAAACGGCTTCTATTCTGACAGTTTTTCGGTTCGTCGTCGTCGTTGTCTGTTGTTGTTGTTGTTGTCTGTTCTGAGCGCTGGTATCAGAGACCTAAAACTTTTGTGGATAGAAGGCACTTCCAAATGAATAAGCACCACGGTTGTCAATTTTCAAAATTTTCAAAATTTTGCCCAGAATTTTGCATTATGTGATTTTTAACTTTTATTTTTCTATTTTTTGCTAATTCATCTAGACTCTTCAAACTTGCACCCTTTTACATCAGGGAAATTTGTAGTTCACACAAAAAGTTGGAAAGAAAAAGCTTTAAATTTAGGGCTCTAAATTAGCTTTTAAACTTTGCACCCTAAATTTGGCATAAAACTCATGGTCTAAACTACAGGCTCGAAATATCTGAAACTACAGCAGTTCAGGTTCTGAGTCAAATATCAACTTAAAGGCCGGTTTGTGCAGTACTGCACAAACACAGAAACAAAACAAAAACGGAAATTTAATGGTCCTTTTTGGCCCATTCCGTGAAGGTCTGCATTTCCCAAAATATCATTCAAACCCTTATATCTTCCGATCTAATTGATAAAAATTAGTTCCCATTTCAGATAATAAGAGAGAATAGCCTCCTTTATTATATATTTAGAGATAAAAACTTTCAGGCTGAAACTTTTTATTTTATAGGCAAAAATAAAATATAAGTTTTTAAAATTTTTATTCTCAGCCCCCTGGTTTCCAGACCATGATAGCTACGGTATTGAACTTAACACGGCTGGATAGAAAACTTCGTTGCCGTCATTTTTCTCACTGATACCCCCCACTTATCTCTTACGGCTTCCGCGCTATAAGCCGTAAAATGCATTTCAAAGTGGTAATTTTATCAGTTCATTTTTGCTTCACACCGGGGTTTAGGGTGGTTAGAGTCATTGGAGGGAAATGAAATTTTGCATGCAGCTAGGTAAGAGACATATGTCGACATTCCATCTGCATATATATCAATGAAACACCAAGTTACCTTTACTAACATGCCGTTTCTCCACGCATCGTTGTAGCAAATCACCACGCGTCACCCCTGCGTCCACGTCGCGGCAACGCCGGCGATCGGCGCGGCCGTTTCTGTTTATTTATGGTCTGGTAAAAGAGTACCCAACACTACCCATAATGCATCACAAGTAATTAGAGTACCGTAAAAGTCTGAGTTTACAATAAGAGTATTATGTTTCTGTTTTTGGACCATGGGTGGATCCAGGGAATAAGTAGGCTAGGTGCCCCCCCCACCCTTCTCCCCCCATCCCCTCCCCCAACCCCCAATCGACCATCGGCGCCCTCTGAAATTGTAAAGACACGCCTCTCAAGGTCGAATGACGCTCCCTGAAATGTCGCTTCCCATACGCGGATCCAGGATTGCCTATCGGGGGCGAGGTGGAAGGGGAAACTTCCTGGTGGGCGCTATCTACACCAGGGACGCCACTTTTGGCCGGAAAAACCTATCAAGTAGGCGCTAAAACCTATCAGTAGACCCCGATACCTGCATCTCGGGGAAAACGACATTTCAGAGGGTGCCATCGAACTTTCCAGGGGTTTCCGGGACAATTTCAGGGGGCGCTAAGATTCTATGGGGGGCACCTGTCCACTTTCCCCTTGGATCCGCCTATGTCGTTTCGGGGGCGGGGGGGCACGGAGGTGGGGCGTTACTGGTGTGGGGGTAAGGAGATCGAGCATAAGCGGATCCAGGACATCAGCATGGGGGTAAGGGCTAAAGAGTTCGAGCATAGGCGGACCCAGGACATCAGTACGAGGGTGGGGCTAGGGAGTTAGAGCATAGGCGGATCCAGGACATCGGTACGAGGGTCGGGCTAGGGAGTTAGAGCATAGGCGGATCCAGGACATCGGTACGAGGGTCGGGCTAGGGAGTTAGAGCATAGGCGGATCCAGGACATTAGTACGGGGATGGGGCTAAGCAGCTGAGCATTAGCGGAATCAGGACATCAGTACGGGGTGAGACTCGGGAGTTCCAGCATAGGCGGATCCAGGACATCAGTAGGGGGGTAGGGGCTACGGAGTTCGAGCATAGGCGGATCCAGGATATTAGTACGGGGATGGGGCTAAGGAGCTCGAGCAGAGGCGGATCTAGGACATCAGTACGGCGGTGGGGCTAAGAAGCTCGAGCATAAGCGGATTCAGCTGATCAGTACGGGGGTGGGGCTCGGGAGCTCGAGCATAGTCGGATCCAGGACATCAGTAGGGGGTGGGGGCTAAATAGTTCGAGCATAGGCGGATCCAGGGCAGTACAGAGGTGGGGCTACGAAGTTCGAGCACAGGCGGATCCAGGACATCAGTAAGGGGGTGGGGTAAGGAGCTCGAGCATAGGCGGATCCAGGACATCAGTGGGGGGGGGGGTAAGGGGCTACGGAGTTCGAGCATAGGCGGATCCAAGACATCAGGAAGAAGGTGGGGTAAGGAGCTCGAGCATAGGCGGATCCAGGACATCAGTAGGGGGTAGGGGCTAAGGAGTTCGAGCATATGCGGATCCAGGACATCAGTACGGAGGTGGGGCTAAGAAGTTCGAGCATAGGCGGATCCAGGACATCAGTACGGGGGTGGGGCTAAGGAGCTCCAGCATAGGCGGATCCAGGCCTCAGTACGGGGGTGGGGCTAAGGAGCTCGAGCATAGGCGGATCCAGGACATCAGTACGGTGGTGGGGCTCGGGCGTTTCAGCATAGGCGGATCCAGGACATTAGTAGGGTAGTAGGGAATAAAGATTTTGAGTATAGGCGAATCCAGGGCAGTACGGAGGTGGGGCTACGGAGCTCGAGCATAGGCAGATCCAGGACATCAGTTCGGGGGTGGGGCTAAGGAGCTCGAGCATAGGCGGATCCAGGACATCAGTGCAGGGGTGTGGCTCCGGAGCATGAGTAAAGGCGGATCCAGGACATCAGTACGGGGGTGGGGCTAAGGAGTTCGAGCATAGGTGGATCCAGGACATCTGTACGGGGGTGGGGCTAAAGAGCTGGAGCATAGGCGGATCCAGGACATCAGTATGGGTGTGGGGCTAAGGAGCTCGAGCAGAGGCGGATCCAGGACATCAGTACGGGGGTGGGGCTAAGGGGTTCGAGTATAGGCGGATAAAGGACATCAGTACAGAGGTGGGGCTAAGGAGCTCAATCATAAGCGGATCCAGGACATCAGCAGAGGGGTAGGGGCTAAAGAGTTCGGGCATAGGCGGGATCCAGGACATCAGTACGGGGGTGGGGCTAAGGAGCTCGAGCATAAGCGGAACCAGGATATCAGTACGGGGTTAGAGGCTAAGGGGTTTGAGCATAGGCGGATCCAGCATATCGGTACGGGGATGGGGCTAGGAGATCCAGCATAGGCGGATCCAGGACATCTGTACGGAGATGGGGCTAAGGAGCTCGAGCATAGGCGGATCCAGGACATCAGTATGGGTGTCGGGCTAAGGAGCTCGAGCAGAGGCGGATCCAGGACATCAGTACGGGGCCGGGGCTAAGGGGCTCGAGTATAGGCGGATCAAAGACATCAGTACGGGGGTGGGGCTAAGGAGCTCGAGCATAAGCGGATCCAGGACCTCAAGGGGCTAAAGAGTTAAAACAGGTAGGGGCTAAAGAGTTCAAACATAAGCGGATCCAGGACATCAGTACGGGGGTGGGGCTAAGGAGCTCGAGCATAAGCGGATTCAGGTCATCAGTACGTGGGTGGGGCTCGGGAGCTCGAGCATAGGCGGATCCAGGACATCAGTAGGGGTAGTGGCTAAGGAGTTCAAGCATAGGCGGATCCAGGGCAGTATAGAGGTGGGGCTACTGAGTTCGAGCATAGGCAGATCCAGGACATATGTAAGGGGGTGGGGTAAGGAGCTCGAACATAGGCGGATCCAGGACATCAGTTCGGTGGTGGGGCTGAGGTCTCGAGCTGGGGCATAATTCGGTAACAAATAGGCTGAATTGGGTGAAAATCTGCAGGTATAGGTGAAATACCGTCGGAAAACCCATCATATTTTATATTGTATCTCCTTTCTTCTCGTCATGCCCAGTCTTTGCTTAACAAAACAAACATTATGCGTGTGTTTATTTCTTTGATGATATGAACAGAGGGCAAGCGTGGTGCAGTATGCAGAGACATGCTAATTTAGGAAAACATGGGCCTAGACAGGGGATTGAATGGAGCCATAATGAGAACACAAAACCTAAAACTCCAACATTGCGTTGTTATAAGTATCAAACTGCTGAAAACACTCGCCTGTCAATCGAACTGTTTGGCTAACGTACATTGTCACCGGCTTCTCCTGCGCCAGAGCGGCACCTGCCGAGGCCGCAGGCCGAGGTCTGTTGTTGTTGTCTGTTCTGAGCGCTGGTATCAGAGACCTAAAACTTTTGTGGATAGAAGGCACTTCCAAATGAATAAGCACCACGGTTGTCAATTTTCAAAATTTTCAAAATTTTGCCCAGAATTTTGCATTATGTGATTTTTAACTTTTATTTTTCTATTTTTTGCTAATTCATCTAGACTCTTCAAACTTGCACCCTTTTACATCAGGGAAATTTGTAGTTCACACAAAAAGTTGGAAAGAAAAACTTTAAATTTAGGGCTCTAAATTAGCTTTTAAACTTTGCACCCTAAATTTGGCATAAAACTCATGGTCTAAACTACAGGCTCGAAATATCTGAAGCTACAGCAGTTCAGGTTCTGAGTCAAATATCAACTTAAAGGCCGGTTTGTGCAGTACTGCACAAACACAGAAACAAAACAAAAACGGAAATTTAAGGGTCCTTTTTGGCCCATTCCGTGAAGGTCTGCATTTCCCAAAATATCATTCAAACCCTTATATCTTCCGATCTAATTGATAAAAATTAGTTCCCATTTCAGATAATAAGAGAGAATAGCCTCCTTTATTATATATTTAGAGATAAAAACTTTTAGGCTGAAACTTTTTTATTTTATAGGCAAAAATAAAATATAAGTTTTTAAAATTTTTATTCTCAGCCCCTGGTTTCCAGACCATGATAGCTACGGTATTGAACTTAACACGGCTGGATAGAAAACTTCGTTGCCGTCATTTTTCTCACTCATACCCCCACTTATCTCTTACGGCTTCCGCGCTATAAGCCGTAAAATGCATTTCAAAGTGGTAATTTTATCAGTTCATTTTTGCTTCACACCGGGGTTTAGGGTGGTTAGAGTCATTGGAGGGAAATGAAATTTTGCATGCAGCTAGGTAAGAGACATATGTCGACATTCCATCTGCATATATATCAATGAAACACCAAGTTACCTTTACTAACATGCCGTTTCTCCACGCATCGTTGTAGCAAATCACCACGCGTCACCCCTGCGTCCACGTCGCGGCAACGCCGGCGATCGGCGCGGCCGTTTCTGTTTATTTATGGTCTGGTAAAAAGTACCCAACACTACCCATAATGCATCACAAGTAATTAGAGTACCGTAAAAGTCTGAGTTTACAATAAGAGTATTATGTTTCTGTTTTTGGACCATGGGTGGATCCAGGGAATAAGTAGGCTAGGTGCCCCCCCACCCTTCTCCCCCATCCCCTCCCCCAACCCCCAATCGACCATCGGCGCCCTCTGAAATTGTAAAGACACGCCTCTCAAGGTCGATGACGCTCCCTGAAATGTCGCTTCCCATACGCGGATCCAGGATTGCCTATCGGGGGCGAGGTGGAAGGGGAAACTTCCTGGTGGGCGCTATCTACACCAGGGACGCCACTTTTGGCCGGAAAAACCTATCAAGTAGGCGCTAAAACCTATCAGTAGACCCCGATACCTGCATCTCGGGGAAAACGACATTTCAGGGGGTGCCATCGAACTTTCCAGGGGTTTCCGGGACAATTTCAGGGGGCGCTAAGATTCTATGGGGGGCACCTGTCCCCTTTCCCCTTGGATCCGCCTATGTCGTTTCGGGGGGCGGGGGGCACGGAGGTGGGGCGTTACTGGTGTGGGGGTAAGGAGATCGAGCATAATCGGATCCAGGACATCAGCATGGGGGTAAGGGCTAAAGAGTTCGAGCATAGGCGGACCCAGGACATCAGTACAAGGGTGGGGCTAAGGAGTTAGAGCATAGGCGGATCCAGGACATCAGTACGAGGGTCGGGCTAGGGAGTTAGAGCATAGGCGGATCCAGGACATTAGTACGGGGATGGGGCTAAGCAGCTGAGCATTAGCGGAATCAGGACATCAGTACGGGGTGAGACTCGGGAGTTCCAGCATAGGCGGATCCAGGACATCAGTAGGGGGGTAGGGGCTACGGAGTTCGAGCATAGGCGGATCCAGGATATTAGTACGGGGATGGGGCTAAGGAGATCGAGCAGAGGCGGATCTAGGACATCAGTACGGCGGTGGGGCTAAGAAGCTCGATCATAAGCGGATTCAGCTGATCAGTACGGGGGTGGGGCTCGGGAGCTCGAGCATAGTCGGATCCAGGACATCAGTAGGGGGTGGGGGCTAAGTAGTTCGAGCATAGGCGGATCCAGGGCAGTACAGAGGTGGGGCTACGAAGTTCGAGCACAGGCGGATCCAGGACATCAGTAAGGGGTGGGGTAAGGAGCTCGAGCATAGGCGGATCCAGGTCATCAGTGGAGGGGAGGGTAGGGGCTACGGAGTTCGAGCATAGGCGGATCCAAGACATCAGGAAGAAGGTGGGGTAAGGAGCTCGAGCATAGGCGGATCCAGGACATCAGTAGGGGGTAGGGGCTAAGGAGTTCGAGCATATGCGGATCCAGGACATCAGTACAAGGGTGGGGCTCCGGAGCCTGAGTAAAGGCGGATCCAGGACATCAGTACGGGGGTGGGGCTAAGGAGATCGAGCATAGGTGGATCCAGGACATCTGTACGGGGGTGGGGCTAAAGAGCTGGAGTATAGGCGGATCCAGGACATCAGTATGGGTGTGGGGCTAAGGAGCTCGAGCAGAGGCGGATCCAGGGCATCAGTACGGGGGTGGGGCTAAGGGGTTCGAGTATAGGCGGATAAAGGACATCAGTACAGAGGTGGGGCTAAGGAGCTCAAGCATAGGCGGATCCAGGACATCAGTAGGGGGGTAGGGGCTACGGAGCTCGAGCATAGGCGGATCCAGGACATCAGTACGGGGGTAGGGGCTAAGGAGTTCGCGCATATGCGGATCTAGGACATCAGTACGGCGGTGGGGCTAAGGAGCTCGAGCATAGGCGGATCCAGGACATCAGTACGGGGGTGGGGCTAAGGAGCTCCAGCATAGGCGGATCCAGGCCTCAGTACGGGAGGTGGGGCTACGGAGCTCGAGCATAGGCGGATCCAGGACATCAGTAGGGGGTAGGGGCTAAGGAGTTCGAGCATAGGCGGATCCAGGACATCAGTGCAAGGGTGTGGCTGGAGCCTGGTAAAGGCGGATCTAGGACATCAGTACGGAGGTGGGGCTAGGAAGTTCGAGCATAGGCGGATCCAGGACATCAGTACGGGGGTGGGGCTAAGGAGCTCCAGCAAAGGCGGATCCAGGCCTCAGTACGGGGGTGGGGCTAAGGAGCTCGAGCATAGGCGGATCCAGGACATCAGTACGGTGGTGGGGCTCGGGCGTTCCAGCATAGGCGGATCCAGGACATTAGTAGGGTGGTAGGGAATAAAGAGTTTGAGTATAGGCGGATCCAGGCCAGTACGGAGGTGGGGCTACGGAGTTCGAGCATAGGCGGATCCAGGACATCAGTACGGGGGTGGGGCTAAGGAGCTCGAGCATAGGCGGATCCAGGACATCAGTGCAGGGGTGTGGCTCCGGAGCCTGAGTAAAGGCGGATCCAGGACATCAGTACGGGGGTGGGGCTAAGGAGATCGAGCATAGGTGGATCCAGGGCATTGTACGGGGGTGGGGCTAAAGAGCTGGAGTATAGGCGGATCCAGGACCTCAGTATGGGTGTGGGGCTAAGGAGCTCGAGCAGAGGCGGACCCAGGGCATCAGTACGGGGGGGGTAGGGGCTAAGGGTTCGAGTATAGGCGGATAAAGGACATCAGTACAGAGGTGGGGCTAAGGAGCTCAAGCATAAGCGGATCCAGGACATCAGCAGAGGGGTAGGGGCTAAGGAGTTCGGGCATAGGCGGATCCAGGACATCAGTACGGGGGTGGGGCTAAGGAGCTCGAGCATAAGCGGACCCAGGATATCAGTACGAGGGTTAGAGGCTAAGGGGTTTGAGCATAGGCGGATCCAGCATATCGGTACGGGGATGGGCTAGGAGATCCAGCATAGGCGGATCCAGGACATCTGTACGGGGATGGGGCTAAGGAGCTCGAGCATAAGCGGATCCAGGACATCAGTATGGGTGTCGGGCTAAGGAACTCGAGCAGGGGCGGATCCAGGACATCAGTACGGGGCCGGGGCTAAGGGGCTCGAGTATAGGCGGATCAAGGACATCAGTACGGGGGTGGGGCTAAGGAGCTCGAGCATAAGCGGATCCAGGACATCAGCTAATAAATGGTTAAAACATAAGCGGATCCTGGACATCAGTACGGGGGTGGGGCTAAGGAGCTCGAGCATAAGCGGATTCAGGACATCAGTACGGGGGTGGGGCTCGGGAGCTCGAGCATAGGCTGATCCAGGACATCAGTAGGGGGTAGGGGCTAAGGAGTTCAAGCATAGGCGGGTCCAGGGCAGTATAGAGGTGGGGCTACGGAGTTCGAGCATAGGCGGATCCAGGACATAAGTAAGGGGTTCGGGCAAGGAGCTCGAGCATAGGCAGATCCAGGACATCAGTTCGGTGGTGGGGCTGAGGTCTCGAGCTGGGGCATAACTCGGTAACAATAGGCTGAATTTGGTGAAAATCTGCAGGTATGGGTGAAATACCGTCGGAAAACCCATCATATTTTATATTGTATCTCTTTTCTTCTCGTCATGCCCAGTCTTTGCTTAACAAAACAAACATTATGGTGTGTTTATTTATTTGATGATATGAACAGAGGGCAAGCGTGGTGCATATGCAGAGACATGCTAATTTAGGAAAACATGGGCCTAGACAGGGGATTGAATGGAGCCATAATGAGAACACAAAACCTAAAACTCCAACATTGCGTTGTTATAAGTATCAAACTGCGGAAAAAACTCGCCTGTCAATCGAAGCTCTTTGGCTAACGTACATTGTCACCGGCTTCTGACGGTGACGAACGAAGAGAAACGGCTTCTATTCTGACAGTTTTTCCGCTCGTCGTTGTCTGTCAGAAGCCGGTGACGAACGAAGTAAGAAACGGCTTCTATTCTGACAGTTTTTCCGGTCTCGTCGTCGTCGTTGTCTGTTGTTGTTGTTGTTGTCTGTTCTGAGCGCTGGTATCAGAGACCTAAAACTTTTGTGGATAGAAGGCACTTCCAAATGAATAAGCACCACGGTTGTCAATTTTCAAAATTTTCAAAATTTTGCCCAGAATTTTGCATTATGTGATTTTTAACTTTTATTTTTCTATTTTTTGCTAATTCATCTAGACTCTTCAAACTTGCACCCTTTTACATCAGGGAAATTTGTAGTTCACACAAAAAGTTGGAAAGAAAAAGCTTTAAATTTAGGGCTCTAAATTAGCTTTTAAACTTTGCACCCTAAATTTGGCATAAAACTCATGGTCTAAACTACAGGCTCGAAATATCTAAAGCTACAGCAGTTCAGGTTCTGAGTCAAATATCAACTTAAAGGCCGGTTTGTGCAGTACTGCACAAACACAGAAACAAAACAAAAACGGAAATTTAAGGGTCCTTTTTGGCCCATTCCGTGAAGGTCTGCATTTCCCAAAATATCATTCAAACCCTTATATCTTCCGATCTAATTGATAAAAATTAGTTCCCATTTCAGATAATAAGAGAGAATAGCCTCCTTTATTATATATTTAGAGATAAAAACTTTCAAGCTGAAACTTTTTATTTTATAGGCAAAAATAAAATATAAGTTTTTAAAATTTTTATTCTCAGCCCCCTGGTTTCCAGACCATGATAGCTACGGTATTGAACTTAACACGGCTGGATAGAAAACTTCGTTGCCGTCATTTTTCTCACTGATACCCCCCACTTATCTCTTACGGCTTCCGCGCTATAAGCCGTAAAATGCATTTCAAAGTGGTAATTTTAGCAGTTCATTTTTGCTTCACACCGGGGTTTAGGGTGGTTAGAGTCATTGGAGGGAAATGAAATTTTGCATGCAGCTAGGTAAGAGACATATTTCGACATTCCATCTGCATATATATCAATGAAACACCAAGTTACCTTTACTAACATGCCGTTCCTCCACGCATCGTTGTAGCAAATCACCACGCGTCACCCCTGCGTCCACGTCGCGGCAACGCCGGCGATCGGCGCGGCCGTTTCTGTTTATTTATGGTCTGGTAAAAGAGTACCCAACACTACCCATAATGCATCACAAGTAATTAGAGTACCGTAAAAGTCTGAGTTTACAATAAGAGTATTATGTTTCTGTTTTTGGACCATGGGTGGATCCAGGGAATAAGTAGGCTAAGTGCCCCCCCCACCCTTCTCCCCCATCCCCTCCCCCAACCCCCAATCGACCATCGGCGCCCTCTGAAATTGTAAAGACACGCCTCTCAAGGCGAATGACGCTCCCTGAAATGTCGCTTCCCATACGCGGATCCAGGATTGCCTATCGGGGGCGAGGTGGAAGGGGGAAACTTCCTGGTGGGCGCTATCTACACCAGGGACGCCACTTTTGGCCGGAAAAACCTATCAAGTAGGCGCTAAAACCTATCAATAGACCCCGATACCTGCATCTCGGGAAAAACGACATTTCAGAGGGTGCCATCGAACTTTCCAGGGGTTTCCGGGACAATTTCAGGGGGCGCTAAGATTCTATGAGGGGCACCTGTCCCCTTTCCCCTTGTATCCGCCTATGTCGTTTCGGGGGGCGGGGGGCACGGAGGTGGGGCGTTACTGGTGTGGGGGTAAGGAGATCGAGCATAAGCGGATCCAGGACATCAGCATGGGGGTAAGGGCTAAAGAGTTCGAGCATAGGCGGACCCAGAACATCAGTACGAGGGTGGGGCTAGGGAGTTAGAGCATAGGCGGATCCAGGACATCGGTACGAGGGTCGGGCTAGGGAGTTAGAGCATAGGCGGATCCAGGACATCGGTACGAGGGTCGGGCTAAGGAGTTAGAGCATAGGCGGATCCAGGACATTAGTACGGGGATGGGGCTAAGCAGCTGAGCATTAGCGGAATCAGGACATCAGTACGGGGGTGAGACTCGGGGTTCCAGCATAGGCGGATCCAGGACATCAGTAGGGGGTAGGGGCTACGGAGTTCGAGCATAGGCGGATCCAGGATATTAGTAAGGGGGTGGGGTAAGGAGTTCGAGCATAGGCGGATCCAGGACATCAGTGGGGGGGGGTATGGGCTACGGAGTTCGAGCATAGGCGGATCCAAGACATCAGGAAGAAGGTGGGGTAAGGAGCTCGAGCATAGGCGGATCCAGGACATCAGTAGGGGGTAGGGGCTAAGGAGTTCGAGCATATGCGGATCCAGGACATCAGTACGGGGGTGGGGCTAAGGAGCTCCAGCAAAGGCGGATCAAGGCCTCAGTACGGGGGTGGGGCTAAGGAGCTCGAGCATAGGCGGATCCAGGACATCAGTACGGTGGTGGGGCTCGGGCGTTCCAGCATAGGCGGATCCAGGACATTAGTAGGGTGGTAGGGAATAAAGATTTTGAGTATAGGCGAATCCAGGGCAGTACGGAGGTGGGGCTACGGAGTTCGAGCATAGGCAGATCCAGGACATCAGTTCGGGGTGGGGTTAAGGAGCTCGAGCATAGGCGGATCCAGGACATCAGTGCAGGGGTGTGGCTCCGGAGCCTGAGTAAAGGCGGATCCAGGACATCAGTACGGGGGGTGGGGCTAAGGAGATCGAGCATAGGTGGATCCAGGACATCTGTACGGGGGTGGGGCTAAAGAGCTGGAGTATAGGCGGATCCAGGACATCAGTATGGGTGTTGGGCTAAGGAGCTCGAGCAGAGGCGGATCCAGGGCTTCAGTACGGGGGTGGGGCTAAGGGGTTCGAGCATAGGCGGATAAAGGACATCAGTACAGAGTTGGGGCTAAGGAGCTCAGGCATAAGCGGATCCAGGACATCAGCACAGGGGTAGGGGCTAAAGAGTTCGAGCATAGGCGGATCCAGGACATCAGTACGGGGGTGGGGCTAAGGAGCTCGATCATATGCGAAGCCAGGATATCAGTACGGGGGTAGAGGCTAAGGAGTTTGAGCATAGGCAGATCCAGCATATCGGTACGGGGATTGGGCTAAGGAGATCCAGCATAGGCGGATCCAGGACATCTGTACGGAGGTGGGGCTAAGAAGCTCGAGCATAGGCGGATCCAAGACATCAGTATGGGTGTGGGGCTAAGGAGCTCGAGCAGAGGCGGATCCAGGACGTCAGTACGGGGCTGGGGTAAGAGGCTCGAGTATAGGCGGATCAAAGACATCAGTACGGGGGTGGGGCTAAGGAGCATGAGCATAAGCGGATCCAGGACATCAAGGGGCTAAAGAGTTAAAACAGGTAGGGGTTAAAGAGTTAAAACATAAGCGGATCCAGGACATCAGTACGGAGGTGGGGCTAAGGAGCTCGAGCATAAGCGGGTTCAGGACATCAGTACGTGGGTGGGGCTCGGGAGCTCAAGCATAGGCGGATCCAGGACATCAGTAGGGGTAGGGGGTAAGGAGTTCAAGCATAAGCGGATCCAGGGCCGTATAGAGGTGGGGCTACGGAGTTCGAGCATAGGCAGATCCAGGACATATTTAAGGGGGTGGGGTAAGGAGCTCGAGCATAGGCGGATCCAGGACATCAGTTCGGTGGTGGGGCTGAGGTCTCGAGCTGGGGCATAACTCGGTAACAAATAGGCTGAATTGGGTGAAAATCTGCAGGTATAGGTGAAATACCGTCGGAGAACCAATCATATCTTATATTGTATCTCCTTTCTTCTCGTCATGCCCAGTCTTTGCTTAACAAAACAAACATTATGCGTGTGTTTATTTCTTTGATGATATGAACAGAGGGCAAGCGTGGTGCAGTATGCAGAGACATGCTAATTTAGGAAAACATGGGCCTAGACAGGGGATTGAATGGAGCCATAATGAGAACACAAAACCTAAAACTCCAACATTGCGTTGTTGTAAGTATCAAACTGCTGAAAAAAACTCGCCTGTCAATCGAACTGTTTGGCTAACGTACATTGTCACCGGCTTCTCCTGCGCCAGAGCGGCACCTGCCGAGGCCGCAGGCCGAGGTTTGTTTTGTTGTATTTTAGGGGCTTGCGCTTAGTAGGTATCTGAAGCGCCGTGCTTGTCTACATTAGAGCAATCATTTATGAAAATATTTTTCACCAAAATTTACCAGAATAGTAAGTTTATTTCAGTGAAACTATTTCAATACTTTAAAAAATATATTCTAAAAATTTCATAGATTTAAAAAATAAGCACAAAGTGTGTAGTGCATTTCTTTTGTTCCTGAGAATAGGCCACTTTTTGCGCATTTGTTTCATACATGACGCTTTTCTGGCTTTGCAACAAGATGCTTTGCAAAGCTTTACAAGCTGCTCAAGGCCGCGGAATTTGCCGTATCTAAAGTCCATAATTTGGAATAGAAGCTGTATTTCATAGAGGCCAGGGAAGTATCTCCAAAAGGAAAATGCAACACATAATGTCAAGTATATTCATGTTATGGTGCAATTTCAAAGTTTCCTTCTAAGGTTGACTGCTCTCCCTAGTATCTCCCCACAACTGACTAATTTATGTTTTGAAGTACCTGGATCAAAAACATGTTTTCTTTTTGTCTATTTCCTTGCTTATACTGGCCCTTTCTGAGTGTATTCTGCATCTTTTGGGCAATGAAAGAGCAAGATGAAGCTGTGGAAGGGTCAAACTTATTAACATTTGTTCTTGAATCTAGAGTTAGCAGGCCAATTTGACAATTATGGGCACCCACTAGATAGTTTGTACCTGACATATTCACTTCATCATTTTTGTAGAGGACATGGGCCAGTCTGCAGAACGTGGCATATTTCGACGAGATCTCGTTGGGGCAGCCTCGGGGCAGACCTCCCGATTTGGGGCAGCTTTTGGTCGAGCTTGGGGCAGAGGGGGGCTCTTGGGGCAGGAACTAGTACTTGGGGCAGCATTCAATCCGGGTAATCACCGAGGGAACAAGAAAAAATAATAAAAAAAACGACAATCATTAGTTAAAGTTGCGCTGAAAAAGCTGCATTGTCTCAAAAGCGTCATATTTGTCACCGAGAGAAATATGGTTAATAAGATACCAAACAAAGGAAATTTTTAATAGACGTAAAGTCAAAGTTCCTGGAAGGGAATAAAACATCAGGCAACGGGCGCCTTTCTAATA
Organism: Lepas anatifera; assembly: GCA_034440635.1. NCBI lineage: Eukaryota > Metazoa > Arthropoda > Thecostraca > Lepadidae > Lepas > Lepas anatifera. Next base: position 42,622 of record JAOTON010001787.1, read on the forward strand.
AATTGATTTTCTAAATTTGTAATCTTAAAGGGAATGTGGCACCTTCACAACGTGATTTTAACTGAGATAGCCAAGTTGTAAAGCAGGTCTGAAAACCCGGTACTCCATATTTCATTTGTCTTGGAACTCGATATTTCCGTAGAAAAAAGCTAAAACCTACCTGACACCAGCCCCCTCAGACCCCCGTCGCCAGCGGCCATTGTTGTGAGCTACTGGTGTGACGACATATGCTGACGTCACGATGAGCATCAGCCAATCGAAACCCTTGAAGCGTTTCAAGTATGGTACTGGTTGCCAGATCGTGACATCATTCACAGGTTGACATTTATTTCTTTTTCTAGAGGAGTATTTCTAAAAACCAAATATTGAGCTTATTGTACATTTTTCAGAGAAATCGTGAGTGGTTTCATTATTTTTGACTAAAAGTACGCCTAATAACACTAAATTCCAGGATTCGACCAAGGTGCTGGCACCTTGGCGATCTGGTCCTGCACGTCGGCGGGCCGCGGGGCACCTCACCTGCTGTTGGCGATCTGGTCCTGCACGTCGGCGCTGATACCGTTGGCTTCCGCCGCCTGTCGCCGGTGCCTCTGCAGGGGCACCACCTCCACAAACGGAACGTACCCCTGGTACCCTTCCGCGTCTGAAACAGCAGACGGCATCGGTCACAGAGGAACTTCTCTGTCAACAGAGGAACTTCTCCGTACTTCACAGGAAAGTACGGAGCGTACCCTAGGTACCGCGGTGCGTTTGCATCGACGGAACATAACGTTTACAGTGTGATGTGTGTGTCAAACACGGTTACGAACATTTGTGTAATGTTTGGAAGCTTTAATCACAAAATCATATCCAGCAACCGGCGACTTTTGTTGGAAAACTGGTGATTGTCGCAGTCATTTATGTGAGCGCAGGCATCAACGGAACCACGAAGAGGGCGAGGGCGTTTCCCAATTCTCCGGGGTAGGTTTTAACCAGTGCCCTGGCACTGAGAATTTTGCGTGGAAACCCACACCCAGACTTTATCAATTTTGACATCCTAAATCTTGAATTTTGACGTCCTAAACAAAATCATCAGAAGGCCCGGCTTGCGACGTGGTGACCTCAATGATGGGGACGTGGTAGTGTAGTGGTCAGCGTGGCTGGCTTCCACGCAGCCGACCCGAGTTCAAGGCCCGGCAGCTACCCCTGAACAAAGAGGAAGCTGGCTCCCGAGAAACCCTTCCAACAGGGAAAGAGTTAGCGACGCCATATGACCCTGGCAGTTGGTGCATCGATAAGCCCCCCCCAAAGTGGCCTCAATGATAGTTTTTATAGTGTGCCCTCATTTGCATCTCCTATTGATTTTTAACCTTGTTTTTAACATGCATCGGCATGATTTTGTATTGTTTGTTGCTATCGTCGCAAATACATGTGAGAACCTAAATGAATAAATAGGCAGCATTATCAGTTTTCCTTCTTTCAGAAGTTGAGGAATGGAAGCAGGGCCAGAACAGCAACTGAAGCCAACATACCATTCTGGATAAAGATGCTGCAACACTAGCTTTGTGAACCTGTTACCTTCACATGGTATGCAACATTCTTTAAATAATCCTGTCGGGGTTGATTCCAAGTGAAAATAAAACAGCATACCATCTTTGGAGAGAAGGAAGTTCGAATACTCAAGGATTCTAGCACAAAGGTTTTACAATAAACGCTCAAAAGGACAAAACCCTGTAAAAAAGAGCATTCCTAACAATTGCTTCTTCACAAGCACACTGAGACCTCACAGAATGTGAAAGATAATGCCTGACAGACAGCACGTCTAAACCACGGATACAATAAGCTGATTCAACCATATAACAAAAACAAAATCAGTCATCGACCTCTCACGTCTTTTAGTAATAATATGCCCCACTTCATACACCACACACCTCTCTCTCCTCTTTCAACAAAAACAAAAGCCCCCACGCCTCACACGCTTGGGATGTACGCTTTCGTCTCAACGTATAGCTGAGCTGAAAATAAACACGGAGACTAGCGGCAGCGCTGATTTACGGTACCATTGGACAAATAGAATTCAGGGACAAATTAAAACCCGAAATAATGCTCATAGTTTTGCTAACAAAAACTGATGGCCAAAACTGCCTTGAGTTTAAGCTGGTATAAGACATCATGATATTCACATTGCTCGAAACCCAAACAATCGTCACCACCATTCTTGGAGGATACTTCTGACCGAGGCCCAAGGCCTTCAAATGTAATGCTGCTAACGTAATATATGCTTTGATGACGTCGGCTCCTAACAACTGAATTTCGACATAAGAACTTGCACGGGGCAGGGTGAATTATAATAGTTATTTTTGAAGTTCCAATGCAAGAGATACTTTTAAAGGTAATCGGAATACAAAGTCAGCATCTGTTCTTTTAATTTGTTTAGGAATATTTTGGGCCATGTCACTCGGAATTTTGAGTGGCACAATGCAACCATTGCCACATAATTTCGACATTCTTGACTTAAAAAATAATGTAGTTTCACGATGTTTTTGTGATTTAACATGTATAAAATGAAAAATTATGCTGTCTGAGTTTAATAAAACGATCGCAATATGGGATATTTGTTCAACAGTTCTTAAAGGGATAATATCTAAAGATGGGTCATGGAAGTTCAACGAAAGATTAAGGTAAAAGTTGGTTTTTTCTCAACAAACGCCGAATCTCTGCGTGAAAGGGAAGATGGCACCTTTATAACGTGATTTTAACTGAGATAGCCAAGTTGCAAAGCATGCCGGAGAACCTGGTACTCAATATATAATTTGTCCTGAAACTCAAATATTCCATAAAGAAACGCCAAAAACCTACCTGAAATGTACCCCAAATGTACCCTAAGCAGCAGGCCACAGTTGTCAGCTGTCGGTGTGACGACATATGCTGACGTCCCGGTGAGTATCAGACAATCGAAGCCCTTGAAGCCTATTGAATATGGTAGTGGTTGCCAGATCATGACATCATCCACAAACAGATATTTCTTTCTTTCCCTAGAGGAGCATTTTAAAAATAAAAATACTGAGCTTATTGTACATTTTTCAGGAGAAATAATGGACGCTTCCATGATTTTCGGCTAAAAGCACCCCTAATTACACTCAATTCCAGGATTCTACCAAGGTGCCTCATTCCCTTTAAAGGGAATGTGGCACCTTCATAACGTGATTTTAACTGAGATAGCAAAGTTTTAAAGCAAGTCGGAAAACCCGGTACTCCATATATTATTTGTCTTGGAACTCGATATTTCCGTAGAAAAAACTAAAACCTACCTGACACCAGCCCCCTCATCAGCCCCCACCGGGCGGCCATTGTTGTGAGCTGCTGGTGTGACGACATATGCTAACGTCACGATGAGCATCAGCCAATCGAAGCCCTTGAAGCTTTTCAAGTATGGTAGTGGTTGTCAGATCATGACATTATCCACAGGCTGGTATTTATTTCTTTTTCTGGAGGAGTGTTTCAAAAATCAAAATATTGAGCTTATTGTACATTTTTCAGAGAAATCATGAGTGGTTTCATTATTTTCGGCTAAAAGTACACCTAATTGCACTAAATTCCAGGATTCCACCAAGGTGGCTCATTCCCTTTAAAGATGGAGAATTTCGACATTCTTGTCATGCTCAGGGGCCTGCCTGGTCAGTTTCCCTGCATTAGAAAAACCGCAATTGGCAACCGCTGTCGACAGGCTTGCCTGAATTTGACGCGAGATGCGTTCCTCAGCATTGTGAAAAGGTATTTGCCGTAGTTGATATTAGTATTTGTAAACGTTTCCGGATTGCATGCTGGATTTTGGAGATCGCTAGCTGTTATAACCCAGGACGTCGAAGCTCATACGTACTGATGGTTGCTAAGTTTTATGTAGTCAGTGCTTTACGCCTTAAGCAGGCTAATTCCAAACCTCAAACTCTTGTTCCTTCTTTATTTCAATCAGGATAATAGAATTCAAGTTTGAGAAAGCCAGGCACGTGGGTAAAGGGTTTTAAGTAAATGATTATGTTCATGGTTGTCATTTGACTAGGTATTTTCATTTTTATTGAGTGGTTGCTTGCTGGAATTTCTTCATAAATTGAAGTGAAAAGAGATGGACTGAATCCTGCTGATGTAGGTATAATTTAATAAATAAGTTTGTTTGAAAATATTTTGTTCAAATGGACAAGCTTTGGAAATTGTCCTGCCTTTCAGACACTTCCGCTTGTTAAAGGTTCTAACGCAAGACCTACCTCACCCGAGGCGTTGTTTTGGTAGAAATTCCAGATTTTGCTTTACTTATAGGTATCTGTAAACTGTAGGTTTGCGGCTTATTAATGTATTGCCTAGTACGTCTGATGCTTTTATTTTCAAAAATGCTGAACTTGGCAGAAGTTGGCTTTGTGGGTTTCTCAAGTTGGTTTAACTTCTGTTAATGCAGGTAATTTTAGTATCTGGCATGCATTATTTGATTTTGTATTTCATGTGCATATCATGTTTTAATACGTGTAATTGTTTTCGAGGATGTTCTGATCTCACATTTGCTGTTGTTCCCTTTTATTATTGATGAATTTTGACCTCTTTTTTCCCTGTATTTTGACATCCCACACTCTGCAGAAAAGTAATTTCAGGACACTGGTTTTAACAAATGTATATTTGCGGTCAAGCAAGCAGGTGGAAGAAGGTAACTTCACTACGTAGTTTAAGACGGTAAACTTTAAAAAGCAGAGCAGAATGGGGAAACGTTTCACAAAGAACGAGATAATGGTCATGTATTCACAGCCCTCCAAAGAAGCCCATGGTGCCGACCGTAAGTGCAGATACCAAGTTCCACACTCTTCTGAGCGATACAGCATGTTATCCCTGAGGAGGCGCTCTCACTGACCATGCCCAGCTTGCGCAGCTACATTTAACACATGACCGTGTTTGGCACATGGTTGAGCCACGAAGGACGGCTCCAGATTCTGGCCTCCGATTGGGGAGGGCGTGGTGCAAACTAAACAAAAAAAATCCTGCAAAACACAACGATTGGAGGCGATTTTAGGAAAACAGGGCGGTTTCGGGACGACATAGCCCGCATGCCCCACTTCTCCCCCTTCCCCACTCTGCCAGTGTGAACCGCTCGTACATGAGCGACACGCCACGGGACCCCGGCGTGGCTTAACAACCGGCAAGGCCACCATTTGTGGCATGGTTACCACACCAGGAGAGCAGCCTCCCCCGAAGCGCCGGTGTGACGTCACCGCGGCGTGCCGACTGGGGCGGGGCCGATGCACGCCAGCTGACCCGGGCCATCCTTCCTGCCGCTATCGCGACAGACCGTGCTTATCAGCCGGCGGGGGCGTTTGCCAATACCATAGACAGCCGAAGAACGTATGAGTTGCCGCTACCAAGTTGAACTGGCGGCTTGGTGATGCACAGATCGGTCACAGTCGACCGGGCGTCACGTAGCCAGCCAGGTCGGAGTGGTCACCGCGATTACGAGCCCTCACCGGCTGGTACAGGCGGCTCCAACTCCTAGTGATCACCTGGCCCTTACCTTCCACAACCGTCCTCCAGTCAATAATTCCACGTGAACGCGCACACAAAGCACGGACCAGTTTCCGCTTCCTCAGGCTTAAATCTAAGCGTACTAATTGAAAGTTTAATTGAATCTTTTAAATCAACACGAAACTTATTTCCTAAAGGTCAAGAGTTGAGGAACAGACATTTAGTCACGGTCAGGCGAAACGTTAAGTATCCTCGAACAATAGTCAAAGTTATCTTTCGCTTTTCTCTGGGGCCTAGGGTTACCTAAGCTACCTGACCAATCAACGGATTGTCGCACATCTTGCGTGCTTTAAAGGCAATTGAACACAAATAAAGCTCAACATTCTTTGTGTGCTGAGGAGAGCGATGGTAGAAGAAACTCGCTTCAATGACACAAAAGAACATAACTTATTTCCACGGAAATGAAAAAAAGAAGCTTAACAATGAGTTTTGTCTGACGATGAGTTCGACTGTCATTTTTTCATGCGCCCAAGCTCATTTTTTATGATTTTGTAACCACTGAGCCTTGAAATTCATCCTGTTTTGCGTTAGACCAAAGCTCGCTCCTCCAGTTCCAGGATCTGCTTCCTTAAAATAAACAGTTTGCGTGTGGGCCCAGCCCGGCGCAACAAACATACAATTACAAAAGCGCTTCAATTTGTGGAAAGAAGAGCCAAAAATCACCCAAGTTTGACAAATATATCCATGGGTTGAATTACCATTGACAGAGTCATCACAGCGAAAAACAAAAGCTCAATTTTTCCGGTGAATATCAGACAGAACGGGTGCGGCATTATCTTCCATCTGCGGCAGCACCCACTGGTGGTGCCCGGAGACACCAGGAGACACGGCCCTGCCACCCTCACGTGACGGCACGCCATGCTGAGGTTGCCTGACTGGCGGCCGAGCAGCAGACCCGGGCCGGAGACGCCGTCGGCTGCCGCGCACGAGCGCACGCTACACGCCGCGCTACGAGGCCGGCGGATAGTAAACCACAGCTCCGCCGGCGAGGGCACCGGGGATACCCAGGCACTGCCCGGGATGGTCAGAAATTCCCAGATTTGTTCGCAGTTTTGTGTCGGATGGGAACTTCCAGTCCCGCCTGCGGCTGGACATGGAAAACTGGCAGTTTTGAGCCGTCCCGTGGTAAAGTCGGTCAGGCTTTGCCATGGAAAACTGACAGTTTTGAGCCGTCCGGTGGTAAAATCGGTCAGGCTTTGCAATGGAAAACTGACAGTTTTGAGTCCTCCCGTGGTAAAATCGGTCAGGCTTTGCCATGGAAAACTGGCGGTTTTGAGTCCTCCCGTGGTAAAGTCGGTCAGGCTCTGTGGCTGGATAAGGTTTTCCGAAACATGCAAACCATTCGAATATTTAGCCCATGGCACCGAAATAGTGTTCCTACCTCCCACAATCTAAGACATCCAGGTTTGAAATTATATGACGTACGGTTAAACCCTATGTGTGACCCTACGTGAAGTAGACCCTACAGTATGACTCAAAGCAAAAAATGAAGCAGCAGATGATGTAAAAATGAATCACAAAAAAGTCATTAATGCGGGGAGTGGAGAGTCTGCAGCTACCGGGCTACAGTAGCACCAACGTAGACACCATACTCCAGTAGCACCAGGGAAGATACCATACTCCAGTAGCACCAGGGAAGATACCATACTACAGTAGCACCAGGGAAGGTACCATACTACAGTAGCACCAGGGAAGACACCATACTACAGTAGCACCAGGGAAGATACCATACTACAGTAGCACCAGGGAAGACACCATACTACAGTAGCACCAGGGAAGATACCATACTACAGTAGCACCAGGGAAGATACCATACTACAGTAGCACCAGGGAAGACACCATACTACAGTAGCACCAGGGAAGATACCATACTACAGTAGCACCAGGGAAGATACCATACTACAGTAGCACCAGGGAAGACACCATACTACAGTAGCACCAGGGAAGACACCATACTACAGTAGCACCAGGGAAGATCAGGGGAAATAAAAGCTGATTTGCGCCGAGAAACCAAAGCGTAAATTTTGGAATATCCGGCCAAATGCGTACGTTTTCCACCCCAGAATACATAAGGTAAAGATACCGACAGAGCAGAGTGGCGGCATCGCCATCAAAACATTAAGGGTGAACCAGTTGAAGTCCTCTACGTTTCTCCTAGACTTCTGGGTATAAAGTGTGCAAAAATCCGCGACGTAAGATGAAATTTGAGATCGAGGGTAGCTTCCAACAGTGTTAAAGATTTATGAAAATGCTATTTGGTTCAGGAATGGTTCTGCGGAAAGTGGCATGATTGTCAAGGAAAAATAAAACATGTATAGGCGGAGTGAACTTAATTCATATTTACGATAATGCGTAAAAATTCCACGGGTTTCTTACGCTGCGTAATTTTTGTATGGCGCACGGGGGAAAATCATAATTGTCTGAAATCCCACTGCGTAGGAATTTGTGCCCTACCCAAGTATTATCTCCCGCTGGAGAAGGTACCATGCTACAGCAGGACCCGTGTGGACACCGTGCTATGGCATAAGCGGCGAGCTCACGCGACACAGCACGGGCGACTCATTCCGTGCATGCTCCACACCACAACGGTCGCTCTGCTCCGATCGTACTCAGCGACTGCAGCTGCGTATAGAGTGGCGCGTTCCCTTTCCGAGACGCCGGCCCAGGCTCGGCTTCTGAGCGGCGGTCCCCATCCCTTTCAACACGAGGAGGGCTGACGTCACCTAATGCTGTATGCAGACGGTGCGTGGGACGGCGCACGCACGTGTCGTTGTTCAGACCGGCGCCGCCAGCGCCATTCCAATGCAGCAGCCGCGCCGCCGCACCTGTATAATGCGACGGCGACGGCGGTGCCGCCTGGCGCGTGCGAGGCAGCGATGAAGGGCACCTCGGAACCATGTCATCGCCCTGATGACCGAACGCACGGTGAAGCAAGGATCTGCGGATAACGGTGGGAAGAGAGACAATTAGTGGGTCCTCCACCCAGCGAATATGCAAATCATATCATAACTTTACTTTCCCCACTCTACGACCAAGTACAATCCTCTCTAACCCCATAAAAGAACGAAAAATAGTCACCACTCGTGATCCTAAATTAACGAGTAAAACGCCCCGGGCCACGTTGGCAACAGGTCAAAACAGCAACCGCTCCAGGTTTCATGATACCGTCTGATGCATGCAGAGCGTAGGCACGGGACCGGAAGGGTAGTGATTAGCCTTTCGCAGGCGGTCGCAGGGCGACGCACCACAGCAACAGGAAATTGCCACAACACTAACCAGGCGGCCTCGCAGGGGTCCCGTATCGGTTACCCCGAGGGCAGTAACGCTGGGCTGCATGGTGGCCACACTCCACGCTAACGACAGCCTTGAAAGCATGGTCCTCTACCCCATGCACCCGCCCCGAGGACACCAGCCATGTGCATGTATCTAAATCATAGACCATAGGCCGATCCGGGGGCAGAGGTGGCAGGTACATGCCCATATCTAACATTTGCGCTCCGGCGCCCCTCTGCTTCCCCTAAAACCTTGTTTCCCATGCCATGTAGCGCTCTTTTGTCCATACATCTCCTCCCCATCAAAATCCTGAATCAGCCATGTCACGAACCTTGAAGAGCACATGCCAGCATTTTTACTAGACCGTCTGCTTGTAGAAATTCACAGAAGATAGAGTCGAGCGAGATAGAGTGGGAGAGAGAGAGAGAGAGAGAGAAAGAAAGAGAAAAGAGAGAGAGAGAGAGAGAGAGAGAGATCGGCGATAACGGGACAGCAAACCTCTTCGAGCCTTCCTTTCCCAAAACAAGATGAATGCAGTGAAATGTTCTGCTGATGGGCCGCCTTCAGCTTGTTGGGCCCCACCAGGCAGCCCGTTCGGAGCCCCGTTTGAGAAACATCCAATACAGTGTATCATCCGGCATTAGGAGGATGGGCGCAGCCTCAATCTCCGGCGGGCAGGCCGGCTACGACGCGGTCCTTCATCAACTCCAACAGCCGAGAGAACAGGCGCCCGGACGTTTGATGAGCGGCCAGGGTGTTAGAAGCACGTGATTCACAGCCATCACGGACGTCACAAACACAGACAACGGGGTGAGGAGGCCGATGGCCGAGTGTTCTCTAGATCCTCAGATAGTTCTGCTGTCGTTCGAGACAAACTAAACACGTAAGTTTCAGTAAGGTGAATGGGATAAATTGGACGCCAGGATGTGCGCAGGCTGCGCGAGGTCATGACATTGTCATATTTGGCCCTGTGTGTGTGTGTGTTGGGGTTTTTAAGGGCGCTCCAGCTGCTAGGGCCATTTAGCGCACCTAATATACACAATAATCAATTCTTAAAAGCCACTTAGGTCTTCCGCGTTATTCTATAGGTAGATAGCTAACAGGAAGGCTACTTGATTCCTTCGTGTTTAATTATATTGCGTTTGTGTCATTCGGTGAGGATTATATACAATATCAAATCCAATCTCTGCCAAATATCGCAGGACTATGGGGAGCTCAACAGCTGGCTTGTCTCCTAACACACTCGCAAGGGGCATGGGAGGAAAATAACGGGCGCGCAAAGTTCTCAATACATTACATCCTGTGTCAGCCAATACATGCTGTACAGTAAGCCTGCTTTGACAGTGGCTACACCGGCTTGGTACTGAACACCGGCTTGGTACTGAAGCAGAGAAATGGTGTCCGTGTGTTGCAAATGTGTGACCAATACGAAGTCGTGTAAGGCATATTTCCTCCCTTCCACTCCGCCTGTTACTCGACTCCCATGGTTCTATGGCTGGCTTGAGCTGCTTTAAGGCGCAGGTCGACTCACTGTCCCATTTCGCTTGCCATTCAGATTTGAGAAGGCTGTTAATTTCTGCTTTCACATCAGATGCTGGAACTCTAAAAGCTCCTGCTCGAGTAGTCTCAGAAGCCAATCTGGCAGCCAAATCAGCTCTCTCGTTACCAGGTACTCCCACATGACTAGGGACCCATAAAAACTGTATCCTGGCCCCGACAGAAAAGGCGGTATTAAGAAGCCTCCGGATGGTAGGCACTAACCAGGATTTTGGTGGGTGACTAGACTGGAGTGCAGCTAGGGAACTAGCGAAGTCTGTAACAATTAAAAACCGCCCACCGGGGTCTCGGAGAATGTGGCGTAAGACTTGGATAATAGCACATAGTTCGGTAGTAAAACCGATACCGATGTCGGGAGGTTGAAACCCCGGCTTATGTCTCTTCCCACAAAAGCACATCCAGCACCTAAGCTGCTTTTGGAGCCATCGGTATAGAAGGCAGAGTAGCCTGTGTATGATGCAATCTTTTCGAGTGCGGATTGCTGCAATATCATTGGCTGGGTCACAGACTTCCCAAGTGTCAGTAGCTCTTGGTCGCATTGAATGGAAACGTCGCGCCAGGGCGCAGATTTCTGTGGTCGAGTCTTTGCGATTTTTCTTAACGATATTCCGGAACCTTCTAACCAACGCGACACTCGCATACACAATGCCTGGGAGGAACTCGGGCGGGCAGGTGAGAACAGTCCTGTCACTGATGGGTCAAATAGCCATTTGTGTGTGGGGTGATTTGGGTACTGCTTCATTTTACTGGCATATATCAATGCAAGTCGCTTGCGTCTGAGGTTCAGAGGGGGCTCATTTGCATCTTCGAGCAAACTAAATCTGCGAGATGTGCAAAATGCGCCTGTCGCCACTCGGATACGCGCATGATGTACCGCGTCCAGCGGCTGCTTAACGCTGGTCAGAGCTCCATCGTAAGCAATGCATGAGTAGTCCAGAACAGACCTGATGAGGGCGTGATAAAGGTGTAAAAGTGAGGACCTGTCAGCGCCATACGAAGTGCGTGATACCATTTTGGGAATGTTAATGCGTTTCATACACTTGTTCCTAACATCGCAAATGTAAGGACATTTGACGTTTGTCAAATGTAACGCCTAGGAACTTTGCCTCTGTGGCCACGGGAATTCTTTTGCCGTATAGATGGAGATTGATCTCTGGACAGTATGGATTTCGTCTGCAGAAGTTTACACATGTGGTTTTATCTGTTGAAAACTTAAAACCATTCAGTATGCTCCACTCGGTTAGGCGATCAATGCTTAGTTGCAGCTGTCTTTGAGCGGATATTGAAGTGGACGTTGAGATCCATATCGCGAAGTCGTCGACAAATAGGGACCGCTCGACATTGGGTGGTAAAATATTGCATATGTCATTGATTAGGACGCCGCACATGGTTACACTTAGAATGCTACCCTGTGGTGTGCCACTCACTTGTTGCAGCCTCCGGGAATGCGAGTTTCCGATTCTCACTCTAAATAACCGCTCATTAACAAAGTTGTAAAGGAAGTGTCCCATGTGGCCCACAATGCCGGCTTCTCGAAGCTTTCGTAATATTGCATATCGCCATGCCGTATCATACGCCTTTTCCACGTCGAAAAACACTGCCACAGCGTGCTGTTTTACTGCGAAAGAGCGACGAATTGCGGTATCAAGCGATATAAGGTGATCGGTGGTACAGCGTCCAGCTCTAAAACCACACTGATACTCAGAAAAGAAATCTGTGCTCTCCAGGAACCAAACGAGCCGCTTGTTCACCATCCGTTCAAACAGTTTACATAAGCATGATGGGAGAGCAATGGGCCGGAAGTGAAGAGGATCGTGACCATCTTTCCCTGGCTTCAGAATGGGGACCACCACAGCTTCCCTCCACCGCTCCGGAAAATCATGTGATGTCCAGATGTAGTTGTATGTATTTAACAATGATGTCAGACAGTGCATGCCCAGATTTTTCAACATGGCATTGTGAATGAGGTCAGGCCCAGGTGATGTGTTTTTGCTTTGGATCAGAGCATGTTCCAGCTCGTCAAGTGTAAAAAGGTCGTTATAAGAATAGACATCAGCAGAATCGAAGTTCACAGGAGTCAGCTCGCTCTTTATCTTATGTCTAATAAATCGTATATCGTTCGTACCCAATTGCCACCGGTCTGCCCAAGTTCTCGCTATTCTGGTTGCAACATCAATGGGGGAACTTATGGTAGAATTACCTACTAGTAGTACAGGGAGTGGCATTGCTGCACTGCGACCCGATAACCTATTGATGCGTCGCCATATTGTGCTGAGCGGTGTTAAACGGTTTATGGTACTAATGTATGCTTTCCACGACGTTCGCTTGGCTTCCTTTACAGTACGCTTAACCTCTGCTCTTGCTTTTCGGTAAAAAATCAAATTGTCGAGGGTCGGCCTTCTACTGAAAATACGAAAACAGCGCCTTCATTTAAGGATAGAGCGCTTACAATCATCAGTCCACCACGGGACTGGGATGAGCCGGGGAAGGACAGAGGTCTTTGGAATGTAGGAGTTCGCAGATGATATTACATGATGACATATTTTTCCTCAAGCTCCGTTGCATTGATGCCCTCCTCTAGCTCGAAGTCGAAATAGCAATCGGCTGTGAAGCTTTCCCAGTCGGTTTTCCGGATATTCCAGTGCGGAATTCTCCTTCCTGGGTGTGTGTGTGTGTTGAAGTTTGAGGGCGCTTCAGCTGCTAGGGCCATTTAGCGCGCCTGACTATACAATTTAATCAATCCTTAAAATCCAAGTCTTAAATGTTATCCTATATGAAGATAGCTAAAAGCAGAGCTACTTCATTTATACATGCTTAGTTCTGTTGCGTTTGTGTCACTCGGTGAGGATTGTATACAATATCAAATCCGATCTCTGGGGCATTCCAGGACAAAACGACCAAAAATATTTCAATTTGACACCACCATGTCTAGAAAAAATCTGAAACTTTGTCTCCGGGGTAGTTTTGGGCCAGAAACACGTCTGTGAGAATCTTAGCCCCCTCCGACCAACGGTGAACGAGTTATAGCCCGAGGCATTTTCGGGAGGTCACGTTGTAGACTCATCTTTGATGCTTCATAACTCAACAACGCATCACCTGATCAACAAGTTTTGTATATCATTGAACTCGTCTTGAATTATAGTTTATTTTGAAAAAAGAAAATTTCAAAATTTCAAAATTTTTGACTTTTAATTTGTTTGACCTTTTCTTTTTTACCTAGCTTGACCTTTTCGCAGTTGAAATTGCCCTTTTAGACACCTCAAACATTTTTCTTCATAATATATCTTTCGATAGCGAAAATAAAAAATGCGTTCTTGCTGTAAGTTCCAAATATTTAGCACCTAAGGTAGGGATGTAGACGGTTTTTGACCACTGCGGTAGTACAGCCTTATGTTTAACGCCAGAAACATAGCGATTGCTTTTGTAATCGGTTGCTGGAAATCATACTGCTTTGTCTTTACGAAATTTTCATCGTGGAAGTGTCAGACTTTATGACAATTAATGCGCGCCCACCCGAGGGGGTGGGCAACCGGCCTCCTCAGGTCTCTACGGGTAGTAACAAAACACCTTCGCGCAGCGCCACCGTACTCCATCTACCTCTAACACAACATTTTGCAGCTTCTGGAAAAATAATTTAGGTCAACTGGGAGGTGGTAGGTACTGTACATGTTGAAGGCCAGCTGGCAACTGACTGGTGAGGGAGTGACCTGAGGTAGACTGTCTTCGTTATGCCTTGTGGGACTTTCAACTTTGTTTCCTTGATTAACACTTTATCGTGGGAGTTGCTCGTTTGGGTGGTGGGGTCGGGTCTCCGCCAAAAGTCCCTTGATGACTCTAGTGAGACACCTACTCCTCAAACCGCCTCCTTGCCGCCCCGGTAGCTCAGTTGGCAGAGCGTTGGGCTCCAGCCCGCGGCTCAGAAGCATGCAGTGGCAGTGATGTCCAGGCTTGGGATCGGTTCCCCTGAGATGATCCGACGCTCAATAGTCTACCCGACGTACAGGTCGGCTGGCAACTGACTGGTGAGAGGGTGACCTGAACGAGGCGGCCGTCCCCGTGCTTTGTGGGACGTTAAACGTTGGCTTCTAAAATCAACCCTTCATTGTGGGAGTTGCTCGTTCGGGTGGTGGGGTCGGGGTCTCCGTGACAAGTTCATTGATGACTTAGTGAGACTCCGGCTCCAACAATCGAACTGAGAGCACCTTGGACAAAATTTATAAAAAAACTGAACTGGCAATAACTTGGTCAATATTTATGAAAATAAAAATTTCAGCCATTAAAAGTGATAAAAAGGGATTCATTGTTCCGACGGAGACGAGGGCAAATGAACTTATTAATAATGGACCTTTCAGCCTTAAACGAAAATTTACAAAGATGTCGCGACTTAATCAATAATTGAAACAAGTATACCTTATCCTATGAGCACCACTAACTCACACAATTACATCGTTGCCGGAGATGGAAAATAGTATCGATGCAAGGTGACCCAGTGCAGCACAGCATACGTTTGAGAGGATTCATGCAATGTAAACAAACGTGTCTGAAAGGCTTTCATTCCCAAAAAGTAATTTGAATCTGCTCATATATTCGAAAAAATGTCCTGAAATTGTAACGCATTCGACTTGGTCACTTGAACAGGTTGCCTCATGATATTTTTACAATGTGATCATTTCATAGCTGACACGGATCCGAGAATCCCAGATGAATAATGACACAGTGCACTGCGAGTGATGTCGCTAAATAGCCAGTTTTAATCCTTATCGGATATGTTACATACAATCGTTTGGTCGTGTCACCTTTGAGGCTGCTCGGGGTCACAGTATTTCTTACAGGAACTAAGTGGAAACCTAAATTTTGTGGCATAATAGGTGACAGAGGAGAGTCGTAGAAAGAAATGTTCACCACCGTTGGAACATTTGTTGAGCCCAAACGGATTATGTATCTTATAATATTGCCTAGTCAAATGTCAAAATTAACATGCTGACCTAGAGCCAGGCTTAGGTCTGTATGGTAAAAAGAATATTAGTCAAACTGCAGTGGGAAGTGAGACACGACAACGTAAAAATAAAACCTCCATCACAATTCTCGACAATTCTCAATTCTCGCAAGTTATCAAAATTTACCAATCGCCCCATGCATTTCTAATGGAAAGATCATGACCTTGGCCCTGCTCACGGTTATTGATATAGAAATCCTGCTACGAAAAATTATCTTGCTAGACGATCAACCTATATAATGTGATTCTAACCACGATAGGCTAAATTTGATATTATTGATGCACCTCCCAAAGTTTTTTTTCGAGGTTAGGTCTCTTGACCTGGGTTGGCAGTCTGACCTGGTATGACCCAGACCTAAAATTTTGCCAGAAGCTGCAAAAATTTCGAGTTAGAGGTACATGAAGTACGGTGGCCCTGCGCGAAGGCGTTTTTTTTACTACCTGTGGAAACCTGAAGAGGCCAATTGCCCACCCCCTTGTGTGGGCGCGTATTAATTCTCATATATTTGGCACTTGTACGATGAAAATTTCGTAAAGACAATGCTATATGATTGCAAGCAACCGATTACAAAAGCAATTGCTTTGTTTGCGGCGTTAAACATAAGGCTGTACTACCGCGGTGGTCAAAAACCGTCTGCGTACCTACCTTAGGTGCTAAATATTTGGAACTTATAGCAAGAACGCATTTTTTTATTTTTGCTATCGAAAGATATTTTATGAAGAAAAATTTTTGAGGTGTCCAAAAGGGCAGTTTCAACTGCGAAAAGGTCAAGCTAGGTCAAAAAGAAAAGGTCAAACAAATTAAAAGTCAAAAATTTTCAAATTTTGAAATTTTCTTCTTTCAAAATTAACTATAATTCAAGACGAGTTCAATGATATACAAAACTTGTTAATCAGGTGATGCGTTTTTGAGTTATGAAGCATCAAAGATGAGTCTACAACGTGACCTCCTGAAAATGCCTCGGACTATAACTCAGTCACCGTTGGTCGGAGGGGGCTGAGATTCTCACAGACGTGTTTCTGGCCCAAAACAACCCCGGAGACAAAGTTTCAGATTTTTTCTAGATATGGTGGTGTCAAGCCTTGGTCGATCTGTCCTGGAATGCCCCCTCTGTCAAATATAATAAGACTGTTGAGAACTCGACAGCTGGTCTATCTCCTATCACATTTGCAAGGGGCATCGGCGGAAAGAATCGAGCACGCAGAGTTCTCAGTCCGTTACATCCTATGTCAGTTAGTACATGCTGTACAGTAAGCCTGCTTCGACAGTGGCTACACCGGCTTGGTTCTGTAGCAGAAAAGAAATATCCATGGGTTGCAAATGTGTGACCAATGCGAAGTCGTGCGAGGCAGACCTTCTCCCTCCTACTCCGCCTGTTACTCGACTCCCATGGTTCTATGGTTGGTTTGAGTTGTTTTAAGGCGCAGGCCGACTCACTATCCCATTTGGTTTGCCAGTTAGTTTTGAGGAGACTGTTAATCTGTGCCTTTACATCAGATGCTGGAACTATAAATGCCCCAACTCGTGCAGTCTCAGACGCCGATCTGGCAGCTAAATCAGCTCTCTCGTTACCGGGTATTCCCACATGACTAGGGACCCATAAAAACTGTATCCTGGCCCCGGTAGAAGAAGCGGTATTCAGAAGCCTCCGGATGGTGGGCATCCGCCAGGATTTTAGGGGATGACTAGACTGGAGTGCAGCTAGGGAACTAGCGGAGTCTGCAACGATTAAAAATTGTCCATCAGGATCTCGGAGAATGTGTCGTAAGACTTGGATAATAGCACATAGTTCGGTGGTAAAAACGGATACCGATGTCGGGAGGCTGAAACTTCGACTTACGTCTCTCC
This sequence comes from Lepas anatifera, assembly GCA_034440635.1. Classification (NCBI taxonomy): domain Eukaryota; kingdom Metazoa; phylum Arthropoda; class Thecostraca; family Lepadidae; genus Lepas; species Lepas anatifera. The sequence goes on from JAOTON010001787.1 coordinate 59,835, forward strand.
CCACGAAAGCACATCCAGCACCTGAGATGCTTTTGGAGCCGTCGGTATAGAAGACAGAGTAACCTGTGTATGATGCAATCTTTTCAAGTGCGGATTGCTGCAATATCGTTGGTTGGGTCGTAGACTTCCCTAGTGCGAGAAGCTCTTGGTCACATTTGATGGATACGTCGCGCCAGGACTCAAATTTCTGTGGTCGTATCTTTGCGAAATTTCTTAACGATATTCCGGACCCGTCTAACCACCGCAACACTCGCATACACAATGCCTGGGAGGAACTCGGGCGGGTAGATGAGAACAGGTCTGTCACGGATGGATCAAATAACCATTTGTGTGTGGGGTGTTTTGGGTACTGCTTCATTTTACTGGCGTACAACAATGTAAGTCGCTTGCGTCTGAGGTCCAGTGGGGGCTCATTTGCGTCTACGAGTAAACTCGCTCTACGAGATGTGCGAAATGCGCCTGTCGCCACTCGGATGCATGCATGATGTACCGCGTCCAGCGGCTGCTTGACGCTGGTTAGCGCTCCGTCATAAACAACACTAGCGTAGTCCAAAACAGATCTGATGAGGGCATGGTAAAGGCGTAAAAGCGAGCTTCTGTCAGCGCCATACTAAGTACGTGACACCATTTTCAGGATGTTGATACGTTTCATACACTTGTTTCTAACACTGCGAATGTGGGAAGTGTAGGTCAGACGCTTGTCAAAAGTAACTCCAAGGAACTTTGTCTCTGCTGCTACAGGAATTCGATTGCTATACAAGTGGAGGTTGATCTCTGGACAGTATCTATTACGTCTACAGAAATGAACACATGTAGTTTTATTTGTTGAGAACTTAAATCCGTTTAAGATGCTCCATTCAGTGAGGCGGTCAAAGCTCAGCTGCAATAGTCTTTGAGCGGATATCGAAGTAGAGGTCGAGATCCATATCGCAAAGTCGTCAACGAATAAAGAACGCTCGATATTTGATGGTAAGACACTACAGATGTCATTAATTAATACGCCGAACATGGTCACGCTTAAAATACTACCTTGTGGTGTGCCACTCATTTGTCGAAACTTGTGGGAGTGCGAGTTTCCCACTCTAACACTAAAGAAGCGTTCCTTAATAAAGTTATTAAGAATGTGGCCCATGTGGCCCACAATGCCTGCCTCTCGCAGTTTTTTTCAAGATTGCGTGTCGCCACGCCGTATCATACGCTTTTTCTATGTCGAAAAACACTGCCACTGTGTGCTGCTTTGCTGCAAACGAGGAACGAATTGATGTATCGAGTGATACCAAGTGGTCCGTGGTGGAACGACCAGCTCGAAACCCACATTGATACTCGGAAAAGAAACCATTATTTTCAAGAAACCAAACAAGACGCATGTTAACCATTCGCTCGAAAAGCTTGCATAGACATGATGTAAGTGCAATAGGTCGGTAGTGCAAAGGATCATGGCCAGGTTTTTCCGGTTTCAATGCTGGGACTACGATCGCTTGTTTCCATCCCTTCGGAAAATCGTGTGACGTCCAGATGTGATTGTAAAAGTTGAGCAGTGATTTCAGACATTGTACACTGAGGTTTTTCAACATGGCATTGTGAATGATGTCTGGTCCTGGTGCAGTGTTTTTGGTTTGAGCCAAAGCGTCTCTAAGCTCATTGAATGTGAAACAATCGTTAAAAGGGATTATTTCCAACGAGTCGAAGCATACAGGTGTCAATTCACTTACTTACTTGTGTCTAATAAATCGCCTATCGCTCGTGCCAAGTTGCCACCTGTCCGCCCAAGTTGTCGCCATTGCATTTGCTACTTCGGTGGGATCGGTTACGATGGCATTTCCAAGAGTCAAAACAGGAGATGGCATTGCTGCACTACGTCCGGATATCCTATTGATGCGCCTCCATATTGTGCTGAGAGGTGTCAGACGGTTTATAGTACTTATGTAGGCATTCCAAGACCTTTTCTTGGCCTCCTTAACTGTTCGCTTGACTTGAGCTTTTGCTTTGCGGTACTGGATTAAATTATTCATTGTTGGTCTTTTCTCGAAAATATGAAAACAGCGACGTTTTTTCCTAATGGAATGTTTGCAATCCTCAGTCCACCACGGGACCGGTATGTGTCTGGGGAGGATAGAAGTCTTTGGAATGTAAGAACTAGTAGATGACATTATATGAAAACGTATTTCCTCGTCAAGCTTTGTCGCAGTGCTACCCCCGTCTGGATCAATGTCGAAATGGCAATCGGCTGTGAAACTTTCCCAGTCGGCTTTCCGAATGTTCCACTGAGGAGTTCTCCTTCCTGGATGGGGCGTATCAGTCCAGAGCCAGATAGGATAGTGGTCACTACCACACGGATGTGAGTGGGTTCTCCACCCAAAACGGTCAGCTAGGTTCGAAGAGCAAAGAGAAAGATCAATAGCGGACGTGTTTCCAGACGGTAGTGCAATGTGTGTAGGAAGTCCAGTGTTCGAATTACATATGTTATTACGCAATATAACGTCCTCTAGGCGTCTGCCTCTTCTGTTTGAGCGCGAGCAGCCCCATACTGTGTTGTAAGCATTGTAGTCTCCTAATAAAACGAAATTTCTTGGCAGCTGGCGGATCAGATCATTTAATGCATCCACCGGAAGGTCTTCATCAGGGGGTAGATAAATTGATACACAGGTAAGTTTCATGTTTCCGAAATCGACAGTTACTGCCACCGCTTGGAGGCTAGTTCTAAGATTGAAAGAATATGATGGCACGCTGTAGTGTACCAGAATGGCAACACCGCCATGTGCTATTGTTGCTGAAGGAAGATCATAACGATATGTTTTATGATTGTGTAATTGGCAGGAGTGCTCCTGTTTCAGCTCTGTTTCTTGAAGACATATGAGTGCAGGGGTTTTGGAGGCAGCTAGAGTCTGCAGTTCACTTTGATTGGCTCTAAAACCACGCATGTTCCATTGTAAAATGTGGGTCATGCTACTAAAGATAGTGATAAGTGATAAGACTAGTCTGGACTTAAATAATAAACTCTTCATTGGAATCTACTTGGTCCCTGGAACGGAAATCCTCCTGGTAGCATGCCCTCATATCGTGTGCTTGCCTCTCGTTCCCGAGCCAGCTGAGCTCGGTCTCTAGAGAGTGGACGTCTTGCATTACCTGGTTCTCGAGAATGGGAACGGAATCTCCCAGTTGGGTCTGAAGAGTATGAGTGTAATCGCCCACGCTCTCGACTTTGGCTTGTGTATGTGGAATCGGAGTGTCTCGGTTTTACCTGCAGATAACTTCGGAAAACTGCCTCATGCTGAGGGCTGGGCTGTGCGACTGGAAAACCAGGTGGTGGTGCGCGAGGTGGTGGGGTCGAGGGCGGTGGCATGGAGTCATCTGTTTGGTTTGCTGCTGAGTGTGCTGAACTAGCTACTGATTCCTTAGAGCTTGCCTCTTCCGAGGGATTTTCACTCATTGCGAGAGTGGTCATGGTTGGAGATGCTACTGGGGCATCTTCAACTTGAGGACATTCTAGTCGGTTCATATCATCCACACGTCTCAGTTTTACGCGGGCACGCTTGGCTCCAGCACACGACTCGACAGATGATTTAGGGGTGGCTATTTGAGGAAGATTGCTCGACATTTTGCAAGTGTGAGAGGGAAACTCTGTGGGCGGATCTTCCCTTGCTCGCTTGTTCTGAGGCTCTTGTCGGGTTTCGTCATGACTACTCTCGTTCGTCTCCGAGATAGTCTGGCTATGGAAGGTTGCTAGGTCTGATGAACTAACGCCTACTGTGGCATCTCTGACCTCGGGTGATGTTTGGACGGCCTTCTCATCCGTTTCTACAGCAGACGTAGCAGCGTTGTGATAAGTTCGTAGAAAGTGGGGCAAGAGGCTGCTCATAGCTGTCAGGATTTCGCGGAGCGAGAGTTGCATGAGTTCGTCGACTCCCGAGTCTAGGTTAAGATGGGTTGTGTTGTTCGATTGGGTCGAGGTCGAGTGCGTAGGTGTGGTCTGATTGGTAGGTGGAGGTTGGAGAAGGTTACGAACCACAGTGTCTCGGTAAGAGGCATCTGTGGCTGTTGTCGTTTGCGGTGTGATGGAGTATTTCCTAGCCGGCTTGGTAGCCTGGCCGGTCCGGTTTGTTTGGATACGTTTTGCCTCAGCTAGCTTGGGGCAGAAACGACTCCACGCCTCGTGTTTCTCTCCGCATCCAACGCACTTCGGTGATGCGGCTTCACATGCTAAGGACTTATGTCCGGGGTCCGCACACCTTGCGCAGCACTCCTCTCCCTTACACTTACTTGCGATATGACCAAACACCTGGCATCTGTAGCACCTGACGGGATTGGGTATATAAGGTCGGACCTTCAACACAATCCATCCCACGCGTACCTTTTCTGGCAAGGTCTTTCCCACAAAGTGGAGAAGGAAGGTTCCGGTGTCAGGCCTCTGATCCTCACCTTTCCTCAGCAGCCTTTTCACCTCAGTTACTCCCTGCTCTTTCAGGCCAACAAGAACTTCCTCTTCTGGTACGTCACGCAAGTCCCAACAGCTGACCACACCTCTACAGCTATTCTTTGTAGCGTGGGGTGATACCCTGATGGGGACCGATAGGTATCTATCGACTGTCCGGACCTCGAGGGAAACTGTTGACAGCAACTTTTTTGCATCACATTCGTTTTGCAGTTCGATCTCGATTTTACCATCTGGGTGTCGGTATGTCCGTTTCGGATTGAACTTTTCTAGTGCCTTATAGAGCTGAAACGGGTTCAGCTTTACTGTCCTGTCTTCAATGGAGATAACAAGAGTCGAAGGCGTAAGCTGATCTGGCCTGGTTCGCACGGAGGGTCTAGCATCGATACGGTTCATTACAGCGGCAGTGTCAGACGGCGACATAGGGCTAGTCGAGTTCATAACAAGGGTCGGAGTCCGTGGAGTCGAGGCAGAGTCAGCAGAGGTTTGAGATGCCATGATATGTGAATTTACCTTCGGCCCCCCGGGTTGCCAGCTGTCAATAGCTGGGCCCGGGGGCTGGTACAGTGCCTACGGGGGCAGGTGCGCCCGTCTCAGAGGGGCGAGAGGTACTCACACAAACCCTCCGATCAGAACGCACCCACCCCCTTGACGCCATCAGCCCAGTGGACCGGCAGGGCCATGAGTCGGGACGAAGCAAAACGCGGCAGCCCTCACGCAGCGGAGACTGCGGTTCACCAGGCGTGCGCAACAGGCCGGAGTCGCGAAAAACGACGGTTTCCGCAACCCCGGCCCGTGTCGCGCCCGGGAAGAACTATCACAGTTCCCACCGCGAAGGGCGCCGCGCCGCACGCCCAAAACATAATCCCCCCTGCCCAGCTGGACCGAGCAACAGTGCCCGTAGACACTGCCGCGTCGCTAGGCCGTCCGCGGCAGCCTACACACGGCTTACCCCCGGTTAGATCGAGATATCTGGGCCAAAGGGGGCGTGTTGGAGCCCTCGGGACTGACCCGCCCGAGGGGGACCTCAACCCCCCAGGATCCCGTCAACCTCGTCGCGGGGGCTCGAGATAGACCTCGAGTGGGCGCCTTACACCCATAAAAAGCCGAAGAAGGCAAATAGCTGTGGGGCAACAACTAAGGCATAAAAAGATGACAGGAACTGAAAATAATCAACAAAACAAGAGAACAAAAACAAACAGGAGCTACATACTGGGAGGGTACAGGACAGAGCTGACCCGATCCAATACGGTTACCGACCAGGTAACAAAGGGACCGTAAGGCAGCCATCAGCATCACCGCAGACCTCATCACCAGAGCCACCGACGACAGACGCCGACTCTACCCGACCGAAGTCGGAAGAGGCGGCGGCCGCCGGAGGACCAGAATGATAAGTCCGCGGTGATGCGTTGACGTGCCCCCCCAACGCTGACTGGGGCCCCGGGCGCGTCACTCCCGTTGCTACAATCTTTACTTGCCGGACGAATCCGGCAAGTGAAGATCGGTCACCTGAGGGGTCTCCTTCCTGGGTGGGGTGCGTCAGTCCACATCCAGATAGGGTAGTGGTCGCTACCACACGGGTGTGAATGAGTTCTCCATCTAAAACGATCAGCCAGGGTCGGAGAGCACAAAGAAAGGTCAATTGCAGACGTATTTCCTGATGGTAATGCAATGTGTGTAGGGAGTCCAGTATTTAAGTTGCAAATGTCGTTACGCAATATAAGATCTTCCAGACGCCTGCCTCCTCGGTCTGAGCGTGCGCAACCCAAAACTGTGCTGTGAGCGTTGAAGTCACCTAATAAAACGAAGTTTCTTGGCAGCTGGCGGATCAGATCGTGCAGTGCATCCCCCGGGAGGTTCTCGTCGGGAGGTATGTAAATGGAAGCGCAGGTTATTTTCGTATTTCCGAGATCGACAGTTGCTGCCACAGCTTGGAGGCTAGTTCTGAGAAGGAAAGAATGTGATGGTACGCTATAGTGTACAAGTATGGCAACACCGCCATGCGCTATTGTTGTTGAGGGTTACATCGTAACGATATGTTTTATAATTGTGCAATTGACATGAGTTGTCTTGTTTCAGTTTGGTTTCTTGAAGACATATGACTGCGGGAGATTTTGAGACAACCAGCGTCTGTTGTTCCGGGTGGTTTGCTCTAAAACCCCGCATATTCCACTGTAAGATTTGGGCCATATCATTGAAAGCTAAGAGAAGTGTTAGAACTAGACTGGATATAAGAAAATGACTCTTCATTGTGCTCCACTAGGTCCCTGGAAGGGTACTCCTCCCGAGAGCATTCCCTTGTACTGTTGGTTTGTTTTCTGCTCCCATACTGGATATGTTCGGTCCCTTGAAAGTGGACGCCTGGTGCTACCCTGTTTCCCGGGAGTGGGACCGGTATCTCTGTGTTCGGTCTGAAGAAAAGGAATAAGACCGACTTTGCTGCCGAATTTGTTCTGAGGCTACGGTGTGGTGAGTTCTAGGTTCTACCTGCAGGTGGCTCCGAAAAACCCCCTCCTGCTGCGGGCTAGGTGGCGGTAGTGCGGCTGGCTTGAGGTACCGTGGGAGGTGGACCTGGGGTTGGGGACGGAGGCACTGCACGAATTTGCTGTGGCTTGGTCGCAAGGATTGCTGGTGGATGAGAGCGTGCGGGAGGCGGAGGGGGCGGTGGCTTTGCTGCAGCATTGTTCGTTTGGGCATTAGCTGCTGTGGTCTCAGTGGTGATAGGCTGCGGCACCTCCGTGTCGCTCCCTACATTGCTGGTGGGGGGGTTCCTCATGCCTCGATCCTTGTCTGTGAGCTTTGGTTAAGGTAGCATCTATGCGGGGTAATATAACCCGGGCTCGCTTTGTGGCGGCAGGACCACCAAGTTGGAGAGCAGGTGTTATCTCTGTCGTTTCAGCCGTTTGCGGACTTTTGTGGGGTGGGTACTGAGTGGGTGTGTTCTCTCGCGCACGCTTACCGTGGCTTTCTTTGTGCGTTTCGTCACTATCGGTTTGGCAGGCCCGGGAGATTATCTGAGGTTTGGGTGTCTCTGAGCCTACAGGACCCGCGGCTACTGCGGCATCTCTGGATTCCAGCGAGGTTTGTGTCCCCTTGTCACTGCTATTTGTACAGCTCGCTGGTTTTACAGTTTCGTCCTGCCGAGAGAGCAACTATCACCGCCAGGAATTGGCGGAGCGAAAGTCCCGTACACTCGCCTATGTTTGAATCCAAGTTAATGGACGGAAGCCTCTGATTCGTGGTTGGGTGTTGGTGGCCATGGCTGACTTTGTCCGCTGACGGAGCTTGAGAAGAGCTACCAACCACAATGTCTCGGTACAGAGTGGGCGTTCTGTGTGTTGTGTTTGTTGGTATGTTGGGTTTGGCTGACAGGGGTTTGGTTGTTAAGTTTTTCTTTTGTTGTTTTTTTGGCCTCAGCTAGCTTAGGGCAGGCGTTGCTCCACGCCTCATGTGCTGCCCCGCAACCTACACATTTTGGCTCACTGGCCACACAAGCCGTGGACTTGTGGCCAGATTCTGCGCATTTCCCACACCGTTCCTCTGCCTTGCACCTACTAGCAATGTGGCCAAATCCCTGGCACCTGAAACAGCGGATCGGGTTTGGTACGAACGGCCGGAACGTGATGGCCATCCATCCCACTTTCACTTTTCCCGGCAACTTGGTTCCTGAAAAGAGGAGGAGAAACGTGCCTGTGTCCGAGTTCTGGCCCTCACCCTTTCTCAGAAGCTTTTTCACTTCCGTGACGCCTTCATACCTAAGCCCTTCAAGGACCTCCTCTTCCGAAACATTACACAAGTCGGTACAGCTAATCACGCCTCTACAGCTGTTCTTTGTTGAGTGAGGAGACACCTTAATGGGGACAGACACATATCTTTTGGGGGTGCGGATTTCCAAAGAGGTTGTTGCCAGCAACTTCTTCGCAGCACATTCACTTTCCATCTCAACTTCTACCCGTCCATCTGGGTGTCGGTACGTGCGCTTGGGCTGGAATTTCGCCAAAGCTCCATGAAGCTGAAACGGGTTCAACTTCATGGTCCTGTCCTCTACACGAATGACAAGTGTCAAGGGGGTAGCCTGCTCTGGTTGAGTTTGCGCGGGGGGCCTGGCGTCCGGAGAGTCCATCAAATCAGCGGTGTCAGAGGGTGAGCTAGGGGTAGTCGGGTTCATGGCAGGGGTCGGGGTCCGTGCAGTCGGATCGGAGAGAGCGGGTGCAGATAAAGCCGCCCAGGTAGCTCAGTTGGTAGAGCCTTGGGCTCCGGCCCGCTGCTCAGAAGCATGCAGTGGCAGTGCATGTCCAGGCTTGGGATCGGTTCCCCTGAGACGCTCCGGCGCTCAATAGTTTGCCCGACGTAGGTCGGCTGGCAACCGACTGGTGAGAGGGTGACCTGAGCGGGGCGGCCGTCCCTGTGCTTTGTGGGACGTTAAACTTTGGCTTCTAAATTATCCCTTCATTGTGGGAGTTGCTCGTTCGGGTGGTGGGGTCGGGGTCTCCGTGACAAGTCCCTTGAGGACTTCACTGAGACTCCGACTCCAGCAGCCGTACTGGGAACAAGTTGGACCAAATTTATAAAAAAATGATAGAGGAGTTTACCTTCGGGCCCCCGGGTTGCCAGCTGTCAATAGCTGGCCCCGGGGGCTGATACAGTGCCTACGGGGGCAGGTGCGCCCGTCTCAGAGGGGCGAGAGATACTCACACAACCCCTCCGATCAAAACGCACCCATCCCCTTGACGCCATCAGCCCAGTGGACCGGCAGGGCCATGAGTCGGGACGAAGCAAAACGCGGCAGCCCTCACGCAGCGGGGACTACGGTCCACCAGGCGCGCGCAACAGGCCGGAGTCTCGCAAATCGACGGTTTCCGAAACCCCGGCCCACGTCGCGCCCGGCAAGAACTAGCACACCCCCACCGTGAAGTGCGCCGCGCCGCACGCCCGAAACATAATCCCCCTGCCCAGCTGGACCGAGCGACAGTGCCCGTAAACACTGCCGCGTCGCTAGGCCGCCCGCGGCAGCCTACGGACGGCTTACCCCCGGTTAGATCGAGATATCTGGGCCAAAGGGGGCGTGTTGGAGCCCTCGGGACTGACCCGCCCGAGGGGGACCTCAACCCCCAGGATCCCGTCAACCTCGTCGCCGGGGCTCGAGATAGGCCTCGAGTGGGCGCCTTACACCCATAAAATGCCGAAGAAGGCAAATAACTGTGGACCAATAACTAAACCGTAAAAAGAGGACAGGAACTAAAAATAATCAACAAAATAAGAGAACAAAAACAAACAGGAGCTACATACTGGGAGGTGCAGGACAGAGCTGACCCGATCCAATACGGTTACCGACCAGGTAACAAAGGGCCCGTGAGGCAGCCATCAGCACCATCGCAGACCTCATCACCAGAGCCGCCGACGACAGACGCCGATTCTAACCGACCGAAGTCGGAAGAGGCGGCGGCCGCCGGAGGACCAGACATGATGTGTCCGCGGTGATGCGACGACGTGCCCTCCAGGGCTGACTGGGGCCCCGGGCGCGTCACTCCCGTTGCTCCAATCTTTTCTTGCCGGACGAATCCGGCAAGTGAAGATTGGTCCCCTGAGGGGCATATTTGGCCCTGAAATCGATCGCACCTACTATGCCATCCCAGGCACTGAAGGCCGATTCCGCTCCGTCTTTGAGACAACGGCAAAGGAAAAATCCATCCCAAAAGGCAAGCTACACTTGTTGCGCGGCTCGAGCCAAGTTTCACATAGTTCTACGTTCGTACCAGATCCCAATGTTTGCAAAGAAATGTTTTTCATAGTGAAAACCTCCCACATAGCACATTCGCATTTACAAATGCTTCACAGCGCATTTTAGTACCAATGATTACGTTCAGATTCACCTTCCCTTATAAAAGTCGCGATCAAATACTGATCCAGCGAACACAACCTGTACATATTTTTCCATTGAGAGTCAGCAGAGGTGACAACAAGATAGGTGTCATCTGGATATTTAATCTTATTTTGGCCTAACCGAAGCCAATGCTCGGAGGGAGGGAAAAATGTTCAACATACACGCATATAGAATTCCCGAGGGCTTCAAACCGCAGTCATTGCAAACGACAAAATCACACAGTGCCTGCACCAAGTCCTCCGATACTCAGACAGCGTCCAAGCATCAGACGCCGACGAGGCCGTCCCACGGCCTCCGCCAGAAGCGGCTGTTTAGTGCCGATTCGTTAGCGGGCGGCGGTGATTTGACGCGTGTTTGCGCACGTGACGCAGATGCTCCGACGCCTGCCCCAATGATCGGTCTGGTGGGGGGTTGACAGTGGCCCGATTTGATAGCCAGACTCAGAGAGCGACGCCGACACGGCTACCGAGCGGGTGACACGTCAGCTGCAGGACACAGGGCCGTGGACGTGGCTCACGGCTAGCCCACCAGCTGACCAGCGGGGCAGGCGAGCACCACAACCACGCCGCAAACCGGCACTCATCACATCAGCAGCATTCTTCGCAGGTGGTTTGAAACGACACAAGCCCACGACTGCGTGTATGAACACAAATACATACAAAGCTTACAACGAAGAATCAGCGCGCTCGCTCGGTGGCATGGCCGGTTTGCCACCAGTCATAGATACGCACGCAATGACGAGGCAGATTCACGTGCGCACATCCCCACGTAGCAGTCAGTAGGTCAAGGCTTTGGAGTTGGGCACATTTCGGACGGATTTCTTCCAGTCTTGGAAATGTGCAACCGTTTTGATCAGATATGAAGATGGTAACATCCAGGCAACACCATCAAATTTCCATTGCGGTTGGATTTGTGTGACCTTTAAGACCTCTTCCGATGGCAAATGCGTACAAAACATAGACTAACACCTGCGCCCTTCAATTACAATTGCCCTCAAAGCAGTGGCGGATCCAGGACAAAATTTCGGGGGGGGTGGGGGAGTGGGGGCTAGAGCTTCTCCTGCCATTACCTCGGAACAGCCTCCGGCAATGCACTAACTATAGGCGCTATGACATCTCGGGGTGGGGGGTGGGTTGAGCCCCTTAGCCTCCCACCCTTGTATCCACCATTGCCTCAACATATGTCCTTATTTGTGGTTTTCAATCACAGTTTTTGTACCCATAAAATATTTCCAGTAAATAAAAGTTAGAGTCACAAGGGATAAAAAATCAATGGACAAAAAAGCAGCCCACCCCAGTGCGAGTGCGATGCCAGGATAAAGCCCCATCCATGTGGATTGACAGCGCCTCAAGCGTGCTATTCCCCCAAAAAAAAACACGAGCGGGCCAGAAGCTGATGCATAGGTGTAAAAACGTCCAGAACATGAGGAGACCAAGCAGTGGCGCATTCAAGGGAGGGGGCATCGGACCCTCCAAAACGCTTCGGCTCCAAAGTGCCGCCCCCCGTCGGAGTCCGACATGGGTTTTGGTAACAATTGACCACCGCAGTCGCCCAAAGAAGGCAGAAATGAGCCTTAACCTGGCTTTTTAGTACCAGTTCTACTCTCAGCTTGCCGCCCCTACACATAGCGTGCCCCCCTGCGTTGAAGCATTCACCCAAGATGTGATTCAAGCCACCTCTGTTCCGAAACTGTCACCCATTCGCCAGGGAAAGAAGTCCTGCGCGTGGCATGCGCCCTATACCGTTAAAATTTGTCGTTCCCCAATTTAACTATCGGCCCAGTTCTTGGCATACCGCCCCTCGCTTATCGAACTGGCCACTTCTTCGCTATACACGGTTCGGCCTCTATCCCTAATGAGCCACCCCCTCTCAGAATAAATCCTTCACATGAACCGCCGCCCCACGGCCTGAATAAGTTTGGCCCACGATCGCCTTTAGTATATTTCTTTTTACGTGATAAGTACCCTCTCCGGCCAATTCTTTACCTCCAGTAACCTGCCGGCCCCTGTCAAACATGCCGCCCCCATCATCCTGCCCCCCACCCTTCGCCAGCTGCCCCCCAAACGAAAATCCTGGCTGCATGCCTGGGGCCAAGGTGTATTTTGTAGTATTTGCCAGTCAACGCCACAGATAATGGTTAAGCTATTGAACATTGTGGGGAGGGGGCATGGCCCCTCAGACCTCCATGCTGCTACGCTTATGAGCTAATACAACTGATGGTGCATTCACTGGAGCGTCCAAACCAAGAGAAAATCTGTGACACGCAACTACGTGCCCGCACGCAGCGCGGCGCGGCAGCGCGCCGCGTTTCACCATGACCACCTTCACTTTCGCGCGGACCGGGCGTGGGACGGCGCCGGCTCGGTCCGACCGGTCCACCGCACAGTGTTCTAAGGGAGACCACAATGGAGACATTATTCGAATTTCTGACTATTTTCAAAACAGATTTTGATGTTTGCAACTAGTAGCAAAATGACCAGAGTGTCAGAAAATGGCAAACAAAAAAATTTAAGGCCTTTGTAGTCGACGCGACAAGGCATCAAACTGCTGTCTTTGAATCTCTCGCCACATAACAAGATAAAGGCCAAGAGCAATGCTCATTTTCGATGCTTTTTTGTAGGCTGAGAGAACGTACAAGATGAGGCAAACCAGGGTTCAATAGAAAGCTTAAGACATGAAGAATGATATTTTGCACACCGGTTTTTTCCAGTGATCGCTGCAATTAAATTTGGAGAGCAAAATATGTACCATATACATTTCACATACATTTTGAGACTATGTCAATTATCGATAAGCATACAAAAAATTGCGTCGCCTGCCCCACCCTGGGACCACTTTGAAACTATGGCAGGATGTTTCGTCTACCTGCCCCGCAAGTTTCAGCTGCGTCACGCTGCGGCAGTGTTGATGGCGACATATTATACAAGGGCATGTCGCGCGCGCTGCCGGTCGGGGGCGGCGGCCGTCGGCGAGGTATGCCTGGAGGCTTGAAGGGAGGTGGGCCGGGGCACGGCGAAGGTGGTTCAGTGCATTGGTTACAATGAGTTAAATGAGCACTTTTTGTTCACATTGCTTGTCGACTGGACTTTTTAACCTACTGTCGTTGACGTCTTCACTCAATAATTGTGAAAAAGTGCAATGGTTACAGTATGGGAAAATCAAGCTTTCAATTGATGTCTCAGTACACTAGCATACCCAGTAACCATTCGTAGAATCGCAGCTAGTATTTGCACTGGCCATTTTCAGACCGCACGATGGGGTGAGAACCGAGATACATAAATTAACCCTTCCTCGTTTGCAAAGTTCACTTCAAATATCATCAGGGAATAGAGTCTCACAGCATACACACGCACTTGTTGCATGTTCTTTTATCGTCACTTGAGTTTCGAACTGGATGCTGTAAACATGGAGGTGCGGATAAGTGTAGAAATGCGGGTAAATCTGCTTATAGTTGATACAGCATTTGGACTTGGGAATTTCATTTAAAAGGCGAACGAGCAGCTCACTGATATTTACCAAGTAAGTAAGTTCTGTGCGTTCGACGCAACGCCAATTCCGTAAAAAATACAGTTCGGTAATGGACCAAGCCAAGGTTTCGTATTTATTCAGTAGGAATCTGATACCATTATGCTGGTGTATGAACAAACATATCACCGTTGAATGTGATGAATTTCGTCTTCATGGTTGCATGCAGTAGCGCACCCAAGGGAAGGGGGTAATTATATACAATATAACCGGAACTATAGCAGCCTTTGGGTGGGAAATGAGGGTTTGACCTTGAAAAACTTTGACCTTGACCTGTGACTTTGGCCCAGAGTAGCCCTAACTATGGTCATAGCATAACATACGTCATACTGAGTAATCCCACTGAGTAATGCCTGACCGGAATACTGCGGTCAATGACTTTGACATGAGACCTTTGACCTTGACCTTGACCTTGTGGGTTAATATTGACATATAACCTGATTATATGACGTTATGACATCATCACTCGGTCTACAGTGCAGGCGAACTGGTACGACCACCCAAGAGCGACGGTCTCAAAATATAGGTCTGACTGTGAAGGCCTATAAGTAAAAAATTATCGACCGATTTCCAAAATTTTGTTAATTAATCGACGGCCTCATAAATTCTCTCAAATGTGGCCGAGTAGCGTTTTCCGGCGGTGAACAGTTCTCTGGCTGCTTTGGAAAAATAGGTGGGGGCACTTTAGGGCCCCCTCCACTGCGTGTGTTAAGCGAGGGTTAAATAACGTCTTCAATGTCAAGAATATCGCGCGTATACACTTAAAGTGACTGGAAATTAACTAGAACACCCATGCAAAGCCCCCTTATAATCATATATACATATAGTATTTTTTGCTGCTGACCTGGGTCAAATACCTGCCAGTCATGTCCGCTGTGGTCAGGTCTTGACATTCATATGTTGTCCACATAATCTGTGGGAACAGAGCTTTTGATTAATACCAAAATTATTGATCTAGGATTCATACTTCTTGAGATATTGAATTATGTCCCCACTTTCGGCTCCGTTAGAACACTGTGCACCGGCGCGCGGCGCCGCGACCTTGCCAACCCGCCGCCACCGGCCCGCCACGCCGCTCCTTCCAACGTGAGCGTCGCCTGCACTGCCGGAGACCGCTGCCACGCCGGGCGGCACTGGGACGGCCGCAACGGCAGAGACAGCTGCCCCGCCGGGCGGCACTGGGACGGCCGCAACGGCAGGGACAGCTGCCACGCCGGGCGGCACTGGGACGGCCGCAACGGCAGGGACAGCTGCCACGCCGGGCGGCACTGGGACGGCCGCAACGGCAGAGACAGCTGCCACGCCGGGCGGCACTGGGACGGCCGCAACGGCAGGGACAGCTGCCACGCCGGGCGGCACTGGGACGGCCGCAACGGCAGAGACAGCTGCCACGCCGGGCGGCACTGGGACGGCCGCAACGGCAGGGACAGCTGCCACGCCGGGCGGCACTGGGACGGCCGCAACGGCAGAGACAGCTGCCACGCTGGGTGGCACTGGGACGGCCGCAACGGCAGGGACAGCTGCCACGCTGGGTGGCATTGGGACGGCCGCAACGGCAGGGACAGCTGCCACGCCGGGCGGCACTGGGACGGCCGCAACGGCAGGGACAGCTGCCACGCCGGGCGGCACTGGGACGGCCGCAACGGCAGGGACAGCTGCCCCGCCGGGCGGCACTGGGACGGCCGCAACGGCAGGCGATGGGACCGCCTGATTACGGCGCTAGTGAAAACATAACCTCCGTACGGCTACTCGAGAGGATCGCAAAACACATTGGGCTGCAATGGCTGTGCCAGCCCTCGACTGTGCGATGCCTAACGGGTTTTGTTCGTGACATGCAGAACTAGGTTGCACTTAATATTTCACCTTTGACTGTCCAATGTCTGAAAGAGCACTGTCGGACGTTTTTTTCGTGACACAAAACTATCCTGATAATGTATCTTATTAGGCTAATACCACCATCACAGAGATAAGGACATCCGATCTGTCAGCAATTCGTTTTTGTCAAGTTTTCTTCGCGCAACGAGGCAAGAATAAAGAAAAGTCGTGACTCCCTGCTTTACCAGGACGAAAAAAGGCTTACCGCCTTCGTTTCCGAAATGGGAGCTAAATTCAGGACGCCGGACGGTTCTTTCCCGAAAATACCTATTATTCCCACGCTTATGTCCCATTCCCCCTTCATATATTTCGTAGGCCGGATGCATGAGGCTTAAGGAGGCTTAAGGAGCTTAAGGATGCACGACTATTCTAAGGAGGCTGACCTTCCCCATTGTTCATATAAATGTTCTTTCTTATTTGCAATTCCACGTAAGTTTGTGGAATTCTTACGGTACATGATGCAAAAGTTAAGGCTGTATGTGAGTTAAGGCTGTAAAGCAGGCAGTGTCTGGCCGGCCTGAACACTGGCTCGGCCTGTTGCGACGCAGCTGGTACATCGCCACATCATAGTGCTCCACCTGAGAACAAATCAGCGCCTACCAGAGTTGTGCATTTCAGAATTTTCTTGAGTCGACTCAACTCAACTCAGGTGCTGAGAGCGGTTGACTCAACTCCGACTCAACTCATGATCAAGAGTTCAGTGAGTCGACTCAACTCCGACTTAAGGCTAAATTCATCCGACTCAACTCTGACTCAACTCACGACTCAACTCAACTCAAACTTCGACTCGTTTTCAAAAGAAAATAAATAGATGATAAATATATAAATAATATTTTTTTTAAATCAATAAACCTGCAAAAAAACAAGCTGTTAAGAAAGTCTGACCCAATACGAAACATTAAAAGAAGCAAAATTAATTAATTGGCATTCAAACATTGGCTAACAATTAGCCAGCAACCATGAATAACTTTTTAATTCTTCCAGACTGTCACTGCCCAAAAAAGCTACAACATGTTGCAATTATTTTTAAAAGGAGCATTGCATATTAAACTATGTAAATTAAATGGAAAGGAACCTAAAAGGGCTATAGTTACACCAACACAGGCAAAAATTGAGCCTTCATACTGTTAAATAAGGTCCAAGCTAAAAGGCATGATACAAACTGTATTTGTAGGGATGGTATAGGTATTGTTTTTTCTGTTAAAGAACGATGCTAGGTAATTTTTATAAATTAAACATTACTATGCCATGAGTTTAATCAAAAGTTAAGCAATAATTACTAGAGTATCTAGTTGCAATTGCTAATTCTAAGAACTACCGCAAACCCTAAGAAAAAGTATACCATATATTATAATATGACAAAAGACAATAGAAATGGAAATTCTATCAACGTGTTGGATTTTAATATATTCATACTTTAAACCCAATCCAATTTTTAGCTTGAGAACCTCCAATACAGCACATACCTATCGCTCTTCAAAATTGGAGCACAATTTCATAGAAAGTTTATAATGTATAGCTTTCTAAATAAAACACGGACGCCAGGCGAGGGTCTCTGATCAGACAAAACCAGTAGCATCAAATAATTCCTCTGATTCTTGCGATAAAGGTGTCTCAACATTTTTGTCAAATCAGGGGTCCCTTTTTCTATGCTAATAGCAGTGTCTGCTTTTAATAGGCAAAATGAAAAGAACGGCGGCAGACGGCGCATTTAGGACAAAACAAACAATATAACATGTAGGTATACAAATATTTGCATGGCTTTATGAATTATCAAGTGATATTTACACTTTTTGCCTTGAGGCTAGTTAAGCTTGAACCTATACTCGGCATTTGTTCTTCAAAGACAGCAATGGCGCACTCACTATTCTCAGACGACGACCACTGACGACAGCAATCAGCGACGACGACGCGTGTTGTTGGAGTGGGTGAAGTAAAGAAGTAATGTTAAATATTGAAGATCAGAAGTTTTTGAGAGGTTTAAAATGCATTTTGTGGTGCGTTCCACCACTTCAAATGTTTAAGACAAGGCCAGTGATAGGAACCTGTTAAATTTTTTCGAGTACATGTATTATTTGTGCCTAGGGATTTCTTCAGACCGGATGGGTCTTTAAAATAAGCAATTGAACCATATAAGTATTGATATATTAAAACAAATTGTAACTTTGATTTAAACAATTGAAATTCTGGAGGGAAAAGGTATTAAAAGGAGGTTAAAGGAGGTTTGCAAAAGGTAGGCAAATTCAAACACTTTTACTTGACATCATGTTTACCTGTTGAGCCAACTTTTTTCGTCAACTCATTTGACTCGCTGTCTTCACAACTCAACTCAACTCATTGACGTGTTGTGAACCGACTCGACTCAACTCAACTCACTTGTCAAATTTTTTCGACTCAACTCAACTCAACTCAGAGTTGAATGAGTCAGAATTTGACTTGAACTCCGACTCTGACTCGCGAGTTGCACAGCTCTGGCGCCTACTCAAATCTCTTCACATAATACAAAACAATTTCGGAAAGCCCGAGAAAGTACTGTCAGACTCGACAAGCTATAACAAACAAATGCTTCGACAATCAAAGAGCGCACGAGCATATCACACAAAGCACGCCAACTCTGTTGCAGCCGCGTTTCTCTTTCCTCTCTTCCCAGGTCCTGGGTAGGCAGGAAATAGTCTTCGCGTGTCCCATCAAGACAATTGCCCAGGGCTTCCTTCCTTCCAAGCCGCTTGCTGCCACTTGTTCAGCCGGTTAAGCAGACCTGTACCTGGACATGCGGGCAGACATCGGCCCCTCTGCCGATTCCTGACAGGGAAAGCTCTGCTGACCTCCACGCAGGTGATCGTGTGTAATTCTTCAGGAGTGGGTCGATGGACTGTGCTACTCTTCACCCTCCCCCCCACTCTACGGCTGGAATTATAAGGACAAAGCAATTTTTTAACCCATTAACGCCCGCACCTACTTACAGCTTTCAAATTGGCGAAACAAATGTTTTCCTATGTTTAGAATATGCCCAATAAGATGTTCGGAAAGTTTTAAATCGATACCACTTTTAGATTCTGAGATATGACACCGGACAAAAATGACCCGCTGGGCGTTTTGGGACATCGGCTGGCACTGCGCGGCCGGCTCCCGAGCGGTGCAGTCACCGCACTCAGCGGCCCGATGCGCATCGCTGTTACTGCAGTTTTGTGAAGTGTTTTTATTTCCTCTTGTATATTGGCCATAGTAAAATGTTTAGACAGTTTTATGCTCTTAACCTTCGCCCGGGTGGGGGTCTTTTTAGACCCCCCTCGGGTTTTTCCGAAGTGACCAAAAAACGGCGGCGCGCAGCGCCGCCAAACTTGGTCTAGCTGTTCCTTCATCATTTTTACATCTTTCCTGAAAATTTTGGCCCAAGGTCATATCAGGTCAGGTCACCAGGTCAGGTGAAGTGACCTCACCTCAAAAAATACTTAGGACGGCATAACTAAAAGAAGGGTTAATCGATCAAGTTGAAACTCATACCACATCTTGGGCCCACCAGGAGCTACAACATTTGTTCCGGGATTTTTGATATTGGTGACCTAAGGTCATGTGCAGAGCATGACCTCCCCATTGACAATGCATGGGGAAAATCACGAAATGAGCTTTTCTCAGTAAGTATGGATGGAATCAACTTCAAACATCGGTTGCGACTTGCTCGTAGCCCATTTCTGAAGGTGATACCAAAATTTTTGACTTGTGACCTTTAAAAGTTCACCTTAGGTCAAATAAGCATTTTTTGGTGTTTTTCTCTATGAATTTTGAATAAACTAAGATAGAGCTTTTATTTTGTCACCAAAGTGTTTGTGTAGTCACTGGAAGTCAAATGATATACATCATGACTATACCAGATCAAGTTGGGTCAGACCGTTGACCTGGGTCAAGTCAAATTCTTAAATTTGACCTGGCATAGCAATATCATATATCATTCGATTCGTATTGACGAGAGGATTGCAATGGTGCATAAACTATCGCTGTGTCTTGTTTGGTTTGGAAGCTATTAGCGAAAAAGTAAACGCCATTATGCATGGGTGGCTATGGACATTCCCAAGAATATGCCCAATATTTAGTGACCTGTAGCTCCCTAGGCTTTGACCTGACACGAAAATGAATGCCACTGTAATGAAAGCACATCTCAAGAGCTTTCGAATGGTGTTAAAAAAATGTTTCTAGCTATCATAGGTTCTGAGATATAGGAGGTTTCCTTAGTACACCTCATATTAGCGATTTTGACCTATTTTGACCTCTGGTGACCTTGATATTGACCTGACAAGAAAAATGACCGAAGTATTTTCGATATCATTTTCGAAGAGCTTTCGATTGCCGTTTTGCGCTTTTTTCTAGCTCTCTTAGTTTTTGAGATCGTGGGGGGGTCTTTTTTAGCCCCCCCACCAGGGCGAAGGTGGCTCGTACCCGCCACCGGGGCAAGGGTTAAGGTTTAATTAAAGGCAACACTAACTGCATATTTACAAAAAAGTATACAATAGTGGTTAACTTAGACTGATTATTTGCGGGGGATAGACTAAAATTGTGAACATCATAGTACTTTAAGAATATTTTTGAATATCAAAGGTTTTGGGACAGCTTTTCTTTTGTCTCTACCCCTTTCCTCCTCCGCCTCCCAGACTTTGTGACTGATGTTCACTGAGCTTTCAACGAGTAATCGTAATATTCAGCATAAAGATGAAAAGTTTTGAAAACTCAATCGTTATCTTCCCCCACTCGGGGTACATTTGCTTGATTAATCTCCAAACCTCCAAACGAGTCCATTTCCACCCTTCCAACTTTTCTTTGGAGCAAGTAGCGCGCCCCATAGTTGCATCAATGTGAACCTCCATATTTCCAGGCACGCCACTGATCATTGTAACACTGGTCAGCTCATCATCTTTCTCATCCTCATGACTAATATATTTTGTGATGGCATGATCATGATATGCACCTGATCCGCTCCGCTATCTTGCGCAATGAAAACAACTTTTGTTTCTTTTCCTGCAAAACATTTGATCTGTGGCATTGCTAACAACTATGCTTTCGATATATTTATGTCTCCATGGCTGTAGATTTCTTCTCGATCCAGGAGGGGTTCTGGATGGTTTAACGCTGGCACTGCGATCCAAGCCCTAGACAAAGTCTGTGGGAGACCAAAAATCCAGGCGGGTCTTGACCCCTCCTCCTAAACCCACATGTTCACTCATGGTAGTTTCACTTGACTAGAACCAAGCCGCAATAGTGCTAGTGGCGCTTTAGACAGAAGTTCTAGAACTTCCCATGCTTTCACCCATTTTATACTGCTCCGGACGTTTGACACTGCACCATCTTGTCAAAAAAACCAGCGTGGCGGCCGCGATAATTTCCAACTCATTTTGTCTGCTTGTCATTGGCTTTCAATCAGAAGTGAACACAAGGGGGCTAGGAAGGCTCAAGCCCCCCCACCGAAATGTCAGTCTGACCACAGTAAATGCATTACTGAGGGCTGTTTCGAGGCCATGGCGGGGGAGGCTCGAGACCCTTAATCCCCCCCACCACCCAATGAAGTCCTCAATCCGCTACTGTTCCCTATCCTCTCTATCCACTACACACAATCCATCAAGGGGAAAAGACAAGGCTCTGCTAGATTAACAGTGAAGTCAGTGCTAAAATTTCTATACGTTCAGAACCCCTGAAAATTTCATTTGATAACGCCTTTACAAAATACTGGAACCATCTTGCATGTTTCCGTTAAAAATATGTGATAATCATTCCCAAAATAAGACCGACTCCGAAAACGTTAGGAAGCATTTCATGAACTTCAAAGTTTCCAAAAGTATCGACATTGCACTAAAAATCTTCAGAATTGATGAAAAATATATAAACTGGCAACCCTGCATTCGCAGGACCCACAATGCCTCCCTTCCCTCTAGGTAACATTATGCACCTAACGCACCAGACGGGAGGACAGAACACATCCTTTTCCTCATTTTCAGCGGCCCGCAGATGTTCGCAACGCCCAGCGGGTCATTTTTGTCCGCTTCATATTTAACGATGTCTCATGGCAAAGCCGTTCAAGAAAATCTTACTGCTTCCTCACCATCTGACTCCTAGTGGTCTTGGCTTAATGTCAATCATGCAAACCCTTTTCAGCTTTCCATATGTTATTGCGAGAAACAAAATTTGCAGAGCTATCTCACGCTGACCAAAACCTCGCCAAAATAAGTTCCACCAAAATCGTCCCATAAAACCAGGGATGCGGAGCCGGAGCCGGAGCCGGAGCCGGTCGGAGCCGACCATTCTGCCCGGAGCCGGAGCCGGAGCCGGAGCCGCCGAAATACTTTTGATCGGAGCCGGAGCCGGAGCCGGAGCCGTCAGAAAGGGTCCGGCTCCGGCTCCTAAAGAGCTCTGAAATTACCCAAAATCAAACGTGAAATGACCACATTTTACCTCGTCCGATGTCGCTTGGAAACACCTTTATTCACCTGAAATATTACATTTGCTCAATATGTTATGTATATCGAGATTAGTGAAATATTGCAACTAGGGTGTTCCGTAGACGGTCTCACTCTCGGGCAGGTGATGCGCCCCGACCATTTAGCATGGGCAGAAATTGGAAACAAATGAAAGCATTGGCAGACACTGGCGGATCCATGGGTGGTGGGAGCAAAAAAGGCATTTGCCCCCAAACTGCCCAATTTTTTGCGATTTTCTTAAAAACCATATGTTTTTCACGATTTACCCCATACCGTCGGCCTGCATCCGCCCCTGTTGGCAGACGCAAGGGGCCATTCCGGCCATGGCTCCCCCAAAGCCCTGGAAGGAGGGCAGACTATCTTTTGGCCTCCCAAAGGCCGAATAAATGGTTTGAAAATGGTGTTTAAACTAGGTCTGTGGAGTAATAAAATCTTTGCTCCCACCCCCCCTCCCCCTAGGAGAGCTATCATGTACTCGGAGAAGTAGGTTATACTAGGTCTGTCGAGAACCGAGGGCGAAAGGCGCAGAAAACAGCATCCCCGTCACTCGATGTGGCACTAGCCGACTTCAAAAACCTGAGTCGCCTAAAGAGGGCGACCGTATGCGATCTTAGATAGATATCCAGCCATCATCCAGCCGGCTAGCCTGGTAATGGCCGCGCTACCAGTTACTCAGGTGTCCGTGGAGAGGTTGTTCTCCGCGATGAATCTACTGCTTACTTATCTCAGGTCCAGACTAAGAGCAGACATATTGGAGGCAATGTTGCTGCTCCGCTCCAACCGCGATTGGATGGTGTAGTAAGCGAACCAGCTGCTGGGCCCTGGGCAGTAGGGTGGTTGGTTCCGATTTTTCTCGAAAAGGAATTATGCTATCAGCCTATCTGATGCGTTTTTCGATGTTGAACTCTGTTAGCTTAGGGTCGTTCAAAACAAACATTTTTTTTACTTTTCAGACTCGAATCCACTTTTTGCCCATTACATATTCAATTCTTATTTCAATGAGCCACATTCCAAGCGTCTACGACAGCGGGAAAGATCGCCTCAAAACGGTTAAAGATTTCATGTTTCGGGCGCGATTGGCCGCCCGGCGTTGCAGTCTCCCCTGGTTAAATTGGGGTATAAGGGGTGCATAACCTACCATTAAAGACAGCGTGGCATGTGCGTGCGTATAATAACGGTAGATGGTACCTATTTAACGTGCAGGCATTTTCTTGTCAGATGTACTTTTAGCGCAATACAAATACATGTTATTCCACTAAAGACCTGAAATTAAATGATTCAGCAGCCTTGTACTCTAAATCCCGACAGAACATGAATGCCTTCCGGAGGCGAACCTTTCTCTAGTAACTATCGCTGGAGAACGTCGTGAGGCAGGTGCTTCCCCCTATTCTCCTGCGAACTATTTAAGAGCTCTGGTACTGATAAAAAAGATGCTGTTTCATATTTTTATCTTTTAGGTGGCTCACAAAATCTTCCACCAGCTTCACACCACGTTCTGTGGGACCGTTCACGACAGTAAGTTCTGGAATACCTTGAAACTGGGGAAGCTATACCAGCTTCTTAACGGATCCATTTCTGGTCAGAATATTTCAGATTCAGACAATCGAATCAGTGACTAGCTGGCTGAGGCTTAGCACCGAGCATTTACAGAGCTCTTCATAGCCTTTATCGGAAACTTAAGCCTGCGCTAGTCAAATGTGAATCGTTTGCTGTTTTGGCCAATTGTTGTGCGACTGGCTCCTTACCTCCAAAATGGTGGTTCTCACCAGCGCGACAGAATATAACTTTCTCTGCACAGATACCACAGCTGATGGCAAATTGACTTCAGCACATTCAGTGCGATTTCTATATTAACTTAATGAAAGCACTGCATTGAATTTTATGGATAGCTTTGAGGCTTATAGAAGGCTCTAAAGCTGACTATCCGCGACGGAGGAACCCAAATGCACGGTTTAGAACCACTTATAAGGAAAGCCACTAACTATTTCGGGGTCTGAGTGGCTCAGTCGGTTAGCGCTTGCGCTTGGATTGGCCAATGGCATCAGTGGTGGATCTAGCCGG
Organism: Lepas anatifera; assembly: GCA_034440635.1. Lineage (NCBI taxonomy): Eukaryota > Metazoa > Arthropoda > Thecostraca > Lepadidae > Lepas > Lepas anatifera. The sequence continues at coordinate 84,076 of JAOTON010001787.1, forward strand.
TCGGTTTGGGAGGTGCAAACCAAAGTCAAAAGTCGAAAAGCAAAGAAAAAACGTCACACCGTGAAAGCTGCGCTACAATATGACTTGCCGGAAGAATTTTGGTTATTTAAGGCGAAAAGTAAAAAAACGTCACGGAATGACAAATATGGGCTCGAGATACTTTTTCCAGTCCGATGGACAATATTTACACTGACCTAAACTGGTTCTGTTTGAAGTTGAGAGTTGAAGCACCAAAATCTTGCATATAAACTAAAAAGAAGCCGGGTAAAAAAAGGAGGTCGATCACTTGGTGGGGGGGGGCAAAAACATAGTTCTGCCCCGAACTTTTAAGTTTGGGGGGCAAATGCCTTTTTTGCCGCCCCCTGGATCCGCCACTGAACGGCATTCATTATGTGCTGGGTGTCGTGGGTTCGAGCCCACCCAGAGGCAGAATCTGGCGCGCTGCTCTAGCCCAAGCTAATTCTTTCCCTCTCTCCTCTGATGCCAGATGGCCTGAGCAGTTGATGCGTTGTTAAACTCCAAAAATTATAATATTCCGTCTTTAAGTATCTTCTGGAATGATGAACGGAATCTCACACAGTAGTAGCATGCACTTCATGCCATAAATGTCCTATATTCCATAATATGGCTCGCTGGTGAGCTCTGGGTATTCTAAACAGACAGTTGTTGGAGACAACCTCTACTGACAGCCACACGTAAACCAGCTTGCGCAATTCGAGATAATACTCCAGTATTGTGTAGAGGCGCTGAAGTGAATGTGCAAACGCAACTGTTATTTGTGACCAGAAAATTATAATCTGCTTCTCAAATAAGAATCACAATGCTGAAGGTAAAAAGGCATACAGTACCTGGCCTAAACAGCAAAACCATCTACCTTTCAGTTAGGTAGGCTAAAGTTTCCGACGGAGGCTATGAAGAGCTCGGCTCGATACCAAGCCTCTCCCAATTTCTCATTCCTGAATGCTGGATGGTAATCGAGCGCCTGAATCTGAAAGATTCTGACATGAAATGGCGCCGTTGAAAAGCTGGTGACTGGTATAGCTTCCCCTGTTTCAAGGTATTCCAGAACTTACTGTCGTGAACGGTCCCACAGAACGTGGTGTGAAGCTGGTGGAAGATTTAGTGAGCCACCTTAAGGGTAAAAATATGAAACAACATGTTCTTTTATCAGTACCAGAGCTCTTAAATAGTTTGCAGGAGAATAGGGAGAAGAACCTGCCTCACGACGTTCTCCAGCGATAGTTACTAGAGAAAGGTTCGCCTCCGGAAGGCATTCCTGTTCTGTCGGGATTTGGAGTACTAGGCTGCTGAATAATTTAATTTCAGGTCTTTTGAGGAATAACATGTATTTGTATTGCGCTGCAAATACATCTGACAAGTAAATGCCTGCATGTTAAATACCATCTACCGTACTTATACGCACGCACATGCCACGCTGTCTTTACTGGTAGGTTATGCACCCCTTTCATCCCAATTTAACAAGGGAGACTACAACGCCGGGCGACCAATCACGCCCGAAACAACATGAAATCTTTAACCGTTTTGAGGCGATCTTCCCCGCTGTCGTAGACGCTTGGAATGTGGCTAATTGAAATCAGAATTGAATATATAATGGGAAAAAGTGGGTTCGAGGCTGAAAAGTAAAAAAATGTCTTGATGAACGACCCTACTGTTCCTGTACATTATCTCATCGAATTCTTTCTTTGCGGGCTGTCCAAGCTTTACTTGGTCGTTGTATCTTTAATTTTTATGTGGGTTTGCGGACATGTCTGACCATATTTCTGTTTATCATAACAGTGCAGTGCAGTTTGCCATACGACTGCACTGCAGTGTAGGTTGGTCCAGTTTTGAGGTTCAATGGCCTTTGGCATCTGGTCAAGAGCGTTCGTTCATCCAGTCGCCATTTTTCATTCGTACAAATACGTAATCACTTTGTATCTGATGGAATTTCACGCCCTTGAGAACGTTTCGATCACATTCTAGATATAGGTACATTGCCGGAGCCGGAGCCGGAGCCGGAGCCGGAGCCGGTCGGAGCCGACTAGTTTGCCCGGAGCCGGAGCCGGAGCCGGAGCCGTTAGGACACTTGAACCCGGAGCCGGAGCCGGAGCCGGAGCCGAAATCATAACCCCGGACCGGAGCTGGAGCCGGAGCCGTCCAAAATTGTCTCGGCTCCGCATCCCTGCATAAAACCCTAGAATTTTCAAATGCATTTTTTCAACTTGTCCACGCTCTGAAACACACATCAATATCATAAACATGAAGATCACTTCACTGGTACCGATTCTGCAGCCTGTCAGTCAGAGGACAAAAATGACCCGCTGGGCGTTAATGGGTTAAATGGCGAAAATAGTCTCTTCAAACGACATTTCAAGAGCAACACTTTAACTATGCTGGAACACACAAACACTAATAAGTCAACGGGTGTGGTCTTAGCTGACGGGAGAGGGAGGGGGGGGTCTGGGCCCTCCACCTTCGGCGGCCCGCACGACGCGCTGTGCCTCCCTAAAGAAGCGGGGTGCGCATGCGCCGCCGCCCAAAACCCCGTCTGGAACGCGTGTGTAGGTGCACTGACACAGCCATGAAGTGACAGTACGCTTAGTTTCATACATCAGGGGCGGAAGCAGGTAGGGCACGGGGGGAGGCCACCTCTTCCTGAGTAGAGGATAACGCCCCTGCAGCAAGGACGCAACAGTTACACAGCTTGTAATCTTTGCTTACCGTACCAGGGAACTTGGGGGAGGAGAGGAGGTTTACTGGCTGATCAAGCAGACCACTCAGCAACCTCATCCGGAATCAAATAAGAAGCTGATGGACAATACAGGACAAGAGAGCGGGAGGCACGGCGGCAGTGTGCCCGGGTCCCGACAAAGAGATAGCGTGCTCTCGCATTGTCCCAGAAGGGATCCTCTCACCTGACAGGCCAGAGTTGTCAACGCTATAGGATCAATACTAGTGATGCGCCACGGCGGCTGATTGTTCAACCAACAGCCAATGCCGCGCTAAACGCCCACGCGGTAACTGAAAGTTTCACACGTTTAGAAAGGTCACTTCTTAATTTCACCACTAAGGAAGGTACAAAACGACGTAATCGCCGTGCAACTGAGTGTGAAGTCTTCAGTATATTCGCTTCGACGAGATTGCCAATGCTTCGGGAAAAACTGAGCCGAGCTCATTGTTGGGATTGGATGGCGGCCAAATGCGCGGCGGGCAGGGTGCAAGTGGAAGTGACGCGACACTGGCTCAGCAGTTCGCCGGCCGCTGGGGTGTTCTCAGTGATGGCAGTGATGGTGCGCAGGACATCACACCCGCCTCAACCGTCACCCCTGGATCCAGGCTCATTGCTGCTGACTTAGACGCCAGGGCAGTGTCCTGAAACTGAGAATTTTGCGTGGAAACCCACACCCAGACATTACCAATTTTGACATCCTAAATCTTGAATTTTGACGTCCTAAACAAAATCATCAGAAGGCCCGGCTTGCGACGTGGTGACCTCAATGATGGGGACGTGGTAGTGTAGTGGTCAGCGTGGCTGGCTTCCACGCAGCCGACCCGAGTTCAAGGCCCGGCAGCTTCCCTGAACAAAGAGGAAGCTGGCTCCCGAGAAACCCTTCCAACAGGGAAAGAGTTAGCGACGCCATATGACCCTGGCAGTTGGTACATCGATAAGCCCCCCAAAGTGGCCTCAATGATAGTTTTTATAGTGTGCCCTCATTTGCATCTCCTATTGATTTTTAACCTTGTTTTTAACATGCATCGGCATGATTTTGTATTGTTTGTTGCTATCGTCGCAAATACATGTGAGAATCTAAATGAATAAATAAGCAGCATTATCAGTTTTCTTCTTTCAGAAGTTGAGGAATGGAAGCAGGGCCAGAACAGCAATTGAAGCCAACATAGCACTGGATAACGATCCTGCAACACTAGCTTTGTGAACCTGTTACCTTCACATGGCATGCAACATTCTTTAAATAATCCTGTCGGGGTTGATTCCAAGTGAAAATAAAACAGCATACCATCTTTGGCGAGAAGGAAGTTCGAATACTCAAGGATTCTAGCACAAAGGTTTTACAATAAACGCTCAAAAGGACAAAACCCTGTAAAAAGAGCATTCCTAACAATTGCTTCTTCACAAGCACACTGAGACCTCACAGAATGTGAAAGATAATGCCTGACAGAAAGCATGTCTAAACCACGGATACAATAAGCTGATTCTACCATATAACAAAACAAAATCAGTCATCGACCTCTCACGTCTTTTAGTAATAATATGCCCCACTTCGTATACCACACACCTCTCTCTCTCCTCTTTCAACAAAAACAAAAGCCCTCACGCCTCACACGCTTGGGATGTACGCTTTCGTCCTAACGTATAGCTGAGCTCAAAATAAGCACGGAGACTAGCGGCAGCGCTGAATCGCGGTACCATTGGACAAATAGAATTCAGGGACAAATTAAAACCCGAAATAATGCTCATAGTTTTGCTAACCAAAACTGATGGCCAAAACTGCCTTGAGTTTAAGCTGGTATGAGACATCATGACATTCACATTGTTCGAAACCCAAACAATCGTCACCACCATTCTTTGAGGATACTTCTGACCGAGGCCCAAGGCCTTCAAATGTAATGCTGCTGACGTAATATATGCTTTGATGACGTCAGCTCCTAACGACTGAATTTCGACATTAGAACTTGCACGGGTCAGGGTGAATTATAATAGTTATTTTTGAAGTTCCAATGCAAAAAATACTTTTAAAAGTAATCGGAATACGAAATCAGCATCTGTTCTTTTAATATTGTTTAGGAATATTTTGCGTCATGTCACTCGGAACTTTGAGTGGCACAATGCAACCATTGCCACATAATTTCGACATTCTTGACTTAAAAAAATAATGTAGTTTTACGATGTTTTTGTGGTTTAACATGTATAAAATGAAAAATTATGCTGTCTGAGTTTAATAAAACGATCGCAATATGGGATATTTGTTCAACAGTTCTTAAAGGAATAATATCTAAAGATGGGTCATGAAAATACAACGAAAGATTAAGGTTAAAGTTGGTTTTTTCTCAACAAGCGCCGAATCTCTGCGTGAAAGGAAGATGGCACCTTTATAACGTGATTTTAAATGAGATAGCCAAGTTGCAAAGCATGCCGGAGAACCCGGTACTCAATATATAATTTGCCCTGAAACTCAATATTTCCATAAAGAAACGCTAAAAACCATACCTGAAATGTACCCCAAATCAGTGACGGATCCAAGGGGGGGGTCCCAGGGGGCCCGGGCCCCCTTAGCTCTGAAGCGCCTCAGTATAGCTTAGCTCATATCGGGCGCCGACGGCTCCCGATATGAGCGGCGCGCCTGTACCCATTTCGTGCGCCAAGGTGGTAGATTCCACTTATTCCGCTTGAATTAACACATAGTCCTTAAAACCATGGCAAAGCGCCCCTGCCCAAACACTAGACGCCTTTAGACGTCTTTTGCGCCCCAGTAAAATGTTGAAGATGAAATTTAGAAAGCTAACAAAAGCGCCCCGGCAAAGAAAAGGCGCCACTAGACAGCAGGATTGCGCCATGGGGAACTAATGCACCCCTGAGTAGCCTAGGCGCCCCCTGGATGAAGCGCCCTACAGATATCATATGCGCCCTTGGCTAGGAAAGGCGCCCCTGGGCAGCAAAGGCAAATCTTGGTAACAGGTGCCCTGGACAGCATAAGAGCCCCTTAGATAGAAATAGGCGCTTTAGGAAAATAAAATGCTCACCTTGGGTAGAAAGAGGCGCCCTTTGATAGCCTAGGCGCCCACTGAAAAAGCGCCCTACGGATGCCATATGCACCCTTGGATAGCAAAGGCGCCCCTGGACAGCAAAGACAACCCTGGATAACACAAGTGCTGTGGATAGCTAAGGCGCCCCTGGGTAGCAAAGGCGCCCCTAGGAAGGCACCCTTTCGATAGAAAAGCCGCCTTTGGATAACCTAGGCGCCCCCTGGATGAAGCGCCCTACGGATATCAAATGCGCCCTTGGCTAGGAAAGGCGCCCCTGGGCAGCAAAAGAAAATATTGGTAATATAGGTGCCCTGGACAGCATAAGCGCCCCTTAGATAGAAGTAGGCGCCTTAGGAAAATAAATGCTCAATTTGGGTAGAAAAGGCGCCCTTTGATAGCCTAGGCGCCCACTGGAAAAAGCGCCCTACGAATGTCATATGCACCCTTGGATAGCAAAGGCGCCCCTGGACAGCAAAGACAACTCTGGATAACACAAGTGCTGTGAACAGCAAAGGCACCCCTGGGTAGCAAAGGCGCCCCTAGGAAGGCAAACCTTCGATAGAAAAGCCGCCTTTGGATAGCCTAGGCGCCCCCTGGATGAAGCGCCCTACGGATATCAAATGCGCCCTTGGCTAGGAAAGGCGCCCCTGGACAGCAAAGGCAAATATTGGTAACATAGGTGCCCTGGACAGCATAAGCACCCCTTAGATAGAAATAGGCGCTTTAGGAAAATAAAATGCTCACCTTGGGTAGAAAAAGGCGCCCTTTGATAGCCTAGGCACCCACTGGAAAAAGCGCGCTACGGATGTCATATGCACCCTTGGATAGCAAAGGCGCCCCTGGACAGCAAAGACAACCCTGGATAACACAAGTGCTGTGGACAGCAAAGGCGCCCCTGGCTAGCAAAAGCGCCCCTAGGAAGGTAGCAAAGGCGCCCCTAGGAAGGCACACCTTCGATAGAAAAGCCGTCTTTGGATAGCCTAGGCACCCCCTAGATAAACTAGTCGCCCGAGAAGGAAAACGAGCGCCCCACTGGGAAGTACAGGCTCCCTCTGTATAACATAGATGACCCTTATCCACTTTCAGCTGCCCTGGATTGATAATAATTGTTGGGGTTTAACGCACACCAACTGCCGGTTATACGGCGTCGCCAACTCTCACCCTGTTGGAAGGGATTTTGGGATCGATCGACTTATTCAGAGGCTCCGCCGGACTGAACCGGACCGGTGGCTTGAAGAAAGGTGATCCACAGACTCATCCTCCCTGGATTGGAGCAGCGCCCCTCAAGAGCAAAGGCACCCCTGGACAAAAAGCCGCCTCTGGGTATCAAAGGCGCTCATAGATAACATATGCGCCCCTTAGATAGAAATAGGCGCTCCAGGAAAGCAAAATGCGCCCCTTGGTTAAGAAAGGTGCCCTTGGATAGCAAAGGCGTCCCTGGACAGCAAAGGCAAATCTGGGAAACATAGGTGTCCTGGACATAATAGGAGCCCCTTAGATAGAAATAGGCACTTCAGGAAAATAAATGCAACTCTTGGATAGAAGAAGTGCCCTTGGATAGGCCAGGCGCCCACTGGATAAAGCGCCCACCGATATCATATGCACTTTTGGATAGCAAAGGCGCCCCTGGACAGCAAAGACAACCCTGGATAACACAAGTGCTTTGGACAGCAAAGGCGCCCCTGGATAGCAAAGGCGCCCCTAAGAAGGCACCCCTTCGATAGTAAAGGTGCCTATGGATAGCCTAGGCGCCCCCTAGATAAACTAGATGCCTGAGAAGGAAAATGAGCGCCCCATTGGAAAGTTCAGGCTCCCCCTGTATAACATAGATGTCCCTTATCCATCTTCAGCTGTATTATTTGTAACTGTATTATTTGCTCATCGTGCTTCAGTTAGTGTCAGTGGGTGCTTCCAGCATTTTCTACCAAGGTGCCAGTCGTTGGCTGGCCCGAAATATGCTTGATGGTAAACGTGAACATGTCCTCACTAACAGGAAGCTTTCATGAAAATAAGCATTTACAAATCCTTTTTAAACGCGTTTTTCATTGACACTGGCCGCCTTTTGGGTGGTAAATTGGCCAGTGGCGGATCCAGCGGGGGGCAAAAAGGCATGCCCCCAAACGGAAATACTCGGGGCAAAACTATGTTTTGACCCCCAAAGCGATCGACCCCCTTTTTACCCCTACTCCTTTTTAGTTTATAAGCAAGATTTTGGTGTTTCAACTCTCAACTTCAAACAGAACATAAGTTGATAAGATGTTCCCTGGCCTGTCCCCTCGAATCCGGAAATGTAAGAAACACTGAAGATTATATATTCGGGCACAGCCTTTCATCAGAATCATGGAGTAAATATCAATAATTCTCAGTTATAGTATAGCCAGTCTAGTATAGCCAGCCTTGGATAGGAAGAAGTATCTCGAGCCCATATTTTTCACCCTGTGACGTTTTTTAGCTTTTTGCCTCAAATACCCAAAATTCTACCGGGAAGTGATATTGGTAGCTAAGCTTTTTACTGCGTGACGTGTTTTCTTTTTTGCTTTTCGACTTTGGCTTGCCCCTCCCAAACCGACCGGCTGGATCCGCCACTGAAATTGGCGCCCCTCAGGTTCAGCGCCCCCCAGGTTCGGCGCCCTCCGAGCCTGCCCCCCCTTAACGAAATCCTAGATCCGTCACTGCCCCAAATGTACCCTAAGCAGCAGGCCACAGTTGTCAGCTGTCGGTGTGACGACATATGCTGACGTCCCGGTGAGTATCAGCCAATCGAAGCCCTTGAAGCCTATTGAATATGGTAGTGGTTGCCAGATCATGACATGATGATTATTGGTGTTTAAGGGCACTTCAGCTTCTTTGGCTATATGTGCCCAGCATTGTCAGGTTAGGTCAGTTCAAAATGATCTTGGTTAGCTAAGAATTTTCTATGCCGGAGGTGTCACCGCTAAAAAGCGCTGTGAGGGCTATAAACGATGTCAAAACTTTATTTCTTTCAGGTAAGCCAGATCATGACATCATCCACAAACAGATATTTCTTTCTTTCCCTAGAGGACCATTTTAAAATAAAAAAATACTGAGCTTATTGTATATTTTTCAGAGAAATAATAGACGCTTCCATGATTTTCGGCTAAAAGCACCCCTAATTACACTCAATTCCAGGATTCCACCAAGGTGGCTCATTCCTTTTAAAGATGGAGAATTTCGACATTCTTGTCATGCTCAGGGGCCTGCCTGGTCAGTTTCCCTGCATTAGAAAAACCGCAATTGGCAACCGCTGTCGACAGGCTTGCCTGAATTTGACGCGAGATGCGTTCCTCAGCATTGTGAAAAGGTATTTGCCGCAGTTGATATTAGTATTTGTAAACGTTTCCGGATTGCATGCTGGATTTTGGAGATCGCTAGCTGTTATAACCCAGGATGTCGAAGCTCATACGTACTGATGGTTGGTAAGTTTCATGTAGCCAGTGCTTTACGCCTTAAGCAGGCTAATTCGAAACCTCAAACTCTTGTTCATTTTTTATTTCAATCAGGGTAATAGAATTCAAGTTTGAGAAAGCCAGGCACGTGGGTAAAGGGTTTTAGGTAAATGATTATGTTCATGGTTGTCATTTGACTAGGTATTTTCATTTTTATTGTGTGGTTGCTTGCTGGAATTTCTTCATGAATTGAAGTGAAAAGAGATGGACTGAATCCTGCTGATGTAGGTATAATTTCATAAATAAGTTTGTTTGAAAATTTTTTTTTTCAAATGGACAAGCTTTGGAAATTGTCCTGCCTTTAAGACACTTCCGCTTGTTAAAGGTTCTAACGCAAGACCTACCTCACCTGAGGCGTTGTTTTGGTAGAAATTCCAGATTTTGCTTTACTTATAGGTATCTGTATACTGTAGTTTTGCGGCTTATTAATGTATTGCCTAGTACGTCTGATGCTTTTATTTTCAAAAATGCTGAACTTGGCAGGAGTTGGCTTTGTGGGTTTCTCAAGTTGGTTTAACTTCTGTTAATACAGGTAATTTTAGTATCTGGCATGCATTATTTGATTTTGTATTTCATGTGCATATCATGCTTTAATACGTGTAATTATTTTCGAGGATGTTCTGATCTCACATTTCCTGTTGTTCCCTTTTATTATTGATGAATTTTGACCTCTTTTTTCCCTGAATTTTGACATCCCACACTCTGCAGAAAAGTAATTTCAGGACACTGCGCCAGGGTGTCGTGTTCCAGAAAAATTTGGGGGTGCTCAGGCGGTGGGGGGGGCATCCCACAGGAACGGTAGCGTTGCGGGGGTGGCATACTACATTGCACCAAATCCCCTTTTCATCTTTTTTGCGCCTTTTATGGCACAGAAGACGGTACTTTATTTCGATGGTAGGCGGGTATCCAACAGCTGAAAAAGTTTGCTGTTTTAGGTGACACTCCAAAGCTACATACAGGTCTTTAAAACATTTCAGTCTGAGCTTTAAATCTATCTGGCCCAGTTTTGCTTTGCAAAGCTCCGTTTCGCTTGTTTAGCCTAGCTTTACTCTGCTTGCGTCATTCGTTCGGTGAAAAGTTTGAATTCGGACGGCAGTGATAAACCGCGGCAGCCTTGATAAACCGCAGCGGCAGTGATGAGCCGGGGCGGCAGTAATAACCCAGAGTGTCAATGGTGAGCCGGGGCGGCAGTAATAGCCCAGAGCGTCAATGGTGAGCCGGGGCGGCAGTAATAACCCAGAGCGTCAATGGTGAGCCGGGGCGGCAGTAATAACCCTGAGCGTCAATGGTGAGCCGGGGCGGCAGTAATAACCCAGAGCGTCAATGGTGAGCCGGGGCGGCAGTAATGAGCCGGGGCATCAATGATGAGCCGGGGCGGCAGTAATGAGCCGGGTGCGGCAGTAATAAGCCGGGGCGTCAATGGTGAGCCGGGGCGGCAGTAATGTGCTGGTGCGGCAGAAATAACCCAGAGCGTCAATGGTGAGCCGGGGCGGCAGCAATGAGCCGGGGCGTCAATGATGAGCCGGGTGCGACAGTAATGAGCCGGGGCGGCAGTAATGAGCCGGGGCATCAATGATGAGCCGGGGCGGCAGTAATGAGCCGGGTGCGGCAGTAATAAGCCGGGGCGTCAATGGTGAGCCGGGCGGCAGTAATGTGCCGGTGCGGCAGAAATAACCCAGAGCGTCAATGGTGAGCCGGGGCGGCAGTAATGAGCCGGGGCGTCAATGATGAGCCGGGTGCGACAGTAATGAGCCGGGTGCGGCTGTAATAAGCCGGGGCGTCAATGGTGAGCCGGGGCGGCAGTAATGAGCCGGGTGTGGCAGTAATAAGCCGGGGCGTCAATGGTAAGCCGGGGCGGCAGTAATGTGCCGGGGCGGCAGTAATAGCCCAGAGCGTCAATGGTGAGCCGGGGCGGAGGTAATAGCCCAGAGCGTCAATGGTGAGCCGGGGCGGCAGTAATAGCCCAGAGCGTCAATGGTGAGCCGGAGCGGCAGTAGTAACCCAGAGCGTCAATGGTGAGCCGGGGCGGCAGTAATGAGCCGGGGCGTCAATGATGAGCCGGGTGCGACAGTAATGAGCCGGGTGCGGCAGTAATAAGCCGGGGCGTCAATGGTGAGCCGGGGCGGCAGTAATGAGCCGGGTGTGGCAGTAATAAGCCGGGGCGTCAATGGTGAGCCGGGGCGGCAGTAATGAGCCGGGCGTCAATGATGAGCCGGGTGCGACAGTAATGAGCCGGGTGGGCAGAATAAGCCGGGGCGTCAATGGTGAGCCGGGGCGGCAGTAATGAGCCGGGTGTGGCAGTAATAAGCCGGGGCGTCAATGGTGAGCCGGGCGGCGCAATGAGCCGGGCGGCAGTATAGCCCAGTGCGTCAATGGTGAGCCGGGGCGGCAGTGATGAGCCGGGGCGACAATGATGAGCCGGGTGCGACAGTAATGAGCCGGGTGCGGCAGTAATAAGCCGGGGCGTCAATGGTGAGCCGGGGCGGCAGTAATGAGCCGGGTGTGGCAGTAATAGCCGGGGCGTCAATGGTGAGCCGGGGCGGCAGCAATGAGCCGGGGCGTCAATGATGAGCCGGGTGCGACAGTAATGAGCCGGGTGCGGCAGTAAAGCCGGGGCGTCAATGGTGAGCCGGGGCGGCAGTAATGAGCCGGTGCGGCAGTAATAAGCCGGGGCGTCAATGGTGAGCCGGGGCGGCAGTAATGGCCGGGTGTGGCAGTAATAAGCCGGGGCGTCAATGGTGAGCCGGGCGGCAGCAATGAGCCGGGGCGTCAATGATGAGCCGGTGCGACAGTAATGAGCCGGGTGCGGCAGTAATAAGCCGGGGCGTCAATGGTGAGCCGGGGCGGCAGTAATGAGCCGGGTGCGGCAGTAATAAGCCGGGGCGTCAATGGTGAGCCGGGGCGGCAGTAATGTGCCGGTGCGGCAGAAATAACCCAGAGCGTCAATGGTGAGCCGGGGCGGCAGCAATGAGCCGGGGCGGCAGCAATGAGCCGGGCGGCAGTCATAGCCCAGTGCGTCAATGGTGAGCCGGGGCGGCAGTGATGAGCCGGGGCGACAATGATGAGCCGGGTGCGACAGTAATGAGCCGGGTGCGGCAGTAATAAGCCGGGGCGTCAATGATGAGCCGGGTGCGACAGTAATGAGCCGGGTGCGGCAGTATAAGCCGGGGCGTCAATGGTGAGCCGGGGCGGCAGTAATGTGCCGGTGCGGCAGAAATAACCCAGAGCGTCAATGGTGAGCCGGAGCGGGTCATAGCCAGTGCGTCATGGTGAGCCGGGGGCGTGATGAGCCGGGGCGACAATGATGAGCCGGGTGCGACAGTAATGAGCCGGGTGCGGCGTAATAGCCGGGGCGTCAATGATGAGCCGGTGCGACAGTAATGAGCCGGTGCGGCAGAATAAGCCGGGCGTCAATGGTGAGCCGGGGCGGCAGCAATGAGCCGGGGCGGCAGTCATAGCCCAGTGCGTCAATGGTGAGCCGGGGCGGCAGTGATGAGCCGGGGCGACATAAATAAGCCGGGCGAGGCAGTAATGAGCCAGAGGCGGAATGAATCAGGCCAGAATTGATAACTAAAATGTTGTAAAATTTGCTTAATAATTAGGAATAAGAGAGCCAGCAATCATCTAAATACAAGCCCATACACGTCTTTACGCCAGAAGATGTCCTTACATTGGTATTCCATTGAAGTATCAACTAATATTTAGCTATTTATAGCTTTTGACACTTTTTTCCACCAGCGTCTGCCAGCCGGTTTCAACCAGTACATAGCGTGGTGCTCCGGTAAGCAGCCTTCTTGTGCAGCGAACTCGCACCGAGCTCACTAGTCAGCCCTTCTCTCGTCTCCGCGCTTCACCGTGTTCTCCCCCACCTGGTGCAAATTCTGAGCGTTGCACTGTTTGCGCCAGTTCCAGAAGCCTACAATGGGGTTCAGGAGCATGCCGGGATGGCTTCAGAGCCGGGATTTTCGGCTGTCAGCAGAGCCGGGCCTACGGCGGACGCCTTGGTAGAATTTGATTAGCTGACCCATTGTACCCATTGTAGCTGTCCCATGAGTTAGCAAAGCGATTCATACGCCGATCAATTTTCTGTTTAGTTTCCGGTTCGAGATCCGTCACCTGAATACATGTACAGCAAAAGGCAGGAGCATGATTCATCAATGCCATGTATTGAACTAAGAAATCCAACTTACAGACATGGAGACCACCGACCTGGGTTTATCCAAAAGTTAAGCAACAGAAAACTGAGTGTGCCCTGTCCGCTACCTACCACATAACCAGACCCTGCGCACAGTGTGCTGGCAACGGAGTGTTATGATGAGCTCAGCTGGGCATGTCCACTCCTTCACGTGGTATACATCTACACAAATGCACTGAAATATGCAGTGCTTGCGACAGTCCGATCAGCGGGCCTTCACAACAGCCGAGATGCAGGAGCGGCACCGATCCCGGCCGCGGCGGCAGCTCAATGGCGCCGTTCACGCCAGTCCCGCCGCCCCAAATTGGCCCGCAGAATGGATGCCGCCGCACAGCCGCACAGCCGCACAATAGTGCGCCACAGTCGGCGAGGTCAACACCGACCGTGTTGGGGGAGGCGCTGTGGTGTCGCGCCGCTTCACAACACCTCCCGCCCCCGCCCGACGGGCGCGCGCCGCCACGCCGCAGGCTTCCAACGGAGAACAAAGTGGGGATATCATTCAACTTCTCAGAAGTATGAATCCCAGAGGAATAATTTTGGGATCAATCGAAAGCTCTTTTCCCACAGATTATGTGGACAACATATGAATGCAAGACCTGACCACAGCGGGCATGACTGTCAGGTATTTGACCCTAGATCAGCAACAAAAATAACTCTATATATGGTAATAAGGGGGCTTTGGATGGATGTTCTAGTCAGTGTCCAGTCACCTAAGTGTATACGCGCGATATTCTTGGCATTGACGACGTTATTGCCTCACTTAACTTGAAGAGAGGGGGAGGTGGGAGGGAAGCGGTATATACCTAGGCACTCTTACACGTCGTGTTTACGAGTAATGACTACGTACTGGGGATGAAAATGGCTCTACCACAGGGATATTTGTGATTGGAAGCCTCAAATATACAATCACCAGGGCATATACAAAGGATAGAATCTTGGTCGACTAAGCGAATTGGCACACGACAGCACGCACTCACACTCGTGGACTGGTATTTTACATGACATCACTATCCGGGTACAGTGTTTTCTGTTTATTATGAGCTTAGTGGTGTTGAAAATGACCATTATCTGCCAAATTATTACTTTTATTTTAGATCTAAATTCACACTGAAATAATATATACAGTAATAATCGGAGCTTCCGACTTCAAGTCATCCTCAGCAATGATACGTTTTTGAGCACAAAAATTCAAAAAGACAAGCACACGCTTATATATATATATATATATATATATATATATATATATATATATATATATATATATATGTTAGCCTGGCCGGTTTTGCAAAAATTTGTTCGAATGTTTGTCCCCATCTGTTTTTAGATGCATTTTGGTGTGCTGATTACGAATATGCGGTCTAAAATTTAAAAATCGAAAAAATTTGGCCCGCGCCCGGCCGTTGAAAGTTTTCCTTTTTCCCGAAATTTGCACGTGTTTAACTACTTGTCTAATTCAGTCAGGAAATGACTAACATTTTTCCATAGATTGAGAGAATGGAAAATTCTGCATATTTGAGAAGGAAAATCATCGCTCTATCTGTTTCCAGTTTTCCGTAGTTTTACCGTAAAGTGGAAGATCTGTCATTAATTCCAGAAAATGATCACAGATGGCGTTAGCGAACGCAGCTCTTGACGAGGTGTTCACGGGAGCCTGGAGCCATCGTAACCTAATTTGAAACACGTGGCCTGGCCTAATGTACACTCGAAGGCCTTTCAAAGCAGTAGTGGGTACAAAAGGGGATGGAGAGGGCTCAAGCGCCCCTACCGCGCTCCTCAAAATGTTAAAGTGCTTACAGGTAGTAGGTAAATGCATTACATAGACGGAGACCATTTGAGGTTATGGCCTGATGGGCCCAAGCATGTGTCGCCACGGGCAAAAAGTGGGGGGGACATCAGGACCAAAAACTGTTCGAATTTGGGCTCCTCGTTGCCTTCCGCAGAAGCTGGATATAAGAATGTCCGGTTTTCTCTCATTTTGACTGAGATCAGGATATTTTAACACAAGTTTAAAATTGGGTTAACACAAGTTTAATTATAATTGTCTAAGAAATCAAGGAGCACAACATTGTGATAGGAAACAAAAATTGGTACACGCTGTAGTTATATACAACATTTCCGAACAAAAACTCCCGCAAAATAGCCACTGCAGTTGACGCGCAAGTAAACCCCAATACTTATGGAAAAACTACCTGTTCAGTATGCGATGTATGTGATGTATATTTCTCTCATTGACATTAGAAACAAATCAGACTTCGTTCAGATACAAAATAGTAATATCTGCAGTTTTTCCTGGAGCCAAGGAAATCGAAAAGTATGTGAATGAATTAGGTTATATGCAAGAATTTTCGAATGTTTATTTCGAGCTTCTAAACCATATTAATTTACGTAGTTCCCATTTTAAGATGTGGCACTCACGACACAGCCTAGTCTGATCACTGCCTAGTCACCAACGCATTAGGAACTCACAGTCAGGGCCTCGTGCTGCCAGCAGACCGTTGTCGCTGCCTGAAGGAACACTTGTTCAGTGCGTGCCCGTCCTGCCGTCGGACTTCGGTGACGGCACACACCGCTTCAGTGGTTACCTTTGCCGCTCTCTCGGTGGACTGGGTGTGGTTGGGGACTTGCGTTTTGAGTGGTACAGTGATGCACTGCTCGAGAGAGCTGTCATTCTTGTCTTGCACCAACGGTGGTTCGACGTCTTCACCGGCTTCAATGGCTTTTGTAATGTCCACCAGCTCGGTGTATGTCTCCGCAGTGAGGTTGATCCGAGGAACCCTCAGCTGTCGAAGATTCCTCAGCCTGCTGTTGCTGCCGTCGTACACATCGGATGTGTTGCACTGCACGCTTGTGGCGTGGAATCAGTGCGCATATCAGTGACAAGAGATGCCACAAGCGTGAAAGACGGAGCATGGTAAGCTCAGTATGGCGCGCTGGTACACGGCTCAGAGCCGTCTGCTCCGTGTGTACATGTCGGTGAAGGACCCCTCTGATGAGCCCTGCACCCTGGCGCGCTACGTGATTTGTGTGTATGTGCCACTGGTCATCGACGTGAAGCAGAAGTGGGACGTGATTTACGCACCACAGCACGTCTGCAAGGAGCTCTGCCTTCAATGGAAATACTTCAGCGGGACTCCCCTCGAAGTCATCCAGAGCAGCGTGGCGAGAAACTCACACATGGCACATGCTGAGGTCATCCTTCTTGCCATGCTCGGGGATGATGAGCCTGAAACCATGCAGACAGTAGTGCAGTACATCCGATGTGTACGACGGCAGCGATAGCAGGCTGAGGAGCCATCTCTTCGACAGCCGAGGGTTCTTCGGATCAGCCTCAATGCTGAGACATACCGAGCTGGTGGACATCACAAAAGCCGTGGAAGCCGGTGAAGACGTCGAACCACCGTTGGTGCGAGACATGAATGATAGCTCTCTCGAGCAGTGCATCACTGTACCATGTTTCTGTTGACGGTTTGAATCGCCACACGGACAATAGAGCTCTGTATCAAAACACGTACTTTATTAACTTTTTTGAATACTAAAGTTAATAAAGTACGTGTTTTGATAAAGAGCTCTATTGTCCGTGTGGCGAGAGAAATATACATCACATACATCACATACTGAACAGGTAGTTTTTCCATAATTATTGGGGTTTACTTGCGCGTCAACTGCAGTGGCTATTTTGCGGGAGTTTTTGTTCGGAAATGTTGTATATAACTACAGCGTGTACCAATTTTTGTGTCCTATCACATTTTTGTGCTCCTTGATTTCTTAGACAATTATAATTCAACTTGTTTTAACCCATAGAAATTTAAGCTCTCACATGAATATTAACACATTTTCGCCGACCAATACGAAAACCTTGTGGTAGTGGCAGTTCCAGGACTTCATTCTGGAGGGTGCTTGGGCCCATCAGGCCATAACCTCAAATGGTAACCGTCTATGTAATGCATTTACCTACTACCTATAAGCACTTCAACATTTTGAGGAGCCCGGGACTTGAGCCCTCCCCACCTTTATTTGTACCCACTACTGCTTTGAAAGGCATTCGAGTATACATTAGGCCAGGCCACGTGTTTCAATTTAGGTTACGATGGCCCCAAGCTCCCATGAAGACCTCGTCAAGAGCAGGGTACTTTAACTACGGGTACAACCAAGTTTCCTACTAAATATATTCCTCCCATGATGACGTCACCGTTCTTTCCTATTAAGTTCTAGAAGATTCTACTAAGGTTTTGGAAGGATCAGCTGGAACATACCAAGTTTGGGCGTATTTGGCAGCAATCTAGTATAAATCGAAATCAACTTGTTTCACCCATTTGACACTAACCTTGATTTCAACGGCGAGCAGCGTATTTTACGTGAATCTAATGAAAAAATCATAACACTTCAAAGAGTTTGTTGAAAGGGCATGCATTTATTTGATCAGCTCAGGCCTACTTAATAGCCGAGAGAAATAGGTTTACCTTTGCTCAAGAGATCACCGGTGTTTATTGTCTTCTGCTGCAGGTACCACCAACAGCCAATCAAAGGTCAGAAATCAACAGCCAATCAAAATCGAGATTAGTCTTACTGCAAACAGCTGTTAGTGCTGAACCTGTGCTTATTTTGACACGCTCTGGAAAATTTGTAAAAATAATATTCTTCACTGGAGTTTTTGCAAAACGTCTGATGGCTTCACAAATAAAAATCTTTTAGCTTTATGTTCAACCATATAAGTTTCGTTGATACAGTTCTGAAATTAGTTATTTAGAGCTTCGAAAAAGTGCAATTTCTCCAATGCCCTGCATAGTAACTGTTGTGCCTCTCCAGCCATGATGACGTAATGCTGCCAAACAACTTGAACGGGGTCTGGTCAAGAGCTGCGTTCGCTAACGCCATCTGTGATCATTTTCTGGAACTAATGACAGATCTTCCACTTTACGGTAAAACTACGGAAAACTGAAAACTGATAGAGAGGCGATTATTTTTCTTCTCAAAAATGGAGAATTGTCCATTCTCTCAATCTATGGAAAAAATTTAGTCATTACCTGACTGAATTAGACAAATAGTTGAAACACGTGCAAATTTCGGGAAAAAGGAAAACTTTCAACGGCCGGGCGCGGGCAAAATTTTTTCGATTTTTTAATTTTAGACCGCATATTCGTAATCAGCACACCAAAATGCATCTAAAAACAGATGGGGACAAAACATTCGAACAACTTTTTCAAAACCGGCCAGGCTAATATGTATATATATATGATTAGTTCATTGTGTGACCGCGTCAGGTGCTTGGACCGTCATACCGCTACCTTCTTCTTGACGCATCACGTCTCAGCACCCAGACTGCAGCACCTCCTCCGCTCAACTCCGACGTTCCTCTGCCCGTCTGACTTGAGATTCATCGACGAGACGGTGCGAGTCACGCTTGCCGAAATTACAAACGTCGATATCCAAGGCGTGGCGTGGCTGCAAGCAACCCTTCCAATCCGACATGGAAGCCTGGGTGTCCGCTCGGTCGAAAAGCTCGCCCTCCCATGCTACATAGCGTCATTAAATGCCTCCTATTCACTCGTTGCTTCCATAACATCCGGAAATTAAAATGTCACTTCCTCAGCAACACTGGCGTCAGCAGTTGAACAATTCCAGTTCTCGACAGGAGTCTCTACCCTACCTGACGAGTCGGATGCTGGTCGACAACGAGCCTGGGACGACCTAGCTTCCTCCTGCTGCAAGGACAACCTCCTAAAGGAAGCCAAACAGGTAGACCGCGCCCGGCTCTTACCTGCCGCTCAACCGCGCACCGCTGCAGGCTATACCCGTTCCTAATCTTGGCCTGTACCTGGACCCGGAAACAGTCCGGACTGCAATTGCCCTCCGTTTGGGTGCCCTGGTCTGTGAGCCACACGCGTGTCAGAGCTGCGGCAGCCTGGTGGACAGTCTCGGCCACCATGGCCTATCGTGCAAGAAAAGCGCCGGACGCGCCTCTCGACATGCGCAATGAAATGACATCATAAAGCGCAGCCTCTCAGCCGCTGGCGTCCCTTCCGTCTTGGAGCCCGTGGGATTAGACAGAGGAGACGGTAAGCGACCGGATGGCCTCACCACCTTTCCATTCCGAAGTGGCAAGTGCCTAGTCTGGGACTCAACCTGCAGCGATACATTCGCAGAAAGCGCTCTGGCCAGGTCCGCTATTGAACCTGGGGCAACCGCTCGGGCTGCAGAAACACGCAAACGCCACAAGTACCAGGAGCTATCGTCAAAATATATATTTGCTCCTCTGGCAGTTGAAACTACGGGCGTCATCAGACCCACCGGCTCCCAGCTCCTCAAAGAAATTGGGGGCATGATCACGGCATCAACCGGCGACCGCCTGGCGTCTGCGTGGCTTTGGCAACGCATATCCATTGCCATCGTCCGCGGAAATGCCATCTCCATGACTGCAACTGCCCCCTCGCTGCAGCAAACAACGAGAATGTCCCATGGGACATCGGGCATACATCACGGTGCGACCACGAATGCTTTAACACCCCAGTTCTCTGCGTCATCTAGTCCACTCTCAGCAGACCATTCCATCCGCCGAACTGCACAGTCTACCAGCAGAGGCAGCCAGCACTTGGCTTACAAATCCTCAGCCCTGCAGCTACCAGCGGGCGCTACTGGTCTAACAAACCTCGGAAACACCTGCTATATGAACGCAGACCTTCCAAGTACTGGCACACACGTGTCTTTGCTTACTATATCATCAGCGGTCATTTCCGCGGGGACTTAAACTCCGGTTCACAAACTCGCGGAGATATTGCTAAAGAGGTAGCAAATGTGCTGTCAGCGATTCGGTCGCAGAGGCCCCAGTTCTTCTCTCCCCACGCACTTCTTAGTGCGGTGGGCGCTCACCGGAGGGAGTTTTGAGGGAACCGCATGCATGATGCGCATGAATTTCTTCTGCTCTTACTAAAGTGGCTGCACGATGACTTAAAGGCTGCCTCGTTATCGATGGCACCATTGCTTACCAGTGAAGGCCCGGAGGATCATGCGGCTGCTGACCACGCCTGGCATCCGTCTTATAAAAATAGCGACTCCATCATATCAAGACTCTTCCACGGACAACAAAAGAATGTTGTACTTTGTACCGGATGCGGCTACGAATCTCCCACGTTCGAGAACTTCACTCTGCTGTCTTTGCCGCTTATCTCAGGTCCAGAGTCGTCTTCACAGAGCAGTCTCAACCAATGTGTCCAGCAGCACGTTCACAGCGATATTATCTCAGGCTGGAAATGTCCGAATTGCCGGCAAAATCATGAAGCCTACAAGACGTGTAGCATCTGGCGATTGCCATCCGTGTTGATAATCCATCTTAAACGGCTAACGTACACCGCTAGCACATTGCATAAGACACACGATCATGTCTCCTTCCCCCTTAGCAGCATGGATCTCAGCTGGATGACCAATGGGCCTCCGCAGATCTCGGGCAGCCCTGTGTACGACTTGTACGCAGCGGTCGAACACCATGGTAACGCCCAGACCGGCCACTACACTGCCTTCTGCTGTAACAAGTCGGAAGATCGATGGTATCATGTCAACGACACCTCGGTCAAGGAAGTGCCGGCAATAAAAGTGAGCGAGGCATCGGCATACATGCTCTGCTACTCCACTAAAAATGATGGGTCTCCCAATTATTGTAAATGGCTAGTGGTGCGTTATGAATGGCACAACTTGATTGGCCTCCTGCCATACTTTGAACAATGAGGGATACAGTGGGCAGATCCTATGCATATTTATGTCCATTGTTTACATATATATATATACATATTTTTACATATATCACGCATCACAAGACCAACTAGATTTTTGTTTTGTAATTATTATTATATATATTTAAGGTGATTTGTGGGTGATAGGTCAAGAAGCTGACATGGTATTCATTTTGGGTTCAAGATCACGTATAAAAATGAATTCCTTGATTTTCGTTTCTGCGACGTCCCGGTTAACACTTAAAATTTCGATCCGAAATAGGGAGTTAATTTCTTCATCACTTAGGTCTTTATGATAGTGTAATATATGGTCACCGAAGGGCGTGTCCACTCTATGTAGGCGAGCATCACCTAAATGTTCGTTTAGACGGTACCTAATGGGTCTTTTGCTCTCGCCTACATATGAATGGACATTCCCTAACTGCTCACATTTAGTGCAGGTGGCCTGATAAACAACGAGCCGGGTCATACATTTGCCCCGAAGGCCACACTCACAAGCATGACAGTGTTTGTTTCCAGCTGGACAGGGAGGATGCATCAGAGCAGATCGTATCAGTTTTTGTTTTAGGGGAGTTCCAGAAGTCCAGGATATGCGGATGGGTAATTTTGAGGCTCTGATGATTCCTTGTATCCGCTTAGACAGTGTATCATTAACGAACGGCAGGCGCATGTAAATGACATCAGTACGACTTTTTTGTTCTTGCAGGGGCTATTGTGCGACTTAAGAGTTTTAGAATCATTTGATGCAGAATTCCTTTTACATGATCGTATGGTGCTGGTGATGAGCTTTTGAGGGTAACCATTGAGCGAGAAAAGCCTAGCTATTTTTTCTATGCTACGTTCTTTAGCTACTGTGTCGGATGAGCAGCGGATTGCTCTAGTTATCTGTGTATGTAGAATGTTTCTTTTGGTTGACATAGGGTTGGCGGAATCAAAAGGAAGTATTATTGGTGCTGTCATAGGTTTCATGTAGAGTTCTGTACAATAAAAACTATATTTTACTGTGATAAGGGTATCCAAAAGAGCTATAGTGCCTTTGAGGGCTGTTTTAGGAAAGAAAATATTGATATGTGTACTGTGTGTGAATGCGTGTTTTTAATTCTGCAGGAAGAAGTGGTTGCTCCTAAGCTGTGCTTGTCTTTTTGAATTTTTGTGCTCAAAAACGTATCATTGCTGAGGATGACTTGAAGTCGAAAGCTCCGATTATTACTGTATCTATTCTTTCAGTGTGAATTTAGATCTACATAAAATAAAAATAATAATTTGGCAGATAATGGTCAATTTCAACACCACTGAGCTCATAATAACAATGCTGCTGCCAACTGTTCTCCGCATACTTAGTTTTCTGTTGATATCCATTAGACTGTAGAGGAGTCATAGTGGCTTATCGTTTCCAAATAGCCTATCACCTTCTTCATCTCACTTTTTTAAACCCAAAATTCCACAGTATCCATAAATAATCAACTGCATACATGTAGGTAGAAAGTTTGTATTTGAGCATCATGGAATAATGGGATGGATAATGCATGGATAGTTTGATGTAAGTTTTAGAGCAAATTTTGGGGCAATCAGCAAGTCAAATATAATTGATTAACAATTGAATAAATATAATTACTATAAATTAAGCGACATAACTCCGGCCCTAATAGAGCAAGCACACACATGTAACCAGGTACGCACCCAGGATTTTCGTTGGGGGGGCCGGCTGACGAGGGGGTGGCATGTTTGACAGGAGGTGGCAGGCTACTGGAGTGAAAAGTGGCCGGAGAGGGTACTTATCACGTGAAAGGGCGGCACGCTATGCGCAGGGGCGGCAAGGTGAGAGAAGAGCTGGCACTAAAAAGTCAGATCAAGGCTCATTTCTGCCGTCGATGGGCGACTGCAGCGGTCAATTATTACCAAAACCCATGTCGGCACCGGGTCCCCCTCCCCTCCCTTTGGGTGCGCTTCTGCATGTAACCATGAAAACAAATTGGTCACATTCAACGGTAATATGTTTGTCCATACACCAATACAATGGTATCAGATTCGTACAGAATACATACGAAACCTCGGCTTGGTCCATGACCGGACCAAATTTTTCCACGGAATTGGCGTTGCGTCGATCGCAACGAACTATTTTTCCAATGACCCTGCCTCACTTTTTAAGTCACTTTGTCTGTACCCACCTACTTGGTAAAGATCAGTGAGCTCTCGTTCACGAGAAAAACAAAACTTGTTGTACACCTTGTCAATGAAATTCCCATGTCCAAATACCGCATCAGCTATAAGCAGGTTTACCCGCGTTTCTACACTAATTCGCACACCTCCATGTTTACAGCATTCAGTTCGAAATTCAACTGACAATAAAAGAACATGCAACCAGTGCGTGTGCGTGCTCACTGTGCGTGCTCCCGGGGTCATTTGAAGTCAGCCCCCTCCAACAGCAAGCGCAGATCACCGGATGTGACGTCACATCTCGTAATATATAAGATGGGAAAATTTAATGATTATATATCCAACTTTTTGCAAGGCCCGGAATCGAAGGTGAAATGCTTATTTATTGCATTTGGGATAAACCTAATTGCCGTGTAATCTCACAAATTCGTAAGTGGGCAGTGCCATTAGCAGCAGTTTGACCCACGGCCCAACGGTGAAGGAATTCCTCCACGCCCATGTGACGTCACTCGGGCGTGCAGGAATCCCTCTTAAACGTACCTTTAAGCAAAGGTATCTTGATTTGAAATGGCCTTTGCAAACTAGGAAGGGTTTATTTGTAAACAATCTTAAATCTCCCCTCCCCACAGCTGTTTAAATCCACCACTGCTAGACAAGATTTGGCCACGGTGTAAACAATCCCAAATCTCCTCACAGCTGTTCAAATCCACCACTGCTAGACAAGATTTGGCCACGGTGTAAACAATCCCAAATCTCCTCACAACTGTTCAAATCCACCACTGCTAGACAAGATTTGGCCACGGTGTAAACCAGTGTCCCAAAACCTGGGGTGCTGGGTGCAGAACGACACCCAGTCAAGCAGAATTTTCCACTCACTTTTTTTTGCTGAATTCTCCACTCACTTTTCAATTATGGTTCTTGTTACCAAAGACACAATTCACTCACAAAGTTAACAATACTCAACAATACTTATTACAAGGGCCAGTTCAATTGCCTCCTCTACTAACGTCCACTGGAAAAAGAGAGCAGCAGAATCGAATAGAAGATCGCCAAATTAACTCGGTTCTTATGCGCTTCTTTGGCTTTTCTGAAAGAAAATCTGGCGTCTTCTATTTTTCTGGCCAATTATACCTGGCATCCTTATCTCCACCGATTTCAGTGGAACAACAGAATCGAAATTCTGGCGCAGGCAAGACGCTCAGTGCCCCCCCAAAGTTCCAGTGGGTGAACACCGCCACTAAATTCCACCACTCACAAAATTCGTGAGTGGAAAATTAGACACCCTAGCCTTGTGTTGCCAAAGAAATGAGCTGACCGCTTTGAGAGATACATTTCTGGAAAGCAGTTTATCTGTGCACATGATTTCTAGGCTTACGTCCTTGAAATATTGTTTTTGTATTTCTGGTACCGAGAATAGTGAAAACCATTTTTGGCCATATTTTTGTTAAAAGCAATTATCTTGAAATTTGTATGCTAAGCAGCATATTTTTTGACATTGTATCGTAGAAAATTGACCATTTATTGCGAAGAAAATCATTTTTATCCGTAGCAGCCCTTCATTGCTGCGTCCACGCCGTGCGACACCCAAATCCACTCACGACACCCTACGACACCCTAGGCATAAAAAACGCTGATATTTTAGTTGAACTGAAAGTGTCCGGTATTTGAATATATTGAAACTCTACATTTTCATTAAATGAATTTTTCTGGCAACAAGAATGCATCTAGTTGCCCTTCAAACATCGGCACTTTTTGTATGGCTGGTCTACGGCGTGGACTTACCAAAACGCCGTCTTTACATCTAGTAAATAAATGCGGCATCTTTAGGCTTTTTAAAAGGCAGGTTGCATATTCGTTATTGACAAAACATTGTTTGTCTTCCTCTTTGTGTGATTTTATCCATAAGTGTCGCCACCGGCAAAAAAGTGGGGGGCCAGCCAAACTTCAACCTGATGCTGACAAAAAAATTTTCAACATCAGTACCAAAAACTGTTCGAATTTGAGCTCCTCTTTGCCTTCCGCAGCGGCTGGATATAAGAATGTCCGGCTTCTCTTATTTTGACTGAGATCAGGAAATTTTTGGCCAAAAAGTGGGGGGCCTGGCCCCCCTGGCCCCGCCTTTTCCGACGCGTATGATTTTATCTGTAAAATTTTCTAGCCTATAAGGATTCAGAAAATTAATTTAGGGCAATTTTTAAAATGCAAATTATGTGGCTCAGGCGACCGGCAGGCAGCAAGCGATCAAAAATTTAAAGTAGTAGTCGCTCTGACGCTGTCGCAACGGTCGCAACCCGCCGCGCCTGGCTGATGTAGACGAAAGGAAGAAACAACAGCAGCAGAAAGAAGCAGGCTGTAGCTTCGATTAGATTGATAGAAAGCAGCATATTCATATGAAGGTGAAAATATATGTGAAGAGGAGCAGGGGAATTGACAAGTAAAAAAAAGAAACTTTAAGCAAGAGTCTGGAAGAGTTTATTGGCATGATAGAAAGTTTGTAATTTCGTCTGGGTTACTTAAGTGTAAGCCAAGGCTCTACTGGGCCCTAGCATACGTGTATGCGAGGTGCAGTGATTGAAGTCAGGAGTGGCCTCCGAAATTCCGATAACTATAGGTATAGGAGGGGCGTTGTCCCGGACAGAAAGACTATACAGTGTATGCTTAGATAATAAATTTAGGCACTGGGTATTGCATGAAAAATCCCTTCTTTATTTTTCGCCACCCGCCGGTCTCGGAGGCCTCCTCTGCAGAGTTGGTCTAAGGGGGCCCCGATATTTCGTCTCAGAGGCTTTTTAGAGTTGGTCATATGGGAGAGGAGAGGAGGGGCACAAGAGTTGGTCAAGGGAAGCCCCCCAAGAGTTGGTCTTCATCCCACAAATGTTAGTCTTGGTGGCTCCCAGAGTTCTTTTCCCCCGAAGGTTGGTCTCAGAGGCCCAAAAAAAGTTTTTTTCGTGATAGCTCACCAATGCCTTAAAAAATAATTGGAGACTGCATCAGGAGGTTTCAGTTGGTAAAGATTTACCTGTTTAGCCCAAATTTTTCACATGGTAATGGTCAAACAATGCTGCTTGGGGACGATTTAAAAAAATTTACTTTGAGAAAATTAAACAAAATATCCATACCTTAGTTCAAACAAGGGCTCTGGGAGTTTACCACCTGAGTACCCAAATTGGAAAATTTTTACTCCACCATACATTTTGAGGGGAATTTTCCACCCACTTGCCATATATTCCGAGCTGAATTTTCCATTCGACACCCTAGCGCAAAACCTATTTTTGGGTCATTGGTGTAAACAATCCCAAACCTCCCACAGTTGTTTATATTCACTACTTCGAGACAAGATTTGGCCACGGTGTAAACAATCCCAAATCTCCTCACAGCTGTTCAAATCCACCACTGCTAGACAAGATTTGGCCACGGTGTAAACAATCCCAAATCTCCCCACATCTGTTCAAATCCACCACTACTAGACAAGATTTGGCCACGGCGTAAACAATCCCAAACCTCCCCACAGTTGTTTATATTCACTAATTCGAGACAAGATTTGGCCACGGTGTAAACAATCCCAAATCTCCCCACAGCTGTTTATATTCACTACTTCGAGACAAGATTTGGCCACGGTGAAAACAATCCCAAATCTCTCCACAGCTGTTTATATTCACTACTTCGAGACAAGATTTGGCCACGGTGTAAACAATCCCAAATCTCCCCATAGCTGTTCAAATCCACCACTGCTAGACAAGATTTGGCCACGGCGTAAACAATCCCAAACCTCCCCACAGTTGTTTATATTCACTACTTCGAGACAAGATTTGGCCACGGTGTAAACAATCCCAAATCTCCCCACAGCTGTTTATATTCACTACTTCGAGACAAGATTTGGCCACAGTGTAAACAATCCCAAATCTCCCCATAGCTGTTCAAATCCACCACTACTAGACAAGATTCAGCCACGGTGTAAACAATCCCGAACCTCCCCTTAGTTGTTTACTTGGTCACGGTGTTACAATCACAAACCTCCCGTCTCCGCGGCTACCTACACCGACCGCTGCGCTGCGCGTCTGGGCCAGGGCTCGCTGAGGCGCGGCGCAACCTCCCCTACCCAGGCTGTTCCTGCATCCGCCCCTGCGCTTCACGGCTGGGCCGGGGTGCGGCGAGGCGCAGCGGCGTCAGTCAGCGATGACTCACGCTCGTCGGCTGGGCCTCTAACTGCGCGTGCGACCATTCGCAGCCGGCCGGACCCCACTGACGCCACAACTAACTCGCCGGGATGGCGCCCCCAAGCGCTATACGAATAGGTTTACGGACACATCCCGATTGGTGATGGATCGAAAATGGATTTCTTCAACCAGTGCCCTGAAATTGGGAATTTTGTATGGAAACCCACGCCCAGACTTGATCAATTTTGACATCCTAAATCTTGAATTTTGACACAAACAAAATCATTAGAGGGCCCGGCTTGCGAGGTGGTGGCCTCAATGACAGTTTTTAGTGTGCCCTCGTTTGCATCTCCTACTGGTTTTTAACATTGTGTTAACATGCACCGGAAGATTTGTTGTTGCTTGTTGCAGTCGTCGCGAATACATGTATGGATCTAAATGAATAAAATGCAGCATTATCAGTTTCCTTGTTTCAGAAGTTGAGGAATGGAAGCAGGGCCAGAACAGCAACTGAAGCCAACATAGCACTGGATAACGATCCTGCAACACTAGCTTTGTGAACCTGTTACCTCCATATTGTATGCAGCATTCTTTAAACAGTCTTGTCAGGGTTGATTCCAAGTGAAAATAGAACACAGCATGCATCTTTGGAGAGAAGGAAGTTCGAATATTGAAGGATTCTAGCACAAACATTTTACAATAAATGTTCAAAAGGATAAAACCCTGTAAAAGAGAACATTCCTAACAAATGCTTCTTCCCAAGCACACTAAGAGACCTCACAGAATGTGAAAGATAATGCCTGACAGACAGCACGTCTAAACCACGGATACAATAAGCTGAATCAACCACATAACAAAAATAAAATCAGCCATCGACCCCTCACGTCTCTAAGCGTACTAATAAAGTAAGAGCAGTAATAATATACCCCACTTCGTAAACCACACTCTTCTCCCTCTCTTTCTCTCCTCTTTCAACAACAACAAAAGCCCCCACGCCTCACACCCTTGGTATGTACGCTTTCGTCTAAAACGTATCGCTGAGCTCAAAATAAACACGGAGACTAGCGGCAGCGCTGATTCGCGGTACCATCGGACAAACAGAATTCAGGGACAAATTAAAACCCCAAATAATGCTCGTAGTTTTGCTAACCAAAACTGATGGCCGAAACTGCTTAAGTTAAAGCTGGTATGAGACATCGTGACCTTCACATTGCTCGAAACCCAAGCAATCGTCACCACAAGCTCTATGGTCACCTCACCATTCTTGGAGGATACTACTGACCAAGGCCCAATGCCTTTAAATGTAGTGCTACTGACGCAATGCATGCTTTGATGACGTCAGCTCCTAACGATTGAATTTCGACATCCTTAGAAATCGCGCGGGTCAGGGTGAATCATAACATTTATTTTGGAAGTTTCTGTGCAAAAAAAACTTTTGAAAGTACTCAGAATATGAAATCAGGATCTGTTCTTTTTGGAAAAAATATTGTTCAGCCATATTTTGGGTCATGTCACTCGGAATTTGGAGTGGAACAATGCAAGCATTGCTAAATAGTTTCGACATCCTTGGCTTAAAAAAAACTATAGTTTCACGATGTTTTGTGGACATGTATAAAATGAAAAATTATGCTGTCTAAGTTTGATAAAACGATCGCAATATTGGATATTTGTTCAACAGTTCTTCACGGAATAATACCTAAGGAGGCAATTAAACGGGTCATGAACATTACACCTCTATGTATTTCTCAGAATATCCCTGAAGGCAGCTAGAATATTTAGATAAATTTCAGGGTGCTTTTAGAAAAATAACGAAAGATTAAGGGAAATTTATTTTTTTCTTCACAAATGCCGAACCTCTGCGTGATATAAAGGTGGACCATTTCGACAACCTTTCCACGCACAGGGGGTCTTCCTGGTCAGTTTACTTACATTAGAAAAACCGTACTTGGCAACCGCTGTCGACAGGCTTGACTGCATTTGACGCGAGATGCCTTCCTCAGCATTGTGAAAATGAATTTGCCGCATTTGAGACTAGTGTTTGTGTACGTTTCTGGATTGAATGCTGGATTTTGGACATCGCCAGTTGTTATCACCCAGGGTTTCGCAGTTCACACGTACGTTTGAGAGTTGGTAAGTTTTTTTAAGTAGTCAGTATTGGTATCTCTTTGGCTTAAGCAGGCTAATTCTGAACCTCAACCTGTTGTTCATTCTTTCAATCAGGGTTCAGGGTTCTTTATTTCAATCAGGGTAATAGAATTCAAGTTTGAGAAAGCCAGGCACGTGGGTAAAGGGTTTTAAGTAAATGATTATTTTCATGCTGGCCATTTGACTAGGTATTTTCATTTTTGTTGTGTGATTGCATGCTGCAATTTCTCCTTGAATTCAAGTGAAAACGGAGGGAGTGAATCCTGCTGATGTCGGTATAATTTCGTAAATAAGTTTGTTTGAAAATATTTTGTTCAAATGGACAAGTTTTGGAAACTTCCCTGCCTTTTAGACATTTCAGCTTGCTAATGGTTCTAAAGCAAGACCTACCTCACCCGAGCAATTGTTTTGGTGGGTATTCCAGACTTTGCTTTACTTATATCTGAATACTGTAGGTTTGCGACTTATTAATGGGGCATTCCAGGACAGATCGACCAAGGCTTGACACCACCATGTCTAGAAAAAATCTGAAACTTTGTCTCCGGGGTACTTTTGGGCCAGAAACACAACTGTGAGAATCTTAGGCCCCTCCGACCAACGATGACCGAGATATAGTCCGAGGCATTTTCGAGAGGTCACCTTGCAGACTCATCTTTGATGCTTCATAACTCCAAAACGCATTGCCTGATTAACAAGTTTTGTATATCATTGAACTCGTCTTGAATTATACATTATTTTGAAAAAAGAAAATTTCAAAATTTTGAAATTGTTTAATTTTAATTCGTTTGACCTTTTCTTTTTTGACCTAGGTTGACCTTTTCGCAGTTGAAATTGCCCTTTTAGACATCTCAAAAATTTGCTTCATAAAATATCTTTCGATAAAAAAATCAAAAAAATGCGTTCTTGCTATAAATTCCAAATTTTTAGCATCTAAGGTAGGTATGCAGACGGTTTTTTACCACTGCGGTAGTGCAGCCTTATATTTAACACCGCAAACAAAGCGATTGCTTTTGTAATCGGTTGCTTGCAGTCATATTGCATTGTTTTTACGAAATTTTCATCGTGAAAGTGTCAGAATTTATGAAAATTAACACGCGCCCACGCGAGGGGGCGGGCAACCGGCCTCCTCAGGTTTCCACAGGTAGTAAAAAAACCTTCGCGCAGCGCCACCGTACTTCATCTACCACTAACTCGAAATTCTTTACAGCTTCTGGAAAAATGTTAGGTCTTTGTCATACCAGGTCAGACCGCCAACCCAGGTCAAGGGACCTAACCTCGAAAAAACTTTGGAGGTGCATCAGTAGGATCAAATCTAACCTATCGTGCTTACATTCACATCACATAGTAAGGTCACCGAGGAAGATAATTTTGAGTAGCAGGATTTCTATATCGATAGCCTGGGACGAGGTCAGGGTCACGATCTTTCCATTGGAAATGCATGGGGCAATTGGTAAATTTTGATAACTTTCCAGAATTGAGAATTGTAATGGAATTGTCGAGAATTGCAATGGAGGTTTTATTTTTACGTTGTCGTGTCTGACTTGCCACTGCAGCTCGATTAATATTCTTTTTACCATACAGACCTAAGTCCGACTCCAGGTCAAAGCAGGTTTATTTTAAAATTTGACTAGAGAAGATTATAAGATATATAATTTGATCGGGCTCGATAAGAGCACTCCAATAGTGCTGAACATTTTTTTCTACGGCCCTCCTCTGTCAGCTATTATGCCACAAAATTTAGGTTTCCACTTAGTTCCTCTAAGGAATACTTTGACCTCGATCAACCTCAAAGGTGACTCAACTAAACGCTTGTATGTAACATTGTCAGTTGTGATTAAAACTGGCTATTTAGCGGCGTCGCTCCCAGTGCACTGTTCATTCTACATGGTTTACTGAACAGCAGAGATAATCCACAATTAGGCCACGGAGCCTGTGTGATATAACATGCCTTCAAACAAAACACTGCGATGGCTCGTATTTTTTCAGAACTTATGCCTGGAGCATGAAAGCGAGAGAAATGACTGAAGAATACACATCTCCTGACCGAGAGCTGTACTGCACAATGCAAAAATAGATTTAACTTCATCAAATGGTGCTGCCATGCACACGATTTCAAAGCAATGCAAAGGTGTAATTCCAGGGCAAAAGTTATATCGAAGCAAAATTCAATTATGTAACTGAAGTGTTTTCACTACGCCTCACAGCAAGGGCGCCTGTGACTATATAGAGAGCACTGCGAAACCGGCAACCTATCACGATGGTTTAAAAAGTCCAGTGAAAAGTAAATACGTGATGCCAAAGGTACGCATGTTTTTCTTACGCATACATTTTTTTCAGCAGGATTAAGTTCTTGTTCATTCCACAATCAAGCATAGCCAATGTTGCCAGACAGCTCCAAAGTCTGTTCGCCGATGCCATCATGGAAACATGAATGCAAGTTTCAAAGAATACCAGCGGTAAAAAAGACTGTTCATGAAATCTCTACAAACAAAGGAAGAGAGGTTCGGGTTTCGTTTACCTACGCTCGAACCAAACAGTGTCGTGCTGTGCAAATAGACTTTATTTTATGGGTGCTGCGTGAATGGTCGCAAATTTAGTCATGGCGAATGTCCAATACAAAGGGAATATTAAACATACTGGTATAGATTTTAGCATAATTAATGAGCTGACGGCCATCATTGCAGGTGAATGAATGCGTCTGTACAGGACAAAGTCAGTGTCAGTGTTGAAGTCATCTCAATGTGTTCCCATATTCTTCAATGATTATACAAGGCACCAGGAGTGTGGAATTTCAAATACTACTCATTGGTGCAATGTAGTTCAACCGGCCTGTGAGAGGGCTAAACACATGATACATTTTGCTATTTATTTTCACGTAGTGGCTCTTGCTATTGCTTCAAATTCTCCCATCCCTAATCATTAAAAAAACACTAATCAAAAGCCTTTCAAAGAGGCGTTTGAACTGGGATCTGTGTCAGCTATGAAATGATCACCTTTTAAAAATATCATGTGAGGCAACCTGTTCAAGCGACCAAGTTGAATGCGTTATGATTTCAGGACATTTTTCGCATATATGAGCAAATTGAAATTACTTCCTGGGAATGAAAGCCTTTCAGACGTTTTTTTTACATTGTATGAATCCTCTCAAACGTATGCTGTCCTGCACTGGGTCACCTTGAATTGATACTATTTTTCCATCTCCGGGAACGATGTAATTGTGTGAGTTAGTGGTGCTTATAGGATAAGTTATACTTGTTTCAATTATTGATAAAGTCCCGACATCTTTGTAAATTTTCGTTTAAGGCTTCAAGGCCCATTACTAATAACTTCCTTTGCCCTCGTCTCCATCGGAACAATGGATCCTTTTCTATCACTTTTAATGGCTGCTATATTTTTTTACAAATCTTGTCCAAGTTGTTTCTAGTTCAGTTTTAGGAGTCGGAGTCTCACTAGAGTCATCAAGGGACTTTTACGGAGACCCCGTTCCCACCACCCAAACGAGCAACTCCAACGATGAAGGGTTGATTAAGGAACCAAAGTTGAACGTCCCACAAGGCATAACGACGGCCATCTACCTCAGGTCACCCCCTCAACAGTCAGTTGCCAGATGACCTACGGTATTTACGGTACCTGCCATCTGCCAGTTGACCTAAATTTTTTTAGAAGTTGAAACAAATGTCGAGTTAGAGGTAGATGAAGTACGGTGGCGCTGCGCGGATGTGTTTTTTTACTACCTGCAGAAAACTGAGGAGGCCGGTTGCCCGCCCCCTCGTGTGGGCGCGTGCTAATTTTCGTAAATTCTGACACTTGCACGATAAAAATTTCTTAAAGACAATGCAACATGATTGCAAGCAACCGATTACAAAAAAATCGCTTTGTTTGCGGTGCTAAACATAAGGCTGTAATACCGCAGTGGTCAGAAACCGTCTGCATACCTACCTCAGGTGCTAAAAATGTGGAATTTATAGCAACAACGCATTTTTTAATTTTTATCGAAATATATTTTATGAAGCAAAATTTTTGAGGTGTCTAAAAGGGCGATTTCGACTGCGAAAAGGTCAAACTAGGTCAAAAAAGGAAAGATCAAACGAATTAAAATTTAAAATATTCAAAATTTTGAAATTTTCCTTTTTCAAAATAATGTATAATTCAAGACGAGTTCAATGATATACAAAACTTGTCAATCAGACAATAGGTTATGGAGTTATGAAGCATCAAAGATGACTCTACAAGGTGACCTCCCCAAAAATGCCTCGAGCTATATCTCGGTCACCGTTGGTCGGAGGGGGCTAAGATTCTCACAGGCGTGCTCCTGGCCCAAAACTACCCTGGAGACAAAGTTTTAGATTTTTCTAGACATGGCGGTGTCAAATTGAAATATTTTTGGTCGTTTTGTCCTGGAATGCCCCTAATGTATTACCTAGTACGTTTGATGCTTCTATTTTGAAGAAAAAAATCTTCTAAAGTTGGTTTAACTTCTGTTCATACAGTTAATTTTAACATCTATCACGCATTGTTTGTATTTGTATTTGAATCCGTACATATATTTGCAGAATTTCATGTGCATATTATGTTTTAGTACGTGTAATTGTTTTCGGAGATGTTCTGATCCTACATCTGCTTTTTTCCCTTTTTGATGATTAATTTTGACCTCTTTTTTCTATTAATTTTGACATCCCACACTCTGCAGAAAAGTAATTTTAGGACACTGTCTGCTGGGGAGTTTCGTACTTGTAAAAAGTAAAAGTAAAAGATGCTGTTCGGGTTATTTTGCGCGGCAATAGCCAAAACATTGACCCACATTTGAGTTCGAGTATTGTGGTGTACGGGCGGATACTTTTAGGGTCATTTTAGGCTAGTGCTATCGACCTTTCAGGGGGCGCCGTGGCTATGTCAGGGGACGCCAAGGTTCGATGGGGGCAATGACCACAACTACCCCCCCCAATCCACATATTTTAACAGCGCTTGAACATAATCACACGGACCCTGTATTTGTGTTTCGGCGCATTTGTGCAGAATCGGATTCAGAAGGGGACAAGAAGGCATCCCCCAACCCAGTGTTCCATCTATGACGATTTCCCTAAAAAGCACTCGTCTCTATCTCTATCTCTGTCTCTGTCTCTGTCTCTGTCTCTGTCTCTGTCTCTGTCTCTGTCTCTGTCTCTGTCTCTGTCTCTGTCTCTGTCTCTGTCTCTGTCTCTGTCTCTGTCTCTCTCTCTCTCTCTCTCTCTC
The DNA here is from genome assembly GCA_034440635.1 of Lepas anatifera. NCBI lineage: Eukaryota > Metazoa > Arthropoda > Thecostraca > Lepadidae > Lepas > Lepas anatifera. The sequence continues at coordinate 118,916 of JAOTON010001787.1, forward strand.
TCTCTCTCTCTCTCTCTCTCTCTCTCTCTCTCTCTCTCTCTCTCTCTCTCTCTCTCTCTCTCTCTCTCTCTCTCTCCATCTGGGTAGCACACAGCAGGGAGAATGTGTGCGCTCGCAAGTTCTGGGACAATCATTTCTGCTTCTGTCCCCTCTGACTGCACTTTCCAGGGAATCATTACATAGAGGACATCCACAATGCATCCGTAACAAAACTTTATTTAAAAAAATAACAAAATAAAAAGGAGGAGAGACAGGGTAAAGAAGAAATGGGGTTACCCGGATATCATATCAACATTGGCTTAGTTTCCATGGGCGAGAGGCGATCAGGATAGAGCTGAGAATCAAGATACGACGATCGAGGCTTCCATGACACTTTAGCTTGGATGAGGATAAGAGCTGTTCTGGATAGAAAGTTTTCAATCTCAATTTTGTCTACATTTCTGGCGCAACGGAGACGCTTCCTTTCATTTCCTTTGCCCTAATTTACGAAGAAGGCTTTACCCTCTGCAGTCCACTCTCCTTTACACTTTGCACTGTGAGGAAAATATTTATCATCACGCTGCCAAATCTTGCCCGATCTTGTTGAACGCAGTTTGACGAGAATCGGATTGACACCAGTTTCCATTGCACAAAGTTCCATACGTATCGTATTTGTATCCGGATACACCGGTCGATTGTGATTGAAATTGAGCATGGGGAGCTAGGTCATAAAGGTTAGCAGTGACCTAGGTCCCATGCACAGTTTCAATCGCAATCGGGAAGTGTATCCGGACACAATTACGACCCTGATATAGCTTTGGCAATGGGACCAGGGTTCAATTCTATTCTTCTCGGTCCGTATCCAAGATCTGACAGTATTTGGCAGCGTGATGGTACATATTCTCCTTACAGTGCAGAGGGTAAGGGAGAGTACGCTCCAGAGGGTAACGCTTTCTTTGCAACTTTGCGTGAGGGTAAAGTGAATGGAGTGAAGGGAAATGTCACTGGCGCACCAGAAATGTAGACAAAACTGAGATTGAAAATGTTTCGATCCGTTACAGCACTATCCTAATCCAAGCTAAAGTGTCATGGAAACGGCGATCGCTGTATACTGATTCTCAGCTCTATCCCGATCGTCTCTCGCCCATGGAAATAAAGCCAGTAGCTGATGAAATCCAGCAAAGCTCGTCATTGGTGAACTGGTGGGAACTTCCGACCACTTTCTTTGCACAGCATACGCGCCTACCCAGCCGCGCCCGCATCACGTCACATTCCGGTTGTAACACGGAAAACTACAGGGACCTGAGACGTCGTCATGCAGGGTACTGACGGTCAAATAAAAGCGGACCTCAACTCAAGGATGATCCTCCCTTGCACATTCCATATGTCCTTGTCATGGGTGACAGTGACAGCACCTGATTCGAAGTTAGGTGGGATTAGGCTGATCTGACTACTCTGTTGCCATCACTAGGTATCACTCGTGAACAATTTTCAAAATCATCAGTCATCCACAGCCAACAGAGATGTTCCGTTCAGTGTATGTACGTATCATCAAGCATTAGGAAGCAATTGATGTACCCGTTCTGGAACGGTATAAAAGGGATGAGAAAGTCCTTATTCCAAAATTCCACCCGGGATTTGAACCAGCGTCCGCGGCGAGGGAGCCATACACGCCAACACTGCGCCACACTGCGTCACTGCACCGCCTTGCAGCAGCCTGAACTGACCTCACCCAGCCTAACCAACAAGGATCTTCAATAATTTACCGAACATGGTCCAAATGAATATGATTTTTTGCAGATGACATTTCGACATATACTAGGGTTCACGATGACAGTGTGAACACTGCAACCCGACGACAGCAGAGTCTACAAAGTGGCAATTGCCTTCCAACGTGGATAAATACGTGGCCCTCAACAATGGTGTAAATAAGGCCGACCCGGGCCCATATCTTGGCGGCTTCCCTCAACAAGCAGCAAGCTGACTACCGAGAAACCCTGACAACAGGGAAAGAGTTGGTGACGCTATATGACTTTGGCAGTTGTTGCGCCGATAAGCTCCAACAATTTTTAATATAACAGTCCCCACAACTATCTGCTTTATCACAATTTTTCACAAGCTTTGAGCTTGATCACAAAGTTGAGGGTATTAGTATTAACACGAGCAGTTGTACCTCGCATGTTGGTTTGCATTGCCTAACACACGCATTGATAAGGGGTTTGGCATAGTGGAGGGGGTCCCTAAAGTGCCCACTCCCCTGAGATCTCGGAAACCAAGAGGGTTAGAAAAACGCCCAACGGGGGGGAGGGGCGATGGTTATCTACATTGCAGCCAAGTTTTATTTCTCCGGGTCAATATCTTCAAGAAGGGGTGTCAAGAGTGAACTTGACATAAAATCACGATTATATGACGTTATTACGTCACCACTTGAGCCTACAGTGCAGACGAACTGGTGCGACCTCAAGATCGCGATGGTCTCAAAATATGCGTCTGACTTTGAAAGCCTAAGTCGAAAAATTATGGGCCAATTCTCAAAATGCTTGCACCAACCGACGCACTCATGAATTATCTTAAGTGTAGCCAAGTAGCGTTTTCCAGCTGGGAACGGTTCCCCGGCCAGATTGGAAAAATAGGCGGCAGCACTTTAGGACCCCTCCACTGCGCGTGTTGATTACTTGTCTTGCCCCGAAACCAATATTGCTGTATTGGTGCGAGATAACAATTTTTTGGCAACCCATCCCGACTTTTCGCCAAAGCTTTCCAAATGATATTCTTACCAAGCCCTGCTGTAAACAGTATCCACAAAATAGATGCAGGAATTTGCTAAACACAGAGAGGTATCACAATGGTTAGTGGTATGTGTGCTGTGCTATGAAAGCAATAAAATATATCATTTAATATATGAAACTCCATTTTAAAAATCAGAAGCAGAAAGGGACCTACATGTGCAAGCTGAAACCAATCTTAAATCTAAGGAACAGGGAGCAGCTGGAGTCTTCAAGGGTTACCTTGAAGTATTTGCAGTTCTACAGTTCTAGCAAGTACAGTAATACAATTGTAATACAGTACAGTTCTAGTAAGTATTTATAGACTGTTAGCCTCATACTGGAAAACTCACTTCGCCCATGAAAAGTACAATGTCATACAACTTGAATGGTACCTGAACACCCTTAGACATTTGTACTTTGATGTGTTTGCCGGTAATCGGATGTGGGTCTGCCCTGGTGTGCTGCCTGAGCGCGCCCCTGCCCGGGCTCACGGTCAGTGCCCGGGGGCAAGGGTACTGTGTGCTGCGTGGAGGCTGGCCAGGGAGGCAGTCGGGTTTGTGGGCGCGGCGGGCGCAATACAGGGAACGGTGCGGACAACTTATTTTACTGCTACAACATTTCACCTACATCGAAAGGTTCCAAAACGCCATGTTGCAATAATATGTTCCATGTTGCATGCTAGAAATATCCCCACTATACCTACTGCTGGCGGAACTGGGGGGGGCACCAGAGCACAGTGCCCCCTTAAATCAAATTTTACACTAACTCTGTGGCATTGACTGAACATAAATGGGTTGAAAAGCACATGGTGCCCCCTACGCTTAAATATGGACGTTCTGCCATCACTGACTATACCACATGTGACATTGTGGCGATATGGTATGTGTATACAAAGTACTTCAGGGAGCCATTGATCACAACCCCAACACACTATTTTTCCCATTCTTGTCCTCTTGCACTCCTGGTCACCCATGGGAGCTGCTGAAGCCTGGCACTGTAACAAGGTCAAGGCGAACTCTTTGGCATTTGTATCAATATAACTTTGTTGGAAGCTCCCACTCTCAATATAAATTCTGGATTGATATATGGTGATATATGGCTGTGTGTGGTCTGCTCGGGCCCCTTTTGGGCTTACCGACGTCCTATGGTTTTCTGGGTTCCTGTGGTCTGCCCGGCCCCTTTGGTGTGCTCAGGCCCTCTGTGGTCTGTCTGGGCCCCTTGTGGTCTAAGAATATCGTGCAGAAACTGAAGCTGTTGTGTTAGTCGCGTATTTGCAGGAGTTCCTTAGTTGTGAGCAGTTTCGTGCCCCAGGTGGTGTATCCGTGCTCCCTGTTACCGAAACCGGCCCCCTGCCATGCTTGCGGGCCCCCTGTGGTTTTCCCGGGCAACGTGCGGCCGGTCCCATGCCTCCTAGAACATTCGGGGAAAAATGGATGGGCGTGAGAAATGTTAGGCCCCCCATTCCTTTTGTACTGATCCTATATGAGGATTGTAAAGGGAAATAGGCAGTACCACCTTTTCATAGTACCCCTTGACCAGTACCCAGTGTTGTAAAATGTCATGAACTGGCAAGGTGAATGGATCAGAAAAAGGTGTCTTGATCATGTAACATAAATATCAGTATCCCCGCTGCTAAAGGAATTTCGCACTTCGATCTCTACCTTCCATTTGTATCAAATTATTCGCGATAATGCGATTTCGTTCCAGGTGTGAATGTTAAAATGGTTGGACAGTATAAACATAAGTCGGGTGCCCAAAAGCGTAAAACAAAGAATATTCAATACCGAGGGGCTGCTCTGGCAAAACTACCCAAACTTTGTTCATTTTTCAGGTAACCTATGAATCTAGAATCGTCTTGCTAATTTTGCAAACTGTTATAAAATGACCCCGATCATATTTTCATTTAATTTCTAGCAACGTACGCGTCCACTTAAAGTAGTTCGTATCACTACTATTTTTGGTACTTTGCAAGCTACGTTCATTTATCGATCGCAAAAAATTAAAACCCCAATTTAAAACTAACTCGGAAAAGTGCAATGTGTATAGTTTCCAGCAAAACGGTAAAGTAAGGCTGTAATTCCAATCCTTCTTTTCCTGATCATTGCCTTCCTCGGCCAGGCCACCAGCCGGATCCCGTTTGCTAAAAGACCCTCCAGCAACCATCCCTCCTGCGTCGTCCGGGGCTGATCCCGTTGTACCTCCGGAGGAGAGCATCCCGCGTGGACGACGAAGACGGCAAGTAGACACCTACTTGTCCAATATCCTGACATACTTTAGCAGCTCGTTCAAAAGATTGGGTCTTCTGACTACTTTTTGGGCTAAATAGTGCAAATCAGGAACAGTGACGAATAGTGCGCTAAAAATTGTTATTTAACCTTTGCAGTCAGTTTTCGACAAACAAACGGTCGAAAATACGTTTTTCGGTCACATTTTCATTAACAAAAAAATACGGGCCCCCATCATGTACGGGCCCCCCATCATGTACGGGTCCCCTTTCGAGCCGGGTGCCCCCAATCGAAAACATAAAGTTGCGCCCCTGGGCCTGCAGGTTCCGTTCTCTGACGAGCTCAAATTAACAGAAGTCCTCATTTGGTCTTTCTCAGCTGGAGAGACTGAGTCGGAAACCACGGGCAGTCGCCCGTGGATGGGGGTCAGTCAGGCAGGGACCTCGTACCATAGGTCAGTCCAGTTTGAGTTCAGTCTCGCCTTGAACTGTTCGACAGTGCAGGCTTCAACCATGGATACCGGTAGCGAGTTCCAGTCATGTACAATGCGACACCTAAAGGCAGTACGGCGAACTCTGGATGTGGCAGTAGGCTTAACCAGCTTCCAGGGGTGGCCACGGGTGCGCGAGGTCCTGTCCAGACTGAGAAATAGTGTTGGGTCCTGGTCAACAGCCCCGTGTAGGAGTTGATATGTCCTAATCATGCCGCCTCGGCGTCTTCTATAGTATATCGCAGGAAGCTTGAGAGCTCTCAACCTTTGTGGGTATGGAAGTCCCCTAATAGAAATGACCAAACGTGTGGCACTGCGTTGAACTTTTTCAAGTGCTCTCTCCTCAGCGCGATTGAAGGGGCCCCAAGTAGAATTACCATATTCGAGAAGAGGGCGGACTAGTGCCTTGAAGACAAGTGGCAGTGTGAGCAAGTCTATGTTAGCGAAGGTCCTTCTAATCAGTGCAAGGACACGAGTAGCTTTCGAGACTGCTGATGCCGCATGCTCCCTGAATTTTAACTCACTATCAATGAGCACACCTAAATCCTTCTCAACTTCTGTCTTTTCCAAGGATGTTCCCCCCATGCAGTAGTTGTGGTGGCTGTTGGTACGGCATAGGTGGAGGACAACACATTTATTGACATTGAAGTGGAGTTGCCACTCAACAGACCACTCATAAACCCTGTCAATGTCGGCCTGGAGAGAACTAACAGAAATGGGATGATTGACCCTATTGTATATCTTTGTGTCATCTGCGAAAATTTTATGCCAGACTGGACACGATCCAGAAGGTCATTGATAAAGATAAGGAACAGCAGTGGTCCTAGGACAGATTCCTGCAGGACCCCACTGGTCACAGTGGCCCAATCAGAGATCGAGCCAGCCACTGAGACACGCTGGAGTCTTCCCGTCAGAAATGCCTTTATCCAGCGCAAGAGCTTCCCTGTCACTCCATAGCCCTCAATCTTCCTCATAAGCCGTGCATGTGGAACCTTGCCGAAAGCTTTCTGGAAGTCGAGGTAGACAGAGTCTACAGGATGGGTTCTCTCCAGCATTTGTGTCCATTCCTCAATGACTTCGAGGAGATGAGAATCGCAGGATCGCCTAGGTCGAAATCCATGTTGACTGCTGGACAACAAGTGGTGCTCGTTAAGGTGCTGTAATACTGTATCCTTGATGATGGACTCAAGAACTTTGCAAGTCACAGAGGTTAGGCTGACCGGTCTGTAGTTACCTGGGACCTGCCTATCCCCTGCCTTGAAGATTGGGATAATGGTCCCAAGTTTCCACTTGCTTGGGAGGACTCCCTCATCCAGAGATTTCCTAAATAGACATGCCAGTGGAATGGCAAGAGAGTCAGCTGCATCATGCAATACCCGAGGATGGACAAAGTCCGGACCAGGAGAGCTGGACACACTAAGGCGCAATAACTTGGAGCGGACTACATGAGGAGTTATAAGGACGTCATCGACAGAAGCTTCTGGACAATGGTTGTGGTATACTATCCAAGTCCTCCTCAGTGTAGACAGATGAGAGAACTGAGTTAAGAAGCTGCGCCTTATCACTGTCATTTTTAATAAGGCAGCCGTCTTGAGTCTTCAAGTCGTTGATAACAGACCTGGTCTTAAGTCTTGACCCAGTATAGGACCAGAAAGCCTTTGGGTTGGTTTTGAGATTCACAGCAAGTTTGCTCTCATAGTCCCTACGAAGCCTCCGGGTTGTGGTCCTCAAATTGTTTTGGCACCGGGTAAGCCTGGCGAGATCAATTGGATCCCTTGTGCGCTGGTAGACTTGGGATAACTCCTTCTTCTTTTGTTTGATATTGAGGGTTTGACTATTCATATAAATGTTCTTACGATTACCTCTGGTCCTGAACTTTGGAATGCATGCATCTATGCTTGAGTTGAGACGAGTCATGGAGAGTTTGAATGCCTCTTCAGTACACAATACCTCCATGATGTTCCAATCAATGTCAGAAATCATTGTGTTCAGCTGTCCAAAATTGGCTCGGGCAAAATTGTACTTGGTAGTTCCACAGTCCTTGCGAGCTGCATAGCACTGAACGTCAAAACAAAGAATCAAGTGGTCACTCCTACCTACCCCATGGAAGTATTCAAGGTTTTTCACCATTCCTTCTTCGTTAGTAAATATCAAGTCCAAAAGATTTGCTGTCTGACTATCCTGAAAACGAGTGGGCTGTGTGACATGTTGATACAAAAAATGATCTTGAGCAAGTTCAATTAGATAATGGGACGGATGACCGGGAGGCACCATGGAAAGTTCAGTAGACCAATCAATCTGTGGAAAATTGAAATCACCAGCCATGAGAATATGTGATGCTTTCGTTCCTGAGGCCTCCTTCAGCAATTCAGAAAAGTCAACCATGCTCTGATGCCCATCACCGGAAGGGCTGCGATAGATGCCTCCGACCAGCAAATAGTCTTCTCTGTGCAAGTTGACTCGGATGAATAGGTGCTCTTTGAAGACGGCTGGAAAAGAAACAAGGGATGACCTCAGGGTGTTCCGTGTGTAGATTGTTACTCCACGTTTGCCATTAGGACCAAGGTCTGCTAGGTTAGGGTCAAAGCTTGAGAAGATGTTATAATTAGGTATGCTTAGGAGAGATGGATGAATAGGTAGTCTTTGGGCCTTTGGAATCACCTTGGTTAGGATGATAAGGTCTGGCTCTTCACCAGCAATCTGTAAACAAAATTTTTCTCATTTGTTGAGAAACTGGTCACAATTTGTGTATAGTACTTGAATATGCTGTGCATCATTTAGTCAGATTGACTGGCCTTGTTGGGAAGAGCTGGCTGCAGTGGTTGAATTAGGTCCTGGAGGATTGGCATTGAGATCCTGTCTCAGTTGAGAGAGTACCACAGGTGGAGTGCTGTCCAGTTCTCCTGGCACTTGGCAGGCACCTACACAAACAGGTGAAGGAGATACCAGGTCCCTGGTTTCAGCTGGTTGATCACAGCAAGCACATGATACAGTGACAGACCTGTTTTGATCTGGCTGGGCTTGTGGTATCCCTGTTCCCTTGAGTATGCCAAACTTTTCCTGCCTCTCGCTGATCCAGATTGTGTTTCCCATGTTTCCTTGAATTCCCTTTATGTTTCCTTAACCCAAATTTACAATATTGGTTAATTAATACCTGTTTTTTAACAAAATTTAAGGTTAAGACAGTATTGTTTTGTTTGATTTTGATAAATGACAAAAAAGTTTTAGGCTCTGCACTCTTATCTCCTTTACCTCTGGACTGTAAGGAAATACAAAACAGCCGCCCGGTAGCTCAGTTGGTAGAGCGTTGGGCTCCGGCCCGCTGCTCAGAAGCATGCAGTGGCAGTGCATGTCTAGGCTTGGGATCGGTTCCCCTGAGACGCTCCGGCGCTCAATAGTTTACCCGACGTACAGGTCGGCTGGCAACTGACTGGTGAGAGGGTGACCTGAGAGGGGCGGCCGTCCCTGTGCTTTGTGGGACGTTAAACTTTGGCTTCTAAATCAACCCTTCATTGTGGGAGTTGCTCGTTCGGGTGATGGGGTCGTGGCCTCCGTGACAAGTCCCTTGATGACTTTAGTGAGACTCCGACTCTAACAGTCGAACTGAGAACAATTTGGACAAAATTTATATAAAAATATTTACTATTGCCCTGCCAAATCCTGACAATCTTGTTGGATGGAGTTTGATGAGAATCAGCTTGAAACCTGGTTTTCATTGTCAAAAGCTCTTTCCATATCTTAATAGCATTCAGATACAGTGCACAATAATGATTGAAATTAAGGATTGAACCTAAATGCAGATCAATTTTTAAGTAATATTTAAGCAGTATCTTACAGTGAAAGTAGCTTACTAATAACCATTGCAATAACATAATAGTGGGTAGAAATTTTTAAGCTTTGCAAGTGCTAAAAGAGGAAACAGTTTCAGCTAGGTACAGTAGCAAGAGCACCAGTAGCAATTTTAGCTACTATCATAGAAGAGGCAGCAGTTTTTTATTTGGCAGTGGCACCAACATCAACATCAAGTATACTTCCTGTCCATGACCTTGTTGGGCAATAAGTCAGTAACGATCAACAATTAGGCAAGTTAAAACAATATCATTGGCTTCAAAATTTCAAGGCCTTAGGTAAGATAAGATTTAAGTATGACAAAGGAAAACCATATTCCCAATTTGAATTAGGTAGGTAGGTACCTATGCTGGTACCTAGGTATTAGTCTGGCAAAGTAAAGCTGACAGGTGGTTCCACAAACCTGATAAAAATATAAAATAATACTTACCAGTTGCTGTTGCTGAGGAGTAAGGCACACCTTGGAAGATAGTTAATGCCACCAATATCAGCGGCCATGATAAAAAGGCAGCTTTGAACCACACGCCGTTGCACATTTCCAGAGCCTTTAGTGTCGGTGCCAATCGTTGGAAGACTTCCAATTTTGTTACCTCTTTCTGCAGCACACCTCAACACCCAGTTATTATAGCTCAGTTAGAAACACTGCACACAACCCTCCCTAAAAACAATCATAAAAAGGAGTTGGAATATATCAGGCAATATACCCAAACGCACTCCCACCACCACTCTCCTTTGTCGCCGCGTCGTCGCGGTACGAAACTCTAAAACTCTCCTCCCGAGCCTTGGAAGAACTGAGCTGCCCACATCATGCTGCCGTGCAAATTATTTATGAGTACCAGATGTAGTTTAAAGTGCTACCAAATGGTTACATGATAGTACCGAAAACGTTCAGCTGAAACAAATGACCATAGTGATACTTAAATCTTGTATCTTGTATTAATCGCCAACAGGTCACTGGCGGATCCAGGGGAGGGAGACAAAAAGGCATTACCCTCAAACGGAAAATATGGGGAAAATATGTTTTTGCCACCCCCCAAAGCTGTCGACCTCCTTTTTGCCCCGACTCCTTTCTAGTTTATAAGCAAGGTTTTGTAACTTCAACTCTCAACTTCAAAGAGAACCAGTATAAACATCCTTCAGTGTAAACATTAGGCCTCGGATAGCAAATCAAACATATTGTGGCCACATTCTTGATTCCGCGACCTTCTCTTTTTCTTTCTTTCTTTTCTTTTTCTTATCGACTTTGGCTTGCCCCCCCATCTACCGGGTAGATCCGCCACTGCAAGAGGTAGTTATGAATGTAGCTCAATTACAGGCGAGGTTGTTAAAGCAAAGTTTTTATTGCTGTACCAAAGCTGTTTAAGTTGTTATGATCCGCGCCCCGGTGGTCCTCCGAGCCACCTTCGTCTTGGTGGGGGGGGGTGTTTGAACACCCCCTCCTCGAACTCGGCCCCATGAGGGATAGCGAAAAAACGCGAACGCTGCAAGATACATCATACAAATTCATGAAGAGACTATATTAGTACTTCTTGGCTAGGTCATGATCGGTCAAAGAAGATGGCATTTTGAGCAGAGCTGCTGGGCTCTAGCATTGGACAGGTTTGAGTTAGAATAATGTTTAGGCGTTATTCGTTTCCTCTCGTCGCGGAGTATCGAATGATGCATAATATGACGATAGGTCAAAACACAAAAATGACCTGACCTCAGGTCAGGTCAAGGTCACTTTTTGATCTAGCATAGTCAATATGCATATCAATTGACTTGCACAATACCAACCCAAACGCAATGATATCAAAATAAAAGCTGTATCATCCTTTCTGGCAAAGTTATTGACCAAGTCTGAAAACTGCTTGAGTAGCCCCAGATGACGTCTCAGGGGTCACAGGTCAAAAGTTGCAACATGAACCTGGAAAGGAGACCAGGATACTACGATTTGAGGAATATGTAGGTATTATCGGCTGTATGTACAGAAATAGAGCCCAATTTCTGCTTTTCCCATGGCATGGAAAGGTCATGATCCGTACTTGACCTTAGGTCATCGATATGAAAATCCCGGAATGTTTTGTAGCACTTGGTGGGCCCATTATGTGGCATCAGGTTCAATCCGATAGATTATCATTTTTTACTTATGCCACCTTAAACGTTTTTGGAGGTGAGGTGCCTTGACCTGCACTGGTGACCTGACCTGAGATGACTCGGCTTTGAAATTTTTGGGAAAGTTGCAAAATTGATCAAGGATGAGGTGTGCCAAGTACGGCGGCGCATTGTGCCGCCATTTTTTCATACCGCCGGAAAAACCCGAGGGGATGTTCAGACACCCCACTGGGGCGAGGGTTAAAGTTATTATATTATTGAAGTATAATCTTCCTAAGACCTAGGCGGTGCGGAACGCAAAGGGCGCGGGACACCGTGCCCGCCTTGGGCTGACTAGGTGGCACCACCATTGAGGTGCCCCTAAATCGGTGAAAATAGCGATAGGACGGCGATTTACTCCGTTAGTTTTTCATAGATATGATATGTCTTGCCAAAGAATCCTCAATCTCACGGGTAACCTCTCCCATGACCTAAGGTAGACCGGGGCATGAGCACTGAAAATGATGTCCGTTAAAATGTGGCCGTCGTTGACGAGGCATGTGGCCATAAGTAAATAACTGTCCGCATAGCTGGAAATCTCTTCTCGATCCAGGGGGTCCTGGGTGGGTTAACGTTGGTGCGGCCATACATGCCCCACATAAAGCCTATGGGAGACCACAAATCCAGGGGGGTCTTGACCCCCAACCCCTCTGATTTCCACCCATGACTGATATTTTGTACACCGGACTGTCATGGGTGGAAATCAGGGGGTTGGGGGTCAGGACCCCCTGGAGACACTAACTTTGAAATATTGCCAACTTAAGCCTACTGTAAAATGAATAAAGCGAAACCCGTTTTCAGGAAAAAACGTTAGAGCGATCAAATAGCATGCCGATATAGACCATTATTTTCTCAAGACGTTTCGGCTTGTTCTCTTTTGATTAGGCATAGTTGCTGAATAATATCACCCTCAGCAGTTTTTTTCATAATCACTTTTCTTCAGGGAAAATACCTTTCTATGATATATTTTTGTGTTAAATGTTCCTCTCGCCAGGAAACAAAGCCCTTCACGGGAATTCAAATGAGATATATATCCCGTAGAGGATACAACCTAATTCATATATTCCAGTGACGGCGGATTCCATTTTCGAGAAGGTGTGCAAGATCTTCGGGAGGGGCGCCTTCCTCCCCAGGAGGCGCCTTCATCCCTTAGGGGGCGCCTTTGCTATCCAAGGGCGTTTTGCAGAAGCTCTTTGGACTCGGCATGCAAGGCCACATGGGATGGCTTATTTCTAATTTTCTGAAAAATATGTATTTTAGATTTCGCGTAATGAGTTTACGTATCTGAATGGTATCAGCAACAAAGCGGCATAGCCCTGGGTTCTGTGATCTCCATGGCCTTGTTTGCCGTTATGATCAATGATATTGCAGACACTCTTCCCGCAGACATACGCCATGCACTTTTCGTTGAAAACAATATGGGTGACAGCGTCTACTACAGCAGCTGCGCAGAGGCGGTTGCAGCGGGTCTATATCAGATGTTCCCCACGATCAAATCTTCCCATGTATCAAATCTTCCCTCGTTCACATTTTCCCCACGTTCAATTTTCGCCACGATCAATTCTTCCCCACGATCAAAAGTTCCACAGTAAAGTTTACTTCAGAGCCAAGGTTTTTTAGTATACTGTTCAAGTCCCGGCTCCTACGTCATAAACCCAGGCCGAGGTATAAAACTTCAAACCTTGAAATAAGCACCCGAAACAGGAGTAAATGTATAAAATAGTGATGAGGTGAGGTGAATAAAACGAGTCTTTTACAGGGTTCAGTGGGGTGTTGGGTAATTGACATCGGCCGGTGGCGACGCCTGGCGGAGGGCAAGTCAAGGGCGGAGGAGTAACGGCGGCGGTCAAGGGCGGCGATGGCATGGCTGGCTGGCCGTCCTGCACAGGAATTGTCTCGCATGCTCGCATGCGATGAACATCATGTTGCAGCAGGGGCGGATGCAGGAAAGGGGACCTATCTAAGTTTTCTTATCTAGTTTTTTATCTTGCGTAGTCAAGAAACGTGATATAATTATCGGTACAGTAGTGTTGTCATCGGGCGATTTGCTTAGTGCGGTGCATGGGGGTTGCGTCGGCTGCGATGTTCATTACATTTCAGCAGTGGCAGAGCCAGGAGGGGGAGCATTAACACATTTCCGATTTTGGTTTCAACACTTGTATAGGCGAATGACAAGTTTTTTAGGGCATAAGCGGGTCCAGGGGCAAGGGCACGTGCCCCTCCCCGATCGACCCTCGGCGCCCCCTGAAATGTTCACGGCGCCCCCTGAAATTTCGCTTCCCACCCCCCCAGGATACGAAATCCTGCGCCTACCGATAGGATTTGGCGCCCACCTGATAGGTTTTGCCGGTCATAAGTGGCGCCCCCTGGTCCGGATGCCGCCCCCCGGTCCGGATGGCGCCCCCCGGGAAGGTGCCCCCCGATCGGCAATCCTGGATCCGCCTATGTTTTAGGGTACGTTAAAAAGTGACATTTCTTCTCCCGGGGTGCCCCTCAAAAGTGATGTGCCCCCATACCAAAGCTCTTGCTGAGCCCCTGCCTGCTACCAGCCGTTCGCGCACTTGAATTTTGCCGCTTGAAAAGGCAACATGAACCGAAACACAAAAAGAGGACCACCAGGGCATGCCGATATACATTACTCTGGGAACACAACATATATAAGCAAAACAATTAAGGTGAGCTCGCGCCATAATTGAAATAAGGAAAACCAACTGCCACCACAGAGATGAAGCACATTCAACCATTTTTTTTGTTTTTACCTCCCTGCGCAGAGAGAAGGTTCACATATACATATCTCTGCGAGGCCTGCAAGCTGGCCTCCCGGTTACTAGAGCCAGCTCGATTGCTAGGGCCTGCACTGGATGCAGGCCCATCCCGCTTTGGGGGCTTGTGTCGAGGGCGACCTCGTGACACTGTACTCCAGTCATCACTCACATCCAAAGTCTGCTCAACGCTGCTAACCTGGGGACTCACATGCTTAGTCGCCATCACACTCTCCGCTGCAACGACTGAACTCCTATCATTTTGCATCACTACACCTGTGTCCCTACCATCTCCCTTTTTTACCATACTCTGCCCTTCCTTTACCTCCTGTACTCCCTTCTGTGCTTCAACTACCTTGGTCATCAGACTGATCAGCTTCTCTACCTTTTCCTCCAAAGTCCTCAATCTACAGTCCAGATCCGGAGTCTGGACTGCAGATTGAGACCCGGAGGGAGACACCACACTGGAGACAACAGAACTAAACGAACGAGTCATCACTGGGTTTCTATCTAACAACACTTTTTTGCATCTTTGTAGGACAGATCTTGTTCATACCTAATTTTTATGATTTCCTGTTCTTTCTTATACTCGCTGCATTCCTCGACACACATGAACGTATGATTTTTTGAACCACAGTTGCCACATAGTAGCGTACACGATCCCTCATGCTCATTTCTGCTGCATTTCAAACAAGCCTCTTCCCGCGCACACCGTTGCCAAGTATGGCCGTATCTCCCACACTTCTGGCACAGAAGTGGCCTTGGCAGACTAGGCTTGACTTTGTACACAACATAGTCAAGCCTTATCTCCTCGGGAACCCTAAGCTTGGAAAAAGTCAGAACAAACAGAGGAGTGCCTTCCTCCCTATCACCCTTCCTTCTCCTAATCTGCTTTGCCGCGGTAACTCCGAACTCTTTCAGCCCTGCCACTACTTCCTCCTCGCTAACATCTACCAGATCCGTGGCATAAATTGTGCCTTTACTGCTGTTTTTTCTTTCATCCAATTTACACAAGACGTCCTCACCATCAAAGTACTTAGCTCCCAAGAATTTCCTAGTTTGAGAAACAGACTTGGTTTTGACAAGCAGCTTCCCCTCCCCAACAAAGACCACCTTCTCCACCTCCTCATCCCCTACGATATTTCTGATGCATGCCTGGAGGCGAGGCCAGCCCTTGTTTCGGAGTGGCTTCCCAGATTTCGGTTCCAACACAACATATGAACCTTCACCATCTTTCCCATCATCCGACAGTTCATCATCTAGCGCCCTTTTCTTGGGTCTTACCATTGGCAAGACCCTGAAGAGAGAAGAACTCTCTAACCCTCAAAAGAAAATCAACCACAAGAAGAAGAAGGAATGCCAATCCAAAATGGCGCCCCGACAAAATGGCCTCTGCCACGCCCTCCGAACACGCGCGAAAAATCAAGAACAAAATAGAAACTCACCAAAAACCGTGCACCAACGAACCAAAGGAGAACTCAACAGATCCGGAACCACAATCACCCCATCACAATCTCCGATCAAGTGGAATCAACACAAAAGACTGGGCCCAGTCAAAGCAGCGGAGATCCACGAGCGGAGCAAAGGTCGACGACCCGTCTCCAACGAGACCAGGAGCGCGACTGATGATGATGATGATGGTGTTTGAAGGCGCACAGCCTAGATGACTCAGGCGCCTATAACCTGTAGGATGGGGAAAAAAACCTTCCGGTCCGTGAGAGCACCAGTTCTGGTTCCAGTCTAAGCTAGAACCAGAACTGATGGCGACAACAGACAATAAGGCATTCCTAGTACCGCCAACTAGACTTATTGCCTCCCTCAAAGAGAAAGCTTGATTTTCCAAGGACAGTTAACAATCGGGGACAAGCACAACAACCGGGGGACGCTGACAATACGTAGGCTCTGTTGAATTTGTCGGTAAGTTTGACTGATCCCCTATTAAATGCATGATAAACATATACGTCATTAAACATGTCGGAATATATCGTTTTAAGGCGAGCTTCGTTGTCCTGTCGGTGCTCTGAAAAGGTCTGGTTAATACAGATATACAACTAAACACTCAAGGAGAGCTCCGAAACGTGGGAGCCCCCGTTCTGGATCCTGAGAATTTCCGAAACATAGTGAAATATAATACGACACAAAGAACCTTAGTTTGTCGATTATAAAGATATTCAATAAATGCAGCGACGCAAAATGATACTTTCTTGACATGGAAGAGAACTAACGTACATAATCCTAAATCTTAGTAAACATATCCGTGTCCTTGAGGTACTTTACAACTTGTTGAAAAATAGTTTCATTAAACCCTAGCAAACTTTTCAAACTAAACTCTACACGGTTATCCTCACATACTTTAATAGACCTGAAATTTGACACAGGTTAAAAGTATATGACTAACTGTAATAGGACGGTTGCACACATTTCAAATAGGGGGAGGGTCTGCAGCAGAGACGGCGGATTCCATTTTCGAGAAGTGGTGCAAGATTTTCTGGAGGGGGCGCCTTCCTCCCCAGGGGGCGCCATCATCTCTTGGGGGGGCGCCTTTGCTATCCAATGGCGTTCTGCAGAAACTCTTTGGACTCGGCGTGCGAGGCCACTTTGGGGTGGTTTATTTCTAATATTCCGAAAAATAGGTATTTTAGATTTCGCGTAAACTCAGTCGTATCGGATTGGCATCAGCAACAGAGTAGCATAGCCCAGGATTCTGTGATATTCATAGCCTTGTCTGCAGTTATGACCAATGATATTGCAGACACTTCCCGCAAACATACGTCACGTGTTTTTCGTTGAAGACTTCACAATATGTGTGACAGTGTCTACTACAGCAGCTGCGCAGAGGCGACTGCAGCTTGACCTTGACATATTGCAGCAATGGATCACACGCAATGGACTGAAATTTTCAAGTTCAAGGACATAGTGCATGCACTTTTATAATAGACATTGAGACTGAATACCCGATTTTGTAAATTCGCGGAAATCCGAGCGACGTTGTAGCAGAAACCAGATTTATCAGGCTCACACTCGATAAGCTTTCATATGTGCCACACCTGAAGGATTTCCGCAAAAAATGTTTCGATACGCTGAAAATACTGAAGGTGTTGACGAGGATGAGCTGCCGTGCAGATAGAGAAATGTTTCTCATGCTATACACGTTATACGCTTATCGCCTATATATACGTTATGCGCACGTCATACGCTCATTGTTATACGCTACGTTATAAGCTTCTTATGCTGTATAGATCACTTATTCGTCCGAAGATCGAGTACGGTTGTGTCAGGAGCCGCATGACGAAATCCATGGAGCGAAGCGGATTGAGATTTCTCAAGAGGTTCTATTCTGGCCGTTTGGCGGTTCTGACAGTTGATACCAGGGCTCTGCAATTGTGTAGGGTGATTGCCCTTTTACGCTAGACGCTCAAACTAAGGCCCCCGAATTTAAATTCAAAATAGTTTTTGAGAAATTTTGGAACAAATGTTTTCAATTTTTCATTTTTATCATTTTTATTTCTTAAGCGACGAACTTGAAATTTGCCTCCTTTTGAATAAGCAACAAGGCCACCTAAGAAAAAAAGTTCGAACTGGTCCGACAATATTTATTACGCCAAAACGCAATATTTCTAGTACAAGCAAAAAGATATTGAAATTTGACAGCCGAATTGTAAGCTCGAAATGTCAGAAGGCACGCTTCAGTTAGTTTAAAGACAGCCACGTGGAGGCAGCTACGTCAATTTTCTTGTGCTTAGGCATAGTTTCCAGTGGAAAACGTAAAATTCTGGCCTATTTTTTGCCATTTTGCCGAAGGACTACATTTTTGCTCATTTCATTTAAATCTTAATCTCTCGCGATCTAATGCGCCGATTTGACGTTCCATTTCAAATAATGAAAGAACATTGCTTCCGCCTAATATTCGGAGATGGATATCGTGATAATAAAATTCATTGTCTTATATGTATAAATATAATTTTAGTAGAAAACCTTTTATTTGCAGCTTTTTCGGTTCAGAGCACATGTCATTCACAAGCTCAGAATTGACATGGCTGAATAGGAAAATTAATTGCAGTCATTCAATTCATTTACACTACCCACTTATCTCCAACGGCTTTCGAGTAATTCGTCCGAAAGGGTATTTCAAGGAGCTAAATTTCTCGGAACATGTTTGCTTCTCACCATGGTTTCAAGTCCTCAAAATGACTGGAAGTGGATGCAATTTGGCATAAAGCTAGCTTAGGGTCCTGGGTCTCCGATACAAGTGATTCTAGGCTAATCTAATGTTTGGTTCGTCTTCTAGAAGCAGCTTTATACCATGCCTTTTCTGTACGAACACAACACCCGGCGCCACGATCACGGCATCGTTTTGATTGCGTGATACCGGCCAGTGACCTCCTGACGGGTCACAGGTGTAGGGTTAGTGGGAGTCGGTACAGTGTGGCGCAGTGGTCTAGTGGTTAGAGGTCCTGTCTCGTGATGAGGGGTGCGCGGGTCGAATCCGGGGTTGACTGCGGGATATTTACTATTTATTTCAAAGAAAAGAATGATGGCACTGACCTACAGGCTTATGAAGAGATACATTGAGAATGAAATATGGTTGATTTCAGCACATTGTCATGCGGCTCTCCTGCGCCGGTGGGGGTTATCCCAGGTCGCAGACCGGGGTTGCGTATGAGGCCACTCCTTAGTCCGCGAAAAAGATTATCGATATGTCCGTCATCTCGCTATCAGAATAGTAACAGGAGCGTTCCAAGCTTCACCCATAATAAGCATGCTAGTGGAAATTAGTGAAATACCGCTACAAATGCGCAGTAAGATACTCGCTTTGCATTAAGCCATTAAAAGGAATGTGGCACCTTTAGAACGTGATTTTAACTGAGATAGCCAAGTTGTAAAGCAAATCGGAAAACCAGGTGCTCTATATATCATTTGTCTTGGAACTCGATTTTTCCGTAGAAAAAACTAAAACCTACCCGAAATGTACCTCTCATGTACCTCTCGCCAGGCGGCCATTGTTGTGAGCTGCTGGTGTGACGACATATGCTGACATCACGATGAGCATCAGCCAATCGAAGCCCTTGAAGTGTTTCGAGTATGGTAGTGGTTGCCAGATCATGACATCATCCAGAGGCAGATATTTATTCATTTTTCTAGAGGAGTATTTAAAAAATAAAAGCATTGAGCTTGTACATTTTTTCAGAGAAATCATGAGTGGTTTCATTATTTTCGGCTAAAAGTACGCCTAATTACACAAAATTCCAGGGATTTTACCAAGGTGCCACGTTCCCTTTAAAATAAGTCACCAACACGCCCCACATACCAAACATTTTTTGGCGACGCCTACCTCAGTCAGATAGACAGTGGCTAGCGTTTTGCAACCCGTCACCAGGGAGTGAGAGTCTGTGCCTGGCTGGCACAGGCTGGTATCGACAGCAATCTCGTCGAACCACATGAAGCAGCTGTTATTGAACCATAGCTCATCTCGACAGTTAACACGAACACAACCTACGCCAACAAAGCAAAAATTTGCCTCCTGAACCGACGCGCCAGTATTTTATGAACTTGCTTGCGGAGCCGTTCGAAACCATGTCTGTTTCTATATAGACGGTTGCAAAAGAAAGTGACAATGGCACAGGGCGTGCATTTGTTGGTGACGATGTTGAGAAGTTTTCTAGTTTGCCTTACGAAGGATCCATTCTTACTTCAGAGCTGTACTCCATTTTTTTGCTGTTTGGACCAGGTGTCTAAGCTGATGGTGAGGAAGTTTGCGATTTTTACCGATTCGCTGTCTTATCTGCAGACATTGAAGCCATTTTATTTCTATAATGCGTCGTCACCTTGGCAGGCCATGCTGAAGATGACTGGATCTTCTGTGTGCACTGATTAGTCCAGTAGGAAGACACAGGCAGTTTGGATGGCTACCATCTCAGCCTGAAAACTCGAGCAGAGCGAGCCTGCTGGTCGCCTGAGCTCATGCTGGGCTCTGTCTGGTGACTCGATGAAGACCCAGCTCCCCGCTCGTGACCCCTCCGTGCACTGACCCGTCGGTCCACACCCATGTGGCACATTGAGTCAGGGAAGCGAGGTGGGGGAGAGCTACTCCGCTTCTTCCGGACAGGTGGCGCTCCTGATGTCAGTGGGCCCACGCCTAGTTGAAATGTGACTCACTCTCCTGATACCCACAGTGGAAGACGTCGAGGAAGGAAAGACTCGATGGGGAGGGAGATGCCTGCTTGATCCCACATGTCTTTGCGCACCTGCCGCCACCCGGTCACCGAGGAGAGTCGAGAGGGCGCTGTCGCCTCCGCACGTCTTCACAGAGGGTCTTCAGGCGGCAGGGTATGGAATTTCACCAGCAGTCGGGTCGCGAGTACCCTCCTTCCGGCCGCTACGCGGGGAGTCTTAACTCGGCTGGGAGTGGAGTGGGTGCATCCTGTGATGATACGCGCCGACGCTCTCATTTTGCGTTCCAGCAGCTCGACATGAAATGGCGGTGTGGCGTGGAGCCACGCTGCGGCCGCTTACTCCATCGCTCCTCTCACGTAGCCAGTAGCGACGGTTCGGAGGTGCTGTTCGTGCAGCCCCAGTTGCAGCCGGACAGTTGACGTAGGTGGGAGATGCGGGGGTGGACCTTCTCCCACAGTCTCTTACAGTGTGGACCGAAATGGAGTGAGCCGATCGGATGGTGACGCCGGAAGTAGCTGTAGGGTGTCTCCAGCAGTGACAGACTTCCCGTCGACCTTAAAATTGAAGGTGCTGGATTGGCGTCTCTGGCCCACTGGGGACATCACCAGTACTTGATCTTGGCTCCCTGATACCACCACTTTGTGCTGTCGGGTCCACTTCATGAGGGTGCCAGCAGCAGCTTTTATTGCGACCGGTCCTTCTGGCGACTTGGATGTTGTTGCCCGTGCAGAGAACCGCCGCTTATCATCGGTGTACATGTAGGGGAGCATCCGGGAACCGCGCAGAGTGCGTCTACCAGCCGAGCCGCCCATACAAAATAATACTGGCGATAAGACACTTCCTTACGGCAGGCCAGTTCGGAAAATGCGCTCACTGGAAAGCACACCATTTAGTTCACTGGAAAGCACACCATTTACCTGGACTCTTCGGTCCCGGAGTCACTGCCAGATCCAGGCCACCGTGCAATTTGACAGCCCCATCTACAGCAGGCGAACGCGTTGCAGGTGGTGATCCACTACGTCGTACGCGTGCGCGAAATCAAACGCGACGAGGGACGTATTTCTGCGCGGTCTGTCCATTGGGAGGGCGGCTGTGTCTCGATTTGGGCATGCACAGTGCACGCTCACCTCTTCTCTTAAATGAGTCCTGAACTTGACCTGAAGGCGATGGTTGATGGTATAAGTGGATGGTCAGTGACACAATAGGCTCGTTTTATCAATCTGAATGGTCTTTTCACTTCGATCCAACACTGCACATGATCATTAAACGCGCAAATTACAAGCTAATACAAACGAAAAAAGTTATCAGTTTATCAAGAGAGTACTTGAACAACGTTGCCGAAACTGGTTTCTTTTTATTCTAGTGAGGCCCATTTATGTCACAAATCACACATGCCTATGGCATGATCTATTTCAGCATTCAATCACATGGCTACCGAAATTCTCTTAACACCTCCGAAATTTCACGCACAAGAGCAATTCTCCCCATGCTGATGAATTGAAGAATACTAGACAACAGGTCGTTGACCTCAAACCGCCCACCCCATACTTCCTTCTGTGTTTATCTTAACGTTTCAAATTCCCTTAAATCTCCTTGAGTCTGCCATCTGGTTCAAACATTATTTTTAGGAGCAATTAATAATGTGGGTTAAAAGTCCGGTTTGTGGTTCCTACAACTTAAAGCTTTTCCTCTGAGGCAATTCTTTCTTGGACAGCGCTTACAGGCCAGGTTCACACTCGCTGCGATTATTTTCAATGTCTTCTCTCACCATTATCTTACGAATCTTGGCCACGTGGAAAGGCAAAATGATGCTTATCATATTTGATATTAAAATCAACTTAACCCCTCTTCACTAAAAGAAAAATCCTCGAGATATATACCTTTATGTTCAGCTGTTGCATCTTCCCAAGTGTCTTGAGTTTCTCCATGACCTGAAGTGGCAGTTACAGATTTTTCAAGAGGTGCCGAAAAAAGTGTGGACTGAACTGTTTAGCAATTCATTGTTTCAAATATCACGTTAAATAGGCATCTTGCTTGGCTGGTACAAGCTCGTTATGGCTGGGAGAGGGTGGGATAGGACGTTGTTAAAAATACGATCCACCAAAATGACGGGAACCGAAAACCGAATACCATAGGCGCCCTTTGGCAGTGAAAAGTTGATGGTAAAGTGCCCACTTTGAGGGCTCCGCGTTTCCCCCTCCCCCACCTTACTAAAAATTTAGATCCGGCCCATACGCGGATCCAGGGTGCAAAAGGGGGGGCAGATGCAGCCCTCGATCGATCCTCGGAGCCCCCTGGAAATGGTCACGGCGCCCCCTGAAAAGGTTGATGGCACTCGCCTGAAGTGGCGCTTCCCACCTCTCCCCAGGATGCGAAAATCGATGCTCACCGATGACAGGATTTTTACGCCCACCTGGTAGGTTTTTCCGGTCAAAAGTGGCGCCCCCTGCTCCGGGTAGCGCCCCCCGGGAAGGTGCTCCCTCCGATTGGCAATCCTGGATCTGCCTATGGATCCGTCACTGTTCAAGAGCAAACAATTCACAGAAAAAAGCAGGAAGATATCAAATGTTAGCGGGGAGTGGTGCGGCCAAGATAATTGATGATGCTAACAAATTGTTTAGTTATGTGGATAAAATCATTGGGTCGCCACACCGGAGATTGGAAAGGCACTCCTGCCTTCTTATAGAGATGGGCAATTAATGCGCTAAAAATATATCGTCAAGTCAATATCAAATTATCAACATTTAGTTTTATACAGTGCACTGTTCACTGCAGGGATACAAGAGTGCTCTGTCCTTTTCTGTGGGTTTATGACACCCGGTAGGGTTCGTTTTAGCCTCAAATATGGCTTTTTGTGGTATTTATTTGGCCATTTGGCCGCCCCGGTTGCTCGGTTGGTAGAGCGTCGGGCTCCGGCCCCGCTGCTGAGAAGCATGCAGCAGTGGCAGTGCATGTCTCAGGCTTGAGATCGGTTCCCCTGAGACGCTCCGGCGCTCAATCGTTTGCCCGACGCGGTCATTCGGCTGGCACCGACTGATGAGAGGGTGACCTGAGCGAGGCGGCCATCCCACTGTGCTTTGTGGGAGGTTAAACTTTGGCTTCTAAATCAACCCTTCATTGTGGGCGTTACTTCCGTTTCGGGTGGTGGGGTCGGGGTCTCCGTGACAAGTCCCTTGAGGACTTTAATGAGACTCAGACTCCAACAGGCTCGTACTAGGCAAAGAACTTGGACGAAATTTATAAAAAAACAAGCATTTTTTAGTGCAAATACAATTTGAACCTTTTGGCCTTTTCGCAAAACCCAGTTTGGCCTTTTTACGTTGAAAAAAAAACCCGCAGTCCTGGGCAGCATCTCTAATCTTTAGAATATGGAATAACAAAAATTAGGAGACATTTTTTTTAACACTAGGCACGTCTAAATTTTTATTAACGCCCCTCCAAATGGGGGTTTGATCCCCGAAGACGTTATAATGGCCCAGCACAAGAGGGCCCCATCGCCCCCTCCACTGAGTCTCTCCTTAAAAAATGTTCTGCTGTCCTTTCCAGGGGCGCCTTTCCCGGTATCCATGGGTGCTTATTCTTCCAGAGGGGGCGCCTTTGCTCTCGGGGGCGCCTTTTGCTATCCAGGGATGCCTGTGTGCTAACCAGGGGTGCATATGATGTCAAGGGGCGCCGTTGATCTTCTTCGGAGGCGTCTCCTGCTGTCCAGGAGGCTCCTGCGCCATCCAGGGGGCAAATCCTATGCTATCCAGAGACCCGGATCCTTTTACTCAGGGGCGGGGGCCGCCTTTTGCTGTCCAGGGGAATTGCCTGTGCTAACCAGGGGCGCATATGCTATTATCCCGGGGTGCCGTTGCTCTTCTTTAGGGGGCGTCTCCTGCCAAGGTCCAGGGGTACCTATGCTATCCAGAGGGTGTGTTCTGCCCATGGGGCGCTTTTGGTATCAAGAGGGCGTATTTGCTGTTTTGGGGGCGCCTATCCTATCCAGAGGGCGCCCTGCTGTCCAGGGAGCGCGATTGCTATTAAAGGGAGCTTATGATATCCAGAGGGGTGCCTTTGCTCTATGGGGAGGGGGCTCCTCCTTAGTGCACAGGAGTGCCCTGTGCTAACCAGGGAGGGCGCCTCATGCTATTCAGGGTAGCGTCGTTACTCCTCAATGGTGGGGGTGCCTTTTTCTGTCCAGGGGAGCCTCTGCTGTCTAGAGGTCGCCTTTGCTATCCAGAGGGGCGCTTTTACTCAAGGGGTGGGCACCTTTTGCTGTCCAGGGGTGCAGCTTTGATGTCAGGGGGCGCCAGTCATATTTGAAAGTGTATTTTATTTTACACAGAGGGTACTACCCCTTCAGACAGGCGATGTGTCCTGATTTTCTCTTGACCGCCGGCAAAATCCGGGGGTGCCAACCCAAATCCGTGAGGGCCTTCCCGTACGAGGTCAAAACCAGGTGTGCAAAAATATACTACTGTACACCATCATTTTTTCAAGTTGTGCAACTGCACACCCTGTCCTGCGCGGAATCCGCCGTCCCTGCCGCCCGTTGTTCTCGGGAGGGGGGGGAGTTCTCTCTTTCTCTCCAGGGGGCGCCTTTCTTCATTCAAAGGGCGCCTATGTCATCAGGGGGCGCCTCTTTTCTGTGCGGGGGCGTCTTTTGCTGTCAAGGAGTGCTCTGTGCCTAACCAGGGGGCGCATGTTACATCTAGAGGCGCCGTTTCCTCTTCGAAGGCGCCTCATAGCTGTCCAGGAGGGCGCCTCGCTTTTCAAGGGCGCCTATGCTATCCAGAGGGGCGCCTTTACTCACGGCGGGGCACCTTTTGCTTTCCAGGAGCGCAGTTTTGATGTCAAGGTGCGTCATTCATGTATGAAAATGTCTGCTTTCATAGAGGATCCTACCTCTCTCTAGGTAGGCGGTAATTAGGCTTGATTTTCTCTGACCGGCCGGGGGGCGCCAGTGCCGAAGGGCCCTGGGGTGGCGCCTCCCTGGACAAAGCCAAAACAAGTGAAAGTGCTGAAGATGCCTTGCACCACTTGAAAAAAAATCGAGTGGTGCAACTGCACCACTTGCACCCTGGAATCCGCCGTCCCTGGTCAGAAGGGGGATGGGGAATACAGAATATTTGAACCGTCTAAATTAAATAAGGTTCAGTGTTGGAAATTTGTAGA